>CM024566.1:40829090-40831590 GCA_014182515.1 Eucalyptus microcorys
CGGAGCTGCCTACGCACACATTCTTATCGTCTCTCACACGCCATCGCGTACTTTGGAAACGAACCAAGCCGACTCATCCGTCCCTCCTCAAGCATGAGAACTCGAGGATCACACGGAGTCATCGAGCGAGGTCGCATCCGCACCGCTAGACGAGAACACCAATGTCTTGTTCGGGTCGTGGATCGATACTGGCACGTGGCTCGTTCGTTCATGCCGAGGCACGATCTCGTCTTTACCGAAGGGACTCATAGATTCGTCAATTCCCAAGTAACTCGGTCGTCGATTCATCCTCTATGGCCGCTTGGCTCGCGACCCATGCGCTCGGCCATGATGCTGCGTGAGGGGAGCCACGCGATGCATCCATCTTTGTCTAGGGTGCTCTTTCTTTCCGATCGGCGGGACATGTTTCGGGGATCATTGAACGTTGTTATGGCTCAATCTCGACTCATTTCTGTGCCCGTGACATGAGCCATGCATCGCCCAACGATCAACCAAAAACTGCCCGTGGCTGTGAGCACCACTACCCCCTAAAGAGCCTTATGAGCATTTTCCTCCCGGCGGGAGTAGACATTCACCATGTACGAGTAGCCACCACCCCTCTAAAAAATTGTAGAAATTGAATCTTGATGAGATTTTTTGCAGAGATGCTTAGAAAAATGTGATCTAAATTATGGAAAAGTCAGAAAAAAATTTTGCGGACCGGAAATATTTTTTTTTTTATTTTTGGTAATTAAAAAATTGAGAAAATTCGGAAAATTAGAAAAAAATAGTTGGGACGTGGGAAAACCATTGGGGAGGCTATCTTATGACACAAAAAAAATTTAGGAAGAAGAATGGATTCAATCGGACAAGAAATGATCGGTGAAGTTGAAAACGGACCATGGTCGGTCGGCCCCGATCGATGCCGCTCGACCAGGATCGATCCACGACCGATCCGCACGACCGAGGCGGTCGATCCACGATCGATCCCGCGGCCGGAGGCGATCGATCCGCACGGCCGAGAAGATCGACCACGATCGATCCCGCTCGGTCGAGCGGATCGATCCGCACGGCCAGGCGATCGACCACGATCGATCCCCGCTCGACCGGGATCGATCCAGGATCGATCCGCACGGCCGATCGGCGATCGACCAAGATCGATCCCGCTCGACCGGGATCGATCCATGATCGATCCGCACGGCCGAGGCGATCGACCACGATCGATCCGCACGACCGAGGCGCTCGATCCACGACCGATCCGCACGGTGCATGGATCGATGCGATCGACCACGATCGATGCATGGATCGATCCGCACGGCCGAGGCGATCGACCACGATCGATCCCGCCCGGTCGAGCGGATCGATCCGCACGGCCAGGCGATCGACCACGATCGATCCCGCCCGGTCGAGCGGATCGATCAGCACGGCCGAGGCGATCGACCACGATCGATCCCGCTCGGTCGAGCGGATCGATCCGCACGGCCAGGCGATCGACCACGATCGATCCGCACGACCGATCCGCACGACCGAGGCGCTCGATCCACGACCGATCCGCACGGTGCATGGATCGATCCGCACGGCCGAGGCGATCGACCACGATCGATCCCGCCCGGTCGAGCGGATCGATCCGCACGGCCAGGCGATCGACCACGATCGATCCCGCTCGGTCGAGCGGATCGATCCGCACGGCCAGGCGATCGACCACGATCGATCCCGCTCGGTCGGATCGAGCGGATCGATCGATCGAGCACGGCACGGCCGAGGCGATCGACCACGATCGATCCCGGCCAGGCGATCGCGATCGACCACGATCGATCCCCCGCTCGACCGGGATCGATCCAGGATCGATCCGCACGGCCGAGGCGATCGACCACGATCGATCCCGCTCGACCGGGATCGATCCATGATCGATCCGCACGGCCGAGGCACTCGACCACGATCGATCACGCTCGACCGGGATCGATCCATGATCGATGCACCTCGATCCACACGGCCAAGGCACTCGGCCACGATCGATCCCGGTCGAGCGGGATCGATCCACGACCGATCGGCACGGTGCATGGATCGATCCGCACGACCGAGGCGATCGACCACGATCGATCCCGCTCGACCGGGATCGATCCATGATCGATCCGCACGGCCGAGGCGATCGACCACGGTCGATCCCGCTCGATCGGGATCGATCCATGATCGATCCGCACGGCCGAGGCGATCGACCACGCTCGATCCCGCTCGACCGGGATCGATCCATGAACGATCCGCACGGCCGAGGCACTCGACCACGATCGATCCCGCTCGACCGGGATCGATCCATGATCGATGCACCTCGATCCACACGGCCAAGGCACTCGGCCACGATCGATCCCGCTCGACCGGGATCGATCCACGACCGATCGGCACGGTGCATGGATCGATCCACACGACCGAGGCGATCGACCACGATCGATCCCACTCGACCGGGATCGATCCATGATCGATCCGCACGGCCGAGGCACTCGACCACGGTCGATCCCGCTCGACC
>CM024566.1:42046784-42355311 GCA_014182515.1 Eucalyptus microcorys
GCAAGGATGAAGTTAGAGGGAAAAAAAATCCATTCAATGCCTGCAATAACATTTCGGAAGTGCACAAAGTCAATCCTGGATGGGACTTGCATTCAATTACAGTACTATAAAACTGTTGACTTCGGCTGAAAGGCCGTTGCTAAATGCCTTTAGAGACTCGAGCGCCTTTGCGATTGTTGAAGCAAGCGTGCCCCGAGTGCTCGTATTGATGCCATATTTCTTTTCAATTTCCTTTGCACATTAGACACTTCTTCTGAATCGTCCAACTCCCGATTCTTCCGAACCGAGCAAAGGGAGACCAGCTACAAAGATAATTGTAAACGAAAAATACATGTGCCAATGAAGCATAACGTGCATAAAGTTGAAATCGATGACCAATTTGATGGACCCTAATCATGGAATTCAACTTTTCAGCTTAATTCTCTAAAAAATATTATTATTACTCAAATCCTAAATTTGCCTCGTGTCCATCGAGGAATTATTATTATTTCATTTGAATATAAGATAATTCGCGAAAACGCGGGATTCTCGTAATAAAATATTAACCGGTTCTGATATCTTTATGTTTTAAAGACATCGGTGCCCATGTTAGCAAGTGCACAGATTTAGAATGAAAATGCCAGTTTTTTTTAATTTTTCTTTTAGATTAAAAAGAAAAAGGAGGGTTTGTATTAGCAATGAGATTAGAATTTTAAATTTGGGATGTTTATAGATGATTTTTTTTTTAAGGGATTTTCTTCTGGTACTCCCGCCACAGAAGCATCTCTCTTCCTTCCCTCCTCCCTCCGCCGTCGGTATAGACAATAATAATAATAATGCGAAGAATCAAAGAACGTGCGATCCCCGTCCACGTGGCGAGCATCCAGCCACGTGTCTCGAGGAGGGACAGCGATGGCGGATGGGGATGGGGATGGGGATGGGGATGGGGATGGGATGGGCTACGTGATATGATTAATGCCGGTGGGGACCACCCCGTCCTCTCGCATCCAAGGAGACAGGAGTCCGGCGTCGTTTTCTGCGCCCCCCCTTACCTAATCCCAATAATGCCCCTCCTCTTTTCCCCCTCCCTTTCTTTTTCTTAGTTTAATGAGAAAAGAGGAATGGCGTGGAACGGTCGGCAAAAAGTATAGTTTTTTTTGTCGGGACGTCGCCGGAAGAGTCTCGCGCCGCCGGCGATGGCCCGACGGTCGGCGGCGTCCATATGCCATCCGAGAGAGGTGGAGGATCAATCTGTGAGCGAGTTCACCCTCCTCTTGAGCCATCCTCTCTTAGGATGACTGGTATCGACAATCTCTGTATATTACTGTGATGTGCTTTACGATAAAAAATAAATACTCGATTTGAGCTGTAACTGTAGTTCATAAATGCAAGAGCGTCGCCATCATTTTAACTAGGGTGTCGGTGAAATAAGGTGGGAGTCGTTATATTCTCGGTACAAGCTAAATCAACGGTACAGATAATTAAATTTTTGGCGAGAACGAGCTGAACTCGTGACCACGGTAAATACCAGAGTAGAGTAAGGCCTTGGGCTACTAGGTCAAGTGCGGTGGTGGTCCTCCCTTGACCCTACAGCTCCACATTACAAGCAATCTCCATTTCAATATGAACACTAAAGTTCTGTTTATTTCGCGAAAAATAAATAATCTAAAGAATAATTTTTATAAATTGATCGATTGTCTCATTTAGAATAATTAGTGAACAGAAATTTTTTCCATTACACACATCAATATATAGTTAAATATATTTTACGGACAATAAAAAAATATTTTTCATCCATTTATTATTGCAAGCAATACCAACTATCATTTTTAAAAATTAATATCCATATTTTTTACTGTTATGAAATAAATGGAGTTTTTTTTTTTTTTTTTTGTGTTGTTCTTATTTTATTTTTATTCTAATTATTATTCTCAGACATTTAGCATGCCTCATTGTAGGCGTAAAAGTTGAAATCACGTCTGAAACTAAATCATCCATATCTCGATTGTCCATAAGAAAATGGGGATTTGAATCATCCCTCCCTTTCTATTAAAACAGAGTGGCCGGCTAATCTAGCGGTTTTTAAAGCGCTAAATGACTTGGATTCGGGTGAAAATCCAAAGGACATGTCACGGTAAGATAGGGCAGTAGTTTATGCTTTATGTATGCATTACTTCTTTTCGAAAATTGGAACTTATGGAAGTGGAAGTTTTTCTTTTCGGGGCGTCATAAAATATATAGAAGTAGAAGTTGCATCGTATTGCAAATTTGCAATTGCATTTTTTAAGCATATAAACCAGACACTTTCGGAAGCATTTCATTTCACCAGAGTCCCCTTTTCCTCTCTCTCTCTCTCTCTCTCTCTCTCTCTACACCAGTTCACAGCCAGCTTCGACGCGGAGCAGCCGAGCACCGCCGCCGCCGCCGCCGCCGTCGTCCCCGGCACTGCCGACGAGAGAGACCGAAATGGGGAAGGAGGGAGACAAGGCGGAGAGAAGCGGGGGTGGCGACCGGAAGATGTTCGTGGGCGTCGTCTGGAACTGCGCCACCGAGCTGAAGATCCTCCTCACCGCCCTCCTCGTCCTCTGCTCCGTCGCCACCCTCCTCCAGTTCTTCCCGCCTCGCTTCTCCCTCTCCTCCTCCGATCTCCGCCTCTGCATCTCCCGCATCTCCCCTCCCCTCTCCCCCTCTCCCTCCCTCCTCTCTCTAGCCTCCCCCTCCCCCTCCTCCTCCCCCGCCGCCGCAGCCGACGCCGCCGCCGCTCCTCCGCCTCTCGCTCTTTCTTCTCCGCCTCCGCCGCCGCCGCCGCCGCCCCCGCCGTGGATCGAGAGCAGGTCCTCCCGGGCGGCGTCATCAAGCGGGTCTTCAACCCCTACGGCTCCGCCGCCTACAACTTCATCACCATGAGCTCCTACCGGGGCGGCCCCAACACCTTCGCCGTCGTCGGCCTCGCCTCCAAGCCCCTTCACCTCTACTCCAAGCCTTCCTACCAATGCCGGTGGGTCCCCCGCCCCGGCGGTGGCTCCGACTCCACCCCCGTCTCCACCGCCGTCGGCTACAAGATCCTCCCCGACTGGGGCTACGGCCGCGTCTACACCGTCGTCGTCGTCAACTGCACCTTCCCCGACCCCGTCGTCAACGCCGACAACTCCGGCGGCAAGCTGCTCCTCCTCGCCTCCACCGCCGGCGGCGGCGACCGCGACCGCAACTTCACCGACACCATGGAAGTCCTCGCCGAGGCGCCCGGGAGCCTGGACCTGTCCGTCTTCAGCTCGCCGCCAAAGTACGACTACTTCTACTGCGGGTCGCCGCTGTACGGGAACCTGAGCCCCCAGCGGGTGAGGGAGTGGATGGCCTACCACGTGAGGCTCTTCGGCGGCCGGTCCCATTTCGTGATCTACGACGCCGGGGGGATCCACGAGGAGGTCCTCGAGGTGCTGCGGCCCTGGATGGAGCTCGGGTACGTGACGCTGCAGGACGTTCGTGACCAGGAGAGGTTCGACGGGTATTACCACAACCAGTTCATGGTGGTGAACGACTGCCTGCACAGGTACAAGTTCATGACCAAGTGGATGTTCTTCTTCGACGTGGACGAGTTCATCTACGTGGCCCCGAAGAACACGCTCCGGTCGGTGCTCGATTCGCTGTCCGAGTACTCGCAGTTCACCATCGAGCAGATGCCCATGAGTAATAAGCTCTGTTTCGTCGACGAGGCCGGGGCCGGCAGGACTTACAGGTACTTACTTCTTCTTCTTATGCGTGTCCCCTTTATTTATACTTTTCCATGTTCATATGTGTGCGCATGAACTTGATTTATCTCGAGTGCCTTCATCGTATTGAAAATGTCTGCAAGTGATGCATACGATTTTCACGAGCGTGACGTTCATGTTCGGCCGAAACATCCGGTCCCTTAACGCTAAACAGAGAGATGGGAATGATTTTCCCATGTGGGCGGAGCTTAGATTAGATTAGAGGGCTGAAGCTAAACCCGGTTCGTTCCATGGGCGATTGTAAATGCGGATTGAATTGAACTAAGAATTCATTAATATCACATAGAAATTCTCGAAGGGCATTGCTGTGTAGCTAGCTTGTCCGAGGAAAAGCGGAGAGTCAATCGCCTGATTGAAGACGCGTGATCTTCGAGGGTATTCGTCGATTAAACAATGATGAAGGAAATGGCCGGGCGGGGTGGTTGAGTGATGGGTGCAGTTCTGTGGTTGCATTGAAGATGTTATGTGACATATGTGTTTGGAGTTAGTTTTATTCCGTCCGCCTCTTGATGATGATGGCGTCGGCATTAGATTCTTCTCTTCTCTTCATCGTATTGGCACAAGTGGAAGTGAGTTGGTGCCTCAAGCTTTGTTCGCAAGTTAGTATTTCTCATTCGGCGATCGGGACATCATGCATTTGTATATTAGGACATCGCATTCGCCAATTTAATTTATTCACAGATACCCTATCTTTTAATATGTGCATCGGAAAGAGACCATGTAAGGTGACAGTCACCGCGATCTCCGGCTCCATTATTAGACGATGCTGTTGAGTTAATTGCCTCTCGGTTGACAGCTCTGATTTTTCCCCCACAATGCTTATTAATAAGAAGGAATTACAAGGACGAGGACGAGGGCCTAATTAGATTAGTCATATGTTTCACTTTATATTAATGAACCCGAGACAAGTGGGGGAAGAAACCCTGTATGCCCGTGTCTTTTGCTGAATGATTGGTCGAATGATGATGATGATGATGATGATGATGGAAGACAGCCATTGTGGATTGTCCTGCACAGAGACATTGTGTGGAACAGAACAGAGACCGACTGAACTGAACATGGGTTTGTCTTTGTCTTTGCGATGGTTGAGCAGGAAATGGGGGTTCGAGAAGCTGGTATACAAGGACGTGAAGAGGGGGATCCGGAGGGACCGGAAGTACGCGGTGCAGCCCCGGGCCGTGTACGCGACGGGGGTGCACATGTCCCAGAACCTCAAGGGCAGGACCAACCACAAGACCGAGCGACGGATCAAGTACTTCCACTACCACGGCACCATCGCCGAGCGCCGGGAGCCGTGCCGGAACCTGGTGAACTCCACGGAGATCACCTTCGACAAGGTGCCCTACGTGCTGGACACCACGATGAGGGACGCGGGGGGAGCCGTGAAGCGGTTCGAGCTCAAGATGATTGGCGACCGGCTGCAGCGGACCCGCCAATGAGCTCCCCACTTTTGTGATTATTCACCATCCATCTTTGTTCCAAATGTCTTTTTACTTTTCCATCCCTTTTTTTTTTGTGGCCATTGTATTATAGTGTTGATGATGATACAGGGGGTGGGGGTCATGATTCGTGTATACTTTCCTTGATTCTTTGATCCTTTTTCTTTCTGGGGGTTTAACCTTCCCTTGAAGAGAGAGACAACATTAGAGATTATTTAGATTTAGGGGGATGGGATGGAGGGGGAGGGGGGGGCATTCTTTTGCATATTACAATACTCTATAATTTCTATATAATATATAAAGAGGGAGAGAGAAGAGTTCTATTCTTTTGAGATGGAGGAGGCCGATTGGCGTTTGTGTCGGTCCGGAGGAGGGACCACGGCGGTCGTGCTGTTTTCCACGCCTCGCCTTTCGCTTCTTTTGACGCTCTTTTTTTCATCTTTTATTGGGGGCATCTTTTGATGGCACCGAGGCTGGCGAGGGGATTGGGAATTTCTTAATGGACCGCGTGATGATTTTGTCGTGACTACTGTGTCGTAGTTAAAGATGAAAAGTCTTCTGCGACGGGGTCGTAAGGTGGAACGCGGTGGTATCTGGGGTTGGCTGCCGCCGCGGCGGTGGTAGCGGTTGCTGGGGGAGAGAGGATGTGGGGCAGTTCTTGTTTGACATCCAGAAAAAAAAAAAAAAAAGGTAAAAAAAGAAGAAAAAAAAAGGAAGAAAGAAAGCAGGAAAGGAAGGAAGAAAGTGGAGGGGGAGTTTGGCAGGGCGTCCCTTTCAGATTGGCAACGTCATGATTTGGGATCCCATGTGATTGGGGACATTGGGCCTCCCCTTTTGGCCTTTTCTTTGTTTATCAAAAGTTGGCGCAAATAATCTGTAAGTTTTAACTTGATATGATTTTTAAATAATTAATTCATTTAACAAAATTTTAGCCTAACGCTGAATATCGATCTTTGAATTCTCTGTACATAATATGAAAATATTATATAGTTCAAGAATTAATTTGAACAATAATTAATATAATTGAGAGACGATATTGATTTATAAATTAAAAGTTGATAAATGAGATGATAGGTGCGGTTAAAATTCACTGCGTGGGTCATTATCGTTGTCTGTACATACATTAATGATCAAATTCGAGATGGGGGAACGCAATTGGGAAGCTCTTTTTTCGCAGTCGGTGTTTCCATAATAAATGATGGCGTGTCGAGCTGGCCGACCACCGTTGGGGATTAGACTAATACAAAAAAAGTGTCCGCACCCACCAGGCTGTCTTCCAAATGTGAAAAGTCTGGAGAGTGCCGCCGCTTCACGGACTTGGAAAACGCTTTTGATTTATCAACTGCCCCGTTCGGAGTCGTGAATCATTCGCTTTCGCCTCCTGACTTTTCTACCATTTTGAAGGTTCAATCCCATGGTCTCTCCGTCCCGTGATCCGTAGAATTACCTCCACTAATTTTTATTTTTTTTCCGCCAAATATGAATGATCCGAAAAATTTATTAAATAAAATAGGTAATAATTTGAATTACCATCACGAAAAACTTCATTCTAGTACACTTATGATAAATTTATCATTTATTAGTTTTCGTTAGATTTTACCGTCAAATTACTAAGCTGAATAACATGTGACAGTTGACGTGTGTGTTTTATTTTTCATTTGTTACAAGTATATGGATTTGTGATTTTTTAGTAATATGAATGTTATTTTTAACGAAAACTAATGGAGAGTAAAGTTGTCATGAATGTACTAATTTGAGATTTTTCGTAATCAAAAAATTAGTTTGAGATAATTTATCATCAATGTATTGATTTGGCGCTTTTCATTATATTAATCATAATAATTTAAATCTAAACTTAAAAAAGCTTTTGATTTTTCAATTCCCCCATTCGCAATTGAGGGGAGTGAATCGTTGGTCTTCGCCCCCGACTTTTCTACCATTTTGAAGGTTCAATCTTTTGGGCTCGCTGTCCCGTGATCCCTAGCAACCGATTACCTACCGCAAGAACTACCTCGACTGCTTCGTTTTATTTCGTGAAATATGAATAATTTGAAATTTAATAAAGTCGATAATTATTTGAGTTGTTATCACGAAAAATTTTAGACAAGTATGTTTGTGACAAATTTACTCTTTATGAATTTCCGTTAATTGCTAAGTTGAATGATGCTTGGCATTCAACGAGTGCATCGATCTGGGGTTTTGCCGTCCATTTGTCACAGGTCTACCGATTTGTGATTTTTTTTCGTGATATTAACTTAATTTAATGAGAATTAACGGATGGTGAATTCGTCATATATGTACCATTTTATGGTTTTTAGTGATCGAAAAATTAATTTATAATAAATTTATCATAAATATATCAATTAAAAATTTTTCATGATATTAATCCTAATAATTTGTATTCAAACTATATCACAAAAGGGTCGATGATCGGGCAAGCTAAGCAAGGTGAGAGGGTATACTTCTCAAAGCATCGTCGGTTGGGCCTAATCCCATCGATTATATGGGGAAAGAGCGGAGAATTAACATTTCAGCTCCCGCACGCAAAGACGACACGTTTTGTGGCCACACTTCAATCAAGGAGAGTGCCTCGTGTTCCCACAAACAGGGTTCCACGTCCATTCCACGCGATTCGTCGGATTTTGCATGAGAAGGGGAAGCAAGACAAAATCATCAATTCGGTAAAAACAAAAAGAAAGACAAGTAAAATGGAAGGATCGAATCTCCTTCGAGGAGTAAGTTTTAGGAGTTGATTGCAAAATTAACAAAGTTTTACAATAAGAAATTGGGAATCCCTGAAATTGAAAGGACCAGAAAGTAAACTCTGGTCCTCTCCTTGTGGTGCACCCTCCTCAACTTCGAATTGATTTGGAAACATAGATGAGCAAGCTCGGTGACCCTATGTGAAAAAACAATTCGAGGGTCAAACTAAGGAATCGAGCAATCTTTCTTTCTTTCTTTCTTTCTTTCTTTCTTTCTTTCTTTTTTTGGGATTGATGGAGGGTAACATGACTTCCACAACCATTATATCAATAGTAATAACAATAGGGGAAAATAACACAAATAGTTCTTGAATTTTAGCCAAATAAGCGATATTGTCCATAAACTTTTATTTTATTCAATGTAGTCTTTAACTTTAGCTCAATGTGTAATGTCATCCATAAACTTTTGATTTATTCAATATGACCCATAGACTTTTAGTACATGTTCAATTTAGTTCATGGACTACGAAAATGTTCAATATTGTCAATGAACTTGAATTAATGGAATGATCATGTTTTCACATAATTTAGAGATTGGATTGAACAAATATGAAAAGTTCAGAGATCATATTTGATAAAATTAGAAATTCGGGGCCGACATTGAACATTGTGCTAAATAACAAATTAAAAATCTAGTCATGACATTACACATTTGACCAAACTTAAGGGACCATCTATGTAATAATCTTGGTTTTGATAACTAGCGGATCTCTTGTCCACGGTTCCAAAACCCACCAATCCAATGATTCTTTCATCTCTTTCTAAACAAATGATCGAGGCCAGCATGGACTTTGGGCCCAAAAGCTTTGGCCCAAAGAGAGGGCCCAATGTATACGTCCCAAAGTCAAGAGACGCTGCATACATGCTCCACTCGCATTACGTTATAATGGAACCCGCTTTACAGCCAATGGGTCTCCCTCGTTGTTCAATCTTGAAGATTGGTTATATAAGACAATCATATATTCATGCATAATATATATCAACCTTCATTCCACCATGTACAACCTAAAGAAACAAAAACGGGACAGACGTCTCATCACCAAAACTTTTCAATGCAAGAGAAGCTGGGCGGGTTTACATTCCATGGATCGTTCCGTCTCTGCATTACACGACGACATCACGATTTCTCGGTTCAAAAAGTCACGACACAAATGCATACCGTGCAGTTGGATCAGTGGAAAGGAGATTTGTGCGTTTAGGTTTGGAAATGTTAGGAACTGATGACGACTTTCAAGCACTCTGTGCTTCCAGGAAGGCATTGAAGTCCTCCCTCGCCTTGCGCAAGCGGGGCGTGATGCAAGAAGTCGGCGAGGCAGGGTAGGAAGTCGGCGAAGACGTGGAGAAACGAACGTGCCGAGAGGACTCGTGGGACTTCCTGTTGGGCGTCCTCAGCGAGCCGTTCTTCTTCAAGACGCCCTTCCTCTCCTGGTCGAAGATGAAAGCCGCAGTCACGGGAGAATGCGTGTCGTTGGCACTGCTCCGGATCATCTCTAGCGGCAGATCGAAGAAGAGGTTGGCGGAGTCTCCGATACCAGATCCAGCTCCATCTTCGTGGCTGATTCCGTTCACGTTGATGAGGGGGGAAGCCCACGATCCGCATTCAAATTTCTCCAATGAAACAGTCCTGGAGATCACAAAGTTGTTCTCCGGCGCTTGTGATGAGTACTTCTTGGATTTGACAGGCTTGGCCTTGCCAAACCCTGGAAGGAACAAGCACAGCGCCCCGCATTTGAACTCCTCCTGCCGACTTTCCTTCTCCCTCTCACCATCGCTGTCTTCATTGCTCACAGATCTTGGGAAGTTGTTCTTCAGGTTTGCATCTTGGTGATATTCGCTCTCGCTACCATCACTGGTACAACTACCGTCACTAGTGCTAGAAGTAGTTCCAGTACCTTTAGCCTTAGCTTTGGTTGCCAGAAGATCAAAGTCTACAGAGGGCGGGACCGCTCTTCCTTCGCCGCATGACTTGCTCCTCCTGAAGCTCCTCATCTCTTGCTGCATCGCGAGGTACGGGCTGAGCATCATGAGATGGTCGAAATCCAGCCGAGGAGGAGTCTGTGCCCGACTTTCATGCTGCACCCACTTCTTGTTCCTCTTCAGTAGATTACTAACGGAAGGGAAGCGTGGCGATGTCGTGGCCGAGTTTGGGAGGCTGTGGCTGAGGAACGTGCTCTTGGCAGGCGAGAGCGGGGGAAGGAGGCTGTGCAAACCGCTCGTCTTGATGGGCGCCAAGGGTTTTGACACGAAGAAGGCCGGCTGTTGCTGTAGGGAAATCGGGTCGACGCCGATTTGCTTTTCGTGGCGCACGCTGTCTTTCTCTTTGACAGCAGAGATGGTGGTAGGCTCGAGGTTGCGATGATTGCCGAAGTCGAAGAGATCCATCTGAACAATGTAGCAGTTCTCTTGTGATGGCTGAGCATTGTTTCCACTGGGGGAGTAGGATGAGGGAATCATTTTTCCTCCAAGGATGAAGATGGTTTCGCGGATGGGAGAGAGCGTTTTAAAGGAGGGGATAAAGAAGAACGTGAGTGACATGTCCTCGGAGAATCTAACCTCTTTTGACCTTCTAGCTTAAGGTAGTGATGGCCATGTCCTGCACATTCGTGCCTGCATTTTGTATTGAAGATTATACAAGTGTGTGTGCACGACAAGTGCGACACAAGGCACCCAATGACTTGATTATTCTAGGAGGGAATCGCTGACTTCTGTGCAAATTTTGATTCCTAAATACAAGGTCTGTATAATGCCACCACTAAAATAAGAGGCTTGACTTCTACAATCAGAACCTGATGATATATATTAGTTAACCCCACTCAGGAGTTATTCTCTCGCAAGGTTGTTGTAGTCCATATACTATATGGACTTCTACTAGGTCAATTGCCGGCGTGAAATATACTTTACCACTTTGCCGTTAGATAATCGACATGTATACTAGTTCAGTTATAAATCCAACTCTAGACTCATATGTCACTCATCCCACGGTAAAGGTGTAAGTATTATTTATGTAATTTTCTCTGACCATTACAAGATCATGTGATTTGTTCACCATCATATGCGTAACTTTTAACAATAGGTGTAGGTTTCTTATGCACCGAGTTGGCATGAATTAAGGAACTTCTTCAATTAGATCAAAAGGATATATAATGTAGAGAATAGCTCGTTTTATGAATCTCAAGTCATTTTTAACTTGTCAATTGCTCTTCACGTCCTTTTTAACATTGCACTTTGGCGATTCCTTTTTGTTGAAATAGTTTGTCATCTATAAATAATCAAGAGAATAAATTGAATTGAACATGAAAAGAAGTGATTGTTAGATATGACAAGAGATGTTATTGACATAGAGAGAAGTGATGGCTAATTATAAAAAGTGGTGATGGTTCTAATAAGATTTCTATTCCCAAGAGATGTGTTGATTGGTTGATTATAAATAAGACCAAATGACACAATGTTCACAACAATAACAACTTTCTCTTCTCCATAATCTCTTTTCTTCACAACATTCTTCATTCTTCTCTTTTCTTACACAAGTTTGATAGCACATTCAAAGTAAAATTCCAAAAGGAAATTGAGTAATTGCTAAACTCATTTCTCTATGAATTTAATGTATATCTTAGATATATATTTGTTTGAAATTCTGCGGCAACAATAATAGGGACAAATAATACCTCAAGGATAGTAATCGTCATTACGCATCAAAACATCAGAGAACTATAAACTACTAATCATATCCTCATCATCAATCAAATTTTCTCAACAATAATAAGATATTATTATCATAAGATGGAGACAATAGCTACATTATGTACTTGCAATTTTGACAGATAAGTATTAATGACAATTTTGTTTTTGCTTATATGCTAGAGTCATCTTCTTTGTGGCATAATAGATTAACTCATATTGCTAGAGTACTTTGAAATTTATGAATAAAAGTGGTAAAATATCACGTGATAATATGGATAAGAAGGATTGTGAAATATGTTCCCAAGCAAATATGACTAAGAAACTGTTTTGAAAGGTAGAAAGATTTACTCAAGTACTTAAAATGGTGCATTCTAATATTTATGAATTAAATGGTATAATAACTAGAGGTAGAAATCATATTCTATTACATTTAATGATGATTATTCTAGAAATAATCATGTTTACCTTATGAAATGAAAAGATCGAGCTTTTGATGTGTTTAAGTTATATAAGGCTGTAGTTGAAAATCAAAAGAATGCAAAAAACAAAATTTTGAGAAGTGATTGGGAAGGAAAATACTTGTCATTATATTTTTCCATGCTTTGTAAAGAAAATGGTAAATGGTATTGTCCATCAAGCAAGTGCACATTATACATCACAACATAATGGATTGGCAGAATGAAAGAATAGCATTTTGGTAGATATGGTAAATTACAAGACTCTACTAAGAGGTAACACGATGTATAGAGTCTGACACCTACCCGGTGCTGGAAGGTCGGAAGGAGAAGTGTTATAAGCTTTGAATGGAAGCCCCTGTCAATCAACTGTTTGTCTTGATCATGAGATTTCTATTTTTATTGAGTTCAGATGGTGAATCGCCGACGCTATAAATTCGATTTACGTTCTTGTCTTGTAAGGATTTAAAGTAGCATTTGAGTTTGGAGGCTCCAAAAAAGTACATAAAAAAGCCAGGATACCATCTGCAGTCATCTTCTTTCATGGCAAATAGTATTCCCTCATCTGGAACTTTGTATTTACAATCCTTCAACTCATCGAGGAAAAGGCAATCTTCTCTTTATCTATCTCTTATCTTTGCTCTTGACGTAGTGGCTACAGCCACTCTCAAACCGTGAGCTCATAAGCCGTTGGTTCCACTCTCTCATATACGTCATTTTACGATCTTGATGTGACGGCTGGGTCTTGTGACCTAGCTACCGAACTGACTTAATGAAATGATAGAAGAGTTTTGCTGAGGTTTTCAAACTAAGCTCATGGGGCTTGCTTTAACCCATGGATTTCCTTTCTCCATTTTCAAACCCATTTAGAAGGGGCACCTGTGGGAACATCTCTACTGACGAACCATTTCAATAGTACGGGTGCTGCCGTGCCACGAGGCACGACCATGGAAGTAATGAAAAAGAAAAAGTTATGTAGTTGGACCATCTGCTCTATCCGTTCGAGTTTCGCTTCTCTACTTCATTTTTAGAGGGAGGAAGAAGCGGAACTACAAGAAAGCTTTCTTTATCTTTATGGATAACAAATTCATTTTCAAATATAGTTGGGAGACTTTACCCAAGAAATGGTTAAAAAAAATGGAAAGATCGGAACATGGGAATAGATCTGATACCAATACGGACTACCCATTTCAATTGTTGTGCTTTCTGAAATTGCATACCTATACAAGGGTTCAAGTTTCGATCGATATTTGCGGAGTTGATCATCCCTCTCGAAAACGAAGATTTGAAGTGGTCTATAATTTGTGCTCTTTTTTTGACTTCTTTGGGGTAGGATCTGGGTTCAGAAACCACACCTTTCTCTGGATCTTCCATCATCTCCAATTTCCATTCCAATCATCCATCATATCCAATTTCCATTCCACATATATACTCTCAAAAAATGGGGATCCAAGTCAAGACAATCAATGGAAACATCAGTTCCAGACACTACAGCCGGTGCCCGAACTGGCTCGGGAACTAAGCTATGGAGTCATCATGAACTAGAACTTTCGAGTATAGGTAACTGAAAATCTAGTCCCTTTAATGCAATCATAGCGAAAATCTTCCACAGAAGACCAAATCGAACAAGATGAGGAGCCTCCTTTGCGCCGCCTTCGTCAACAAAGCTGCTAGGTTGACCTAATTAAGACCTAATTCATCTTTTGCCAACTTAGTTGAAAAGCCAATCCCCTTTAAGTAGCAGTCATTCCAAGGTATTCATCCCCAGCCTTTCCTGAATTCTTTAACTCCTATTGCTTACGATTAAGGTTAAGAAGAAAGTAAAATCAATCTTTCTTAAAAATCAAACTCTAGGCTCTTTTTATCTTTTAATCACCCTAAGTCAAGTTAATCTAGCTTGCTGCAACTACTATGCCTGATCGTTTGGCTACCGGCTTTTCACCCTTTGAATGGAATACGGATTCTCATCTACTTCACTCTGCCTATAATACATTCCTTTTATTTCTCACCTCTAGTTCCCTAGGCTTCTGACTTATGGGCGAGAAAAGAGGGTTGGCACTTTCCAACTCTATTGGCGAGAAGCCTGATTCTATCTGACAACCGCCCTTGGGGGCCTCTCAATTCCTTGATATTAGTAGGATACAGCATCCTCATGTCTTTATCACAGTAGATAGGACTGTAAAGAAAAAAAGGATTCTTTTTTACCCCCAATACATCTTGCATGCATATAGTCTCATTAAATGAAAGATTTTGGATGTAAAATTTGAATCGATCAACATGGATTCCTCCTTACTGCCCAGAGGAGAAGGTTTAGGTAGGGATGACAGGATTGGAACCCGTGACATTTTTTACCCAAAACAAGGGCGCTACATCCCTTTCAATTGGTCTACGGTGCCATAAGCCCTAAGTAGTCTGAAAGCCGAACTCAACAATTTGTTAGGAGTTTCTCTTTTCTATAACCACGATTATAGTTGCAATAAGTCATGATCTATATGGGATTCCCAAAGTTCTTAATAGAAGGCAGGACACGAAGAATCAAAGAATTACAAATGAATGTACAAAAAGAACTTCATTTTGTTAACTCAAAGCACTTTCTAGTGTGCGCTAACCTTTGATTGTAGCTAGCGCGCTTGACTAAATAGAAATGGCTTTTCTCACTTGTTTAGTAAAGTCAAGTTTTTGGCCTTATCTTGCAAGTGACGACGACGCCAAGTTGGCGGCAAAGAAAGACTCGGCATTCAGGCGAGCTGCCCGATGGTGTGGTATGTAGTGGATTTAGTAGAGCGGTCGGCTGTTAACTGACTGGTCGTAGGTTCAAATCCTACTTGGGGAGAATTGTTAGTTATAGCTTTTCTGACCTAGCGACCCCTGTCCTTCTCCTTAGTTTCTAAACTAGCAGAATCGTGGGACATCCGAAGCAGAACCATTACGTTGTGTGTCATTTTTGGGTATAAGCCCTTAAAAATAGCTCTAAAACAACCCTCCTTTTTGGATGTCGTTTATTTATGGGATCTACCATGGGAAATAAGTTATATTCTTTCTATTCTTTCTTATCCCCAGGTAGCCAGTGATCGTGCCACCCTATTGATAGTTGGGGTGCGTAGCGCTTATAACATATGATTTCGCTTTCGTTTGATAAGTAAATCGTCTCAGTCCAGTACGGAGATTGCCTTACTTGCCTCATTCCGTAAAGAAAAGGGTGAGAACTCTAGCCTCAGTACCAATGAGCGGGTTGATATCAGGAAAGAGACAACACCGGATAATCCGCAAAGGCCTTGTTGGAAGTCTGCTTTGCGGAAGGTAGAGCTATTAGAGGTATCTCGCTGTAAAGGAGTCCGGCCCACTAAGGCCTTATCACCTTTCACCGGAGATGAAGACCGGAAAGGACGCCAATTCAGGCCACCTCCATAGGGATGGAAGGCAGTTCTGGCACATACCTTAAAAAAAGGTCCTTCGCTAGGATACCGTACTTCTCCAAAACACTCTCGACATCTTGTTTGGTTAACACTCCTTACTACACCTCGTGCTCACAATAACATTATTTCAAAGAAAGATTTCTCCATATGAATTATGAAAAGGAATGGCATTGAATATCCAATATTAGTTATTAAATCTAATATTATTGTGGCTTTAAGAGATGTTGAATTTCTTAAACATAAACTTCTTGAAGACTTAAGTGATACCTCAGCATATTCACAAACATAAAATGATGCAAGCAATCCTTTATCAAATTAAAAAAAAAAACACTATTTGATTATCCAAGTGAGCTGAGGAGAAGTCAAAGAGAAAATGAAAAAAAATTGGTTATTACATGTAATTCTCCTAGTAGGAGGAGACTGGGAAAATGTAATTTCACTTGAAAGAAGATCCAAGAATTTTTAGTAAAGGATGGCATATAAAGATGCATCATTTTGGAAAGAAGCAATTTATGATAAAAAGAGGTGCCGAAAAAGAATTCTCAATGCTCCGTGAGATCATCTTTATAAAATTTTGATCTTACACAAATCTTAAAGGCATTTGGAATGCCTTGGAGACCAAATACAATACTGACAAACAAGGTATTAATAGATATGATGCTATTAAATATTTTGATACATATGCATCGATTACCCGAGTAACATCCATTAAAGTTTTGTCAGTTTAACATTAATTTATAAATTGCACATACATCAAATGGATATTAAAACAACTTTTTCGAATGGTAAATTATAAGATAACATATCATTATGTGGTTTAAAGCAAGTGCCGACACAAAGCCTTGAAAATTTTGATTTATTGATATTATCATACGGATTTAAGAACAAATGATAAGTTGACTTTGCGTTATATGTAGATGATATGCTAATTGTTGGTACAAATATGTATGTCATAAATTAAAGTAGTAGTTATCTATTTTCTCAATTTAAAATGAAAATTTTGGGAGAACTAAATGCAATTTTAGATATCAAAGTTATCAAACATAGTGGGGGTTATGCTTTCCACTAAGGGAAGAAAATTGTTATAAAATATTATTATCTGATAATTAAAAAGTCAAACGTAACATTTGATATATCAATTAAATTGATGGAAATACTGGGCAACCTATAGCCCAATTAGAATATGCTTGCCCAATTGGAAGTTTGATGTTCGTTATGCATTGCTTTAGACTAAATATAGCCTTTATCATCTATAAATCGTCCATATTTACTAATAATATTAGTACTACGCATTGGAAGACCATAAATAGAAACTTCAGTCACTTAAAAACAACAATGAATTATGGTCAACAAAAGTACACTTCAAGTACCCAAACTTGGCATGGGTGAACACTTGACTGCCAAAATTTTTAAAATGTACACTTAAGTGCATTTTTTTTAATAAATTGGACACTTAAGTGCCAACTATGGCGAAACTTGTAAGAAATCCGACATGCCAAAACAACATCGTTTTGCCCCCAAATTTGATTTTTAACATAAATATTAATTTAATTATTTAAAAAAAAAATAGAGAGAGAACAGGGGCAGTAAATCAACTAGGGCCTCTACGACACTCGCTATCATTGCCCCACCATCGCCAAAAAGGGCCGGCAACAGTGGGGCAAAGGTTTGTCAAGGCCATCGAGCCTCAGATAGTGGCCGACAACCCTAGCCAACCGTAGGCGAGGTCTAGCGGCAACCCTCACCCAAATCTAGGGCTAGAGGTCATAGTCCCTCCCTAGATTGAGTGAAGGTCACCGACCCTCGCTTGCAGACTAGCTGACAACCTTGGCCGACCATCACCCTACCATCGCTGGCCTTTCTGAAGATGGTGATATGGCAGTTATTGATTTGTTGCCTGCTGTCTCTCCTCTTTTTCTTTTTAAAATTTAATGTAATTAGTATTTATATTAAACATAAGATTTGGATCAAAATGGCATCATTTTCAACTATCTAGCCATGTTAGCGCCACATGGATAATTTTTTTTTTTTAAGAAATGTCACATCATTTAAATTCTCACCAGAAAAAGCCATATTAATAGTTTGGCAAGATATTCTCGTCGTTGGCACTTAAGTATTCTTTTCTTCTCCGATTTTGACACTTAAGTGTACCTTTTGGAAGTTTTGGCATTTAATGTTTACTTGTGCCAAGTGTTGACACTTTGGGTGTTTGACATTCAATTACAATCTATTTTATGAAAGACGGCCAATGGTACTAAAATGATATTTATATGCTAGTTGAATAACTAAAACAATTGATAACAAGTCAACCATCTAGATTGGTATTCTAGCTTGCAAATGGTGCAGTCTCTTGGGGATCATAGAAGCAAACATATATAGCTTATTCAATGATGGAATTTGAATTTATAACACTATTGGCAGTTGGTAAAGAAGCTCAATATATGCAGAATTTGTTATTGGATATAAAATTGTGGCCATAACCAATATCATCAATATCTTTGTATTGCGATAGTTAGACATATTAGTTTGTGACATGAGTATATTCGACAAATAATTATTGATAGAATTGTTTCAATAATTTATATTTGGACAAATAATAACTTGGCCAATCCATTCACTATGGGACTCTCGAGAGGTTTAGTTAGTAGTATTGCCAAAAGAATGGATCTTACACTAATTGATAATAGTCAAGTGTAGTGAAAACCCAACTATACAATTTCTAACAAACCTTTTAAAGTTTAGTGGCCAACAACAAGTTGTTATATTTTAATAGTGAATGAGTATTGGGGTATAATGTTAATATTCAGGGAAAGTTAGGATGATAAGTGTAAGAAAGCACTCTTAGGACCTGTTTGTTAAAAAGTGTTTCTGTTCCCAGAACAAAAATTTTTGTTCTTTTGTTCCGGTGAACAAAAAAAAAAACAGAAACGTGTTTAGTAAAACTTTTGTTCTTGGGAACAAAAAATCTATTTTTTTGTTCCCGAGAACAAATTTGGAAGAAAAACAAGAAGTAGAAAAAAGTAGCTTCTTGTTCTCGAGAATAATTTTTCTCTCTCCTTTTTTTTACTTCTCTTTCTTTTCTTCTTCTTCTTCTTTCTTTTGGCTAGTCGCCGGCCTTGGCCATGGCCGGCACCGGCGACCGTCCAAACGAGGGCCGGCGACCTCACCGAAGCGTCACCAACCCCAAAGATGCCAAGCCAAGGTGAGGCCGAGCCTCACCAGCCAACGCGAGGCTCGCCTGGCCACCGAGGCCACCAGCAAGGCTCGGTCTTGCCAAATCTCCTCACCCAGATCTGGCAAGGCTGAGCCTTGCGGTGCTCGCCAAGCCACCGGGAGGCTCGGCCTCACCAAATCTAGGTGAGGCCAAGCCTCACCGGTGGTTAGGCGAGGCTCTGGCGAGCTCGTCGGACCTCACCTAGCCAGTTGCCGGCCACCGGTGACCGGCCACAAAGAGGAAGAATGAGAGAAAAGAAAAAAAGTAAAAAAAAGAAAATATAATAAAAAATTTAAAAATTAAAAGAAACAATAAAATTATACAATTTTACCAAACGCATTTCTTTCCCGGGAATAGAAATTTTGTGAAGTTATCAATCGCATTCTTATACTCAAAAATTGTTCAGGGGAAAAAAAAAAAATATATATATATATATATTTTGTTAAAAAATTGTTCTCCGGAATAGAAATGTTATCAAACGCGCCCTTAGTGTCCATTTTTTTTGCGCAAAATGAATGATTTGGAAAATAATTTTCTAAAAGCGGTTGCTTAAATCATTCACAAAAACAAATAAACAAGAAATCTTTTCATTGTTCACGAAATATTGACACATAAATTGTTACCTATAATGAAAACCATTTTTATTGGCTAATTATTTTGAGCAACTCACTTTTAAGAGAATGTTTTCTAAATCATTTATTCCATGAAACAAACGAAGCCCTAATGAAGTCCAGGTTTTAGCAAAGCAATACTAAGGTAACAAGTTAGGAATTTCAACTATATAAACATAAGAGATGGTGCCGCTTCTAACAAAAGCTGGATGAACTTTTGTAAATATTCTTGATCCAAGAGGAAGCACAAGGCCATAAAAGGTCTAAGGTATAGGAAATTTCTAATCAAACGTGTGTAAGCTCATGTGTTTAATAATTCGATTAACTAAATGGAATCATGGGTCAAAGTTTTATTTAATACTGATTTTATCAATGGAATTATCTGCACTAGTTAAGGGTTCAAATGTTAATGGATGCATTATTGTATGTATGAATTTATGTGAATCGATATAGATAATTGAAATAGCTTGTTATCTATCAATAACTAATAGAAGAGATTGAACTAGATATGAAAAAGAAGTGATTGTTGAATCTGAAAGGAGATATTAGCAACATGAAGAGATTTGATGGTTGATTATGAAAAGTGGTGATAGTTTCAATAAAATATATATTTCCAAAAGATACATTGTATGGTTGCTTATAAATATGACTAAATCACACCTTATTCCAAATAAAAACAATTTTATCTTTTTCACGATATTCTCTTTTCTTCTCTTTTCTAACACAAGTTTGACAACACATTCAAGATGATATTTGTTTTAAATCCGGCAGCAATAATAGTGGCAACAAATCATACTTAAAGATAATGATTGTCATCAGGCATTAAAGCATTCAAAAAATGATAAACTACTGCCCTTATCTTCTTCACCAATCAAACTTTCTCCTGTTCAGCATTTTGTTCATCATGTCTATTCTTATTGATTTTTCCTTTAATCTTGCTTGCAAGAGAAGGATACATAAGTAATTGGATGAGATATATAAGCTGACTTAAGTTGCTCCATCGCCTTGGGCAGTAATAGACAAAGATTAGTAGATGAGACACATATGTTTAAGTTGATTGGCTACATTAATTTTATGTGTCGCCCATCAAGAAGATCGGAAAGTTATTTAAGATATCTACCACAGTACTCACTCAAAAAAAAAAAAAACAAAATTAATCGATAGGATACCTGAAAAGATGATGAAGTGCTTTAATTCTGTGATTACCTTTGATAAACATAAAGAGATTCTTTCAAAAGTCAAAAGTTAATCGGGAAGGAGCATCAAAGGGATCGATTATATATATCACCTGTGGTAGCAAGATGATGTTCTGTCAAAACTTATCAATGCAAAAATGACAATGTTCTATTCCCGCAGTACTTTCCTCATTCCACGAGGTGCTTTGATTGGATGATACATGGGTCAAACCCCAGTTCACGAGCTTACTCAATCTGTAGTTATGCGGATATTAACGTATTGACTTCCGAAACTAACGCGTGAACCACTTTGAAAAGAAACCTTTTTATAGCCAAGGCATTTAATGAGAGGGATAAGATTTTAGGCTGTAAAAGAGAGTTGCTGTTCATTTCCTTCATCTGCAGGGCTGAGTAGATGGAAAGGTGGTCAGTTCCAATTAATACAAAGTTAAACTCGTGTGAGCAAACCCACGTCGTTCCTCACCTTTTTTTTTTTCTCCCCCCTTAGCAATTGCTTTGCCAAGTCATAAAGGTGTCTCCTGGTGTAAGTGCATCAGGTTGTCATCATCCGAGAAGTTGTCTGGGACTGGCGATAATATTTTCACAGGATTCGAAAGAGTAATATCGTCATAGGGCACTGGAGGTGGAGGTGGAACTGTTTGGAAATTGTGATCCAGGCAAGGCGGGCCGGCCGATGATGAGCATGCACTGGGAATGCGCATTTAACAATTCGCAAGTTTTATTATGGTGGTCACAGAGATCCTAGGCCTATTGACATCCTGCTAATGACCACTTGATTCAGTGCCGGCTATTCCCACACTACTAATTACATTCTATCTAGCACTGGTGCAAAACAGTCATAGAAGGGGGATAATACAAACATTTTGGTTTCGCTAAACGAGCCCGGATGCGACATCCGGCATCCGAGCCATCTCCATGGCTTGACCATGACGGTTCCTAGGACCGGTACCAGCAGGAGTAACGCTGGACTTGTCGTCCGTTTCTTGGTGTTTGGTGTTCTTCAGGTGCATGCCGTACACGTAGGAGCAGAAACCCCATACACACAGCACCGTGGACACGATCTTCACGCCCCCGAAGTCGTCACGATAGACAACCACCCCGCCCAACACGTTCATCGCCAACAGTGCCGTCATGCAGATCCCGCCGGTCAGCGACGACGTCATGAACACCATCCCCGCCGTCCCCATGAAGCACATCTGCCAGCACGCCACGGTCATGGCCACCGTCACGTAGTAAACCCTAGGCCCCTTGTCGAACACCCTCTCCCCCTCTCGCTTCATCTCCGCGAACCCTCCATCCGCCATCATCCCCACGGTCGCCAGCACCGTCGCCGCGATCTCCATCACCAGCTGCATTTCGACCACCATCGCGTAGCAATATACCTTCCTGTATATCTTCTCCATGACAGGGAGATATAGTGCAAACAAGAGCCCGGCGCCAACGGTGGAGAAGAACCCTATGAAATACTTGGCCCGGGTCAGGCCAGGTGGCCGGTCGTGGCTCGACGACAGGGCCAGAAGGACCGAGCTCAGGGTCAGGAGGAGGACACAGTTGAGGTTAGAGAAGGTGAGCTTTTGCTTGACGATGAGGACGGAGAGAATGAGGTTGAACAGGAGTTGTGTGGAGAGGAGGAGCGAAGAAGTGGAGACGGGGAGGTAGGAGGTGCCCCAGGAGAAGAGGAGGTTGTTGACGCCGAGCATGAGGCCGACGAAGATGGACAGGACCCAGAGCTTTGGGGTGAAGTGAGTGAAGGGTCGTCTCTGGGTGCGCTTGAGGAAGTACGGGACGCAAACGAAAGGGATTAGGAGAGGGAAGCCGGCGGACTGAACCCATGTCGACACCCACCGGCTCGAGCCCTTGTGGATGAAGTAGTACTTGGCGAGGAGGCTGGACGAGAGGGAGCCGACGAAGAGGCACACCGCGCTGATCACCAGGAGAGGCACGTAACCCTCGCCGGTCTTGTGCTGGCGGCCCTCGGAGGCGGCCAGGGAGAGCGCGGACGAGTCTCCTTGGTTGGGACCGGTTCCTGGTTCCATTGAAACTGCCTTGAAAACCAGGGTACTCTATGATCTTGGCAAAAGAGACACAAATATGTTTTTCTTCATTTCCTATATATTGTTGTTTCCGGGGCTCTCTCCCTGGAAAATTATCAGCTACTCCCGACCTACGTAAGCCCAATTTGGACTAACGGGCTCCCCCGCCACATGTGTGCAGCCCCTGAATGGGGACGCCTATTTGGTAACGCTCCTTTAAGAGGAAAATGGATAAAGGCAAGATATTTTTCCTAAGAAATCGCTGGAAAAAATGGAAGGCTTATGAAAAGATGAGATGTCCGGTGGAGCACTGAAAGCTGTAAATGATTTCCTTTGGTCGATACGCTGTAGATGATTAGGGACTGAGGAAAGTACTTATTTTTCCTGTTCAAAATTAAAGATGAGGATCTGCTTTATCGGATCAAAATCCAAATGACATTATGAATTCTGGGGGGGTGTGGTAAATGTGGCTGGATATTTCCAGGCCCGGGATGGTAGGTGTAATTAGGAGGGGGGGGTGCTTGAAAGGGAAGTGGAGGGGGAGTAAATGACCTTCCTTTGATTACTCACTTCACCCCTACACAGTACAATAAAAATCCCGAGGCAAAGAAAGGGAAAATATAATGCTTAGATGGGACAATTAATGAACCCCTCGTCTGAGATTTGTCTTCCGGAATCAGGAGCTGCCAAATATCATATCATCGGATTCGAGGGCTGGGAGATAGAGATCAGTAAATGAAAAGGGCAAAGGAGGGTAATCACTCCCCACCCGCAGATTCATGAAACAGACCAGAAAGAGAACAGAAAACGCAGTCGAGTTACAAATGGCAGGGCGGACAAATGGAGAGAGAATGCATTTTGGAACGGCTATTTTTGACCGCTACCACATGTGTCCTACACTACTCGTACCACCGTGAAGGCAGTTCTGGTTTTGGGTTTGGCATTGTAATGCATGAGTTTCCCAAACGTACGAGCCTGTAAATACCGGGGTTCTTCCCTTTTATCTTTCATCTCCCACTCCTGGACAAGGGCTGTTCCTAAGAGTCGACAGAAAACTTAGGCTCCACCAGTCTCTCTTGTTGCGCTCCATGTTCGTCTCCATGTTTATTTCCAACGACCTGAGTACTCGATCCGGAATACCGCAGATTGACACTCGCCTGGACAGACAGAATGATTCCCGAGTACTGTATAGGGGAATGATTGCAAATGGACATTCCTATGGTCGATTGTCATTCACAGAACTACCCACGTCTGGAAGATACCAGGGGTTCAGGGGGTTTGATAGACATCAAACATTTTTTCGACAGTCCTCCACCTATCTCAAATATCACGTCATCAGTTAAGGTTGTGTGTGAATGCTAATTTTCTATTTAGCTGGACCGAAATTAGAAATCACGAAGAAAGTGGAGGAAGTAGCGTGAGGCGATCACACAGAAAAAACTATCGTGATTGGCGAGTTGGAACAGTGAGACTTCGTAACGTGATGCTTAAGCATGTAAAATAAAGCAAATGGCGGGAGAAAAGAAAAGTCCCCTCCGTTAAGAGGACGTCATGCATTGATAATGTGCATCTACGCAATACCAGACTAGCATGGATAAAATAAAAAGGTGAGGTTCTCATAAGAACAGCGACAAAAACAATAAATAGGAAATTGGCTACAGAACAAGCTTAGAAAAATCAAAATTAAGGAGCGAGAATTATGGGGAATGCAAGAATGATCTCATATTTCACTATCACTTTGTCAACTATTGCTCGATGTTGTTGAAAGTTCGAGGTGGTTGGATTGTCATCGTGTCGCTCATTCAAGCCAAATAAAAGAGGCATTTTCATACAAAGGTTCACGCCACACAACCCATTAACTAGTATCCTTATGATCCTGTATGACCAAGATTTTTCAATTTGGACAGAGAAACCGCCCCAGCAACAAAAGCAATGGAATCACAAACAGCTGCAATGTCCCTACATGCAGACAGGCTATGCCTCAATTAACATAAGGTCAGATTAGGACTTCGACACCCACAAAGCCAATGTAGAACCATCAACCCTCAAATTGTCCAGTGAACAAACCTGCAAACTTCCCAACGATGAACAACCAGCCACAGATTATACTTAAGTAAAGAAAAATGTACCAACTAGTACTGGAGGCGTATAGAAATGGCTACTTTACCTTATTGGAAGCATATAGAAGTGTTTCAATTGTGACAGAAATGTACCAAGCAGTACTGGACAAAAATAGGGTCAACGGTTCCTTTCTTTTGTTAAGTAAACAGAAGCAACTGATTACCAGTATTATAATGGGATTGAAATGTAAACAATATAAACAAGTAATAGCAACCAACTACAAAGATTTTTCTGCATCTAATATGATACAATTGTTTACAGGATATTGCAAGTACATGCAGACTGGTCTTCTGGTGGTTCAGATGCACTTCATCTTGAATTTAAATTCAGAATCTCAACTTCACGAATGGGAATTTGCATGTGCTTCCTTAAGGCTCTGGAAAATAATAGGATTCATTTAATGGTATAAATAGAAACATTCATTTGGTAAAAACAAGAAGTTTAAACTAACCAGACGCTTGAAGGATCTGTTATTTGCTAGATTCTTGGATTTTTCAACATCGGGTTTGGCACGGTCCAAGGCCTGGCAAAATAATGTCTGCTATAAGTAACAAGCACATCAAACTATAATTCAGGATATATCGCGATCACTACTCTCCAAACTCTAAAAATGAATTAGCATGTCAAAAGCAATGAAGCTGCAGCTCAAGAACTACAAGAAACAACACTGCTTGCTTTTAACTGTTCATTTACAGGATATGGCAACATGGGATTAGAGAGATATTGTCAATACAAGGAAAGAGACTATTTTTCTTATTATAGTTTATACAATCCTCACAAAACCAATTGTAGCTGTGCTCCATGGAAAGTCCTTAAAGTAGTCTGCCAAATAGCAAACCCAAATGGGGCCAAGCTTTTTCTCCCTTTTATTAAAGCTACAAAAGTCATGTACTTCCATTAAACAAATAGGTGACTAGCTTTTCACTGAATAAGAAAAAACCTACAAAGCTATCTCTAGCAGAGATAAACCAAAAGAATGATATATTCATGCCCAAGAATAGTTAGAAATTACGGTAATTAATTCTCTAACCCCCCACGCTTCCTTCTCTCCTCTCTCTCTCTCTCTCTCTCTCTCTCTCTCTCTATGAAATCTAGGGATTTTGTTATATCCTATCTGGATATATCCACATCATATCATGTATTTTATTTGATATAAATGGCATATTAGCGTGCATGAACTCAAAAGTTGCACAAATGGAAATGGTAAAAATATCTCGCAACACTCTTGTCTACTTCATTTTATTGCCTTTTTTCTTTTTCTTTTTCTTTTTTTACTTTTTCCTCTTTTTATTTAATTTCTTTTTTATTTCTTTTTTCCCCATCCATCACTCTCTAATAAAATTTATTAAAAATAATAAAATTTACTAATATACCTAAAATACTAAAATACCTCAAATATGTAATATATAAATTATGTATTTATATATTGAATTTATACTATAAGATAGAGTTAAATTTGAATATATAAGATTAAATTAAAAAACCAAATTGTTGCTATTTTGAATTTCTTATATTATAATTCAAATATTGTTTATATTGAAATATAATTTTAATTTTTATAAATTTAACAAGTTTATTATTAAAAAAATAACTTTTTATTATAGATATTAGAAATCATATCTATCTTTAACCGGGTTATATCCCTCTTATATCCGACTGTATCATGTTTTAAGTAGACACTAAACGCAGATGGGCATGATAAAAAAAAAAAAAAAAAAAAACGCAGGATGGGATAAATTTTATTTTGACTGCCAAACGCACCCTCAATGTCAAAGATAAAGTGGATGTATCCTACCCCTTCAAATATGAACTTTAAGACTCAATATTTTTATCGTTTCATTCTATATTAGAACCTAGAGGTGACATCATATTGACAAATTGTCCAACTGGAATAACCACAGAACTTGGGATTATCTTAAAACTGCAAACAGGATGGTCATATTAAACTAAAACCTTTTGAAAGGAAAGCCAGCTAAAAGAATCACCGAGTAGGAAGAACATTACCTGTATTAATGACTCCACACGACGTCGCATACGGGTATGCATAAAGCCCTCTGAGCACTTGAACACATAACAAAGATATTGCAATTAAATAAGTGAAACATCAGTTGATCATGTCAAATAATTTAGAAAAGGTAACTTAAAATTAAAGGCCTACACCTACACCATTTTCTCAATTCTAGCGCAACTTTCAAATCTTATTATGGCAACTAAAACAGAAGGTATTTCAGACCTGACCTCCTTGAGTTTGTTGTCACTAATTCTATGAAAAGCTATGTTGCTAGACGGTTTTAAGATTTTGATTGGCTGCATGGCTATTGGATGAGTGGGTCTTTAGGCGAATAGAGACTCAAATCAACTTACGGAAGATACGGTTGATTAAGTCTGTTAAAATTGGCTTCACATTCATTCAATTAAGAAGTTCCATAGAAATACGTGGCACAGTGCAACACAAATTAATGACATCAGACAGACAAAGGTTATTTAAAGCCCTTATTTAAGCATTCAAATCAGCATGTTTTAAAATGTTACTCACCTTAACATGATAGCTAACATAGGCATGAAAAGTCGATAGACTTGAAACTGTACGATCCAATTTTTTGCCTTCTACATGCCGAGGGAAAATGACTGCATTGCACTACTTGTTATTATGTATTCAATCAAAGGAATATGACCGGAAGAAACAAAAAATTATCATTAATTACCAAAAGAAACAAAACCAGCATTTGCTGATAATGCTTCCGCAGGGGCTTTCTTTAGTTCTAGAGGAGGAGAAGAGGACCACAAACAAGGAGGTGCATTGTTAAGACCAGCAGTCCGCCTTGCTTGCACGAACTCCTGTGTGAATGTGATACGAGAGGTAAAAGCATTTAAACAAGCAACAGAAAGTATTCCTATATCAGTAATGCCTGAGAAGGAAATCCTGACTCTGGCTAGCTCACTTGTCAATGACAAAGTCCTATGCATATAATGAGACAGCATAAGCTGGTAAACTCAAGAAAACTTGTGATACCTGAAGGAAAGATGTTGCGAGAACAGTATCTATGGAGTCCTTAAATCTCATTGGAAACACAACAATTACCTTCTCCATCTGAAAATAACGTAACAAGAATCAACCGGCTAACCTTTAAACAAGTAAAATAAGACAACCATATATTTAGCATCAAGGCTTTATTAGCAATTGCAAGAAGATTGACTTTCCAATGATGAGATTAACTAGAAGTTTGATGTTAGCTGGGAGCATGAGATCGAAGAATAAGCAGGAAAAGAGATTGAAAGGGAAGAGGAAAAACATCTGCACTTGAAGAGCAGGGCAGAATCTTAAGGTGTGAAAAGCATCGTTGAAAAGCATTTCAAACACAATGTTGCATCTAATAAACAACAGACCACTGGACGCGTACCTGTGGAATGACAAAAAATGACTCATTTGGCCGATGGACTAGGGCCACCAGTCGATCCATATCAGAAGAAATTGTCTTAGAGGTAAGATGCTTCAATAATGCTCGCAACGGAGCACCTAATACTATTTCCCGGACAGATGCAATCTTAACCAGGAGAGCTTGTCTACGCTCTGCAGGATTATACAATAATGAGAAATGTGAAAGAAAAATGCATTCAACAAAGTAACGGTACTTCAAGCTCTGCCATTGAATGAACTTGGAAATTTGTCATCCTCCAGAGAAACATATTAACGATAATTTTAACAATCTGTTTAATGCAATGAGAAAAGGTTGCTAGCTGCTCAATGCATTTAAAATAGTATATATCGAAATTAGAATCCATTATGCAAAATGTAGTTTCTAAAAAGATGCACTCCATGGTGATTTTCGTGCAAAAATGGGAAAATTTTAGTGCATAGAAGTGCCTCAAACTAAAAAAACAATGGAGATCATCTTATAAGAAAAGGTCCTCATTTAAACCTACTTGACTCAATGTAGAAGTTCCATCAAGTAAAAGTGCTGAAGTTATCATTGTTAACATGTTGAAAAAATAAACCAATCATGCTCCTAATGAATCATCTTCTCCATAGCAAAGGTGATGGAAATTCATGATACTCCTCTAGATAGCTTAATTGCGATAACATCACTACAGCTTAAAAAGGCAAGGTAGCAATACATAGGGCCCATAAGACCCAAAAAAAAAAAAAAAAATGCTAAATGGTTTAGGACCAACTGCATGGAAGCGGCTTTCCTAGAAAATCAGTAACATCAAAAAGCCTAAATATATGTGTGTGCATATATAAAGGCACCGCAAAGTAAGACAACTAGCATGGACATGGTGCATTTGCATATGACTTCATTCAGTCAAGACAGCAGAATGCACAACCTTAAAAATCATTTATCGATGAAATTGAATCACAACCAAGAAAGCACTCTTCAATAGCATGAAAATTCATAATAGGAAGAGAAAAATGTCCTCTTTGTCTGATGGGTAAATGTGTCTCATTGATGCAGAACTGGGAACAGTCTTAATCATGAATCAATTCCAGGCATGTAAACTGCTCTCTTTTATAAAGGGTCACACCAGGCTTGGGGCCATCACAAGAGTTGCGGACAAACGAGTCAATATACACTCTGAACTTGTGGTGGATTGAACAACTTTATGAAAACAAATGCAAACGTCAAATATGTAGATTCTTTATCCTCCAACTGAATTTTACAAACAGGTTAGCACACCCTTGGTACCTCTCCAATGCAACTTAATATACCTTCAGAAGGTTAAGAAAGAGAAAAATGCAAGATGGTTCTAGATGAAAAGCATCAAGGTCCATATGCACTTAGGTTCAATCTCTAGTTCAAAGTTAGTGGCACATCTCCGGATGAAACTCTTTGGTCCTTGAGGTTTGAAGGTTCAAAATACTACAACATTAAACTGTATTCTTGACTCAAAGATGTTTCTGAATGCTGCCTCTTACCCTCACAGAGTACTTGGGATGACAGAACAAAAATTTGTATGGGGTTAGAGTTGACTGTCTTTACTTGAAGGCTAATAGAAACTCAGGATTTGGGTGATAAGATTTGGGGGGAATAGACAGCCTTAACTGAAGTCAAGATAAATTCATCAGCTTCAAGATGAAGATACCACATGTCAATCCTAGAGCTCCCCAAGCCTTACAAGCATGCATGTATTGATGCAAGATAAATCTATCCATACACTAGCACGGCAGGCGACAGTGATTCTAATTGTGACAATAAAGAGAACCCCCATCCAGTAGCATCAAAGAAACAAATAAAAGATCCTCTTTCTGCTAGACTTCAGTCAAATTTGAATCCCAAACTATCAAAAGGACAATGATGTGTGCAATGCAATATATGCTAACCAAATCGGGAGTCCAGCCAAGAGTTGTTCGCCTATACAACAATTGGTCTCCAACAAAACAACAAATTACTGGAAATTTTCTGCCAGCGCTCAAAAGAAAAGGTTGTAAAAAACCAGCGCCAATCATAAAAGACATTGAACTACACGACCAGTTCATTTATAAACTTAGTCCTGTGAAATCCATTGATTATTGCTCTAAATAGACCGCAGAATTCCTTAATGTCCTTGCCTCAACAATACTTGGGGTCCATGTCTCATTACGTTTGCCTTTACTTTATTTCGGTTAAGCGGGCAACATTGAGTAAACACCATAATTTTTGTGCACAGTTAGCAAATCCATAATAGCTTTATGATGAACCTGCCCATTAATGGTGTTGACTAAGCCACAAAGTTCATCTACTTCGGCAAGCACTATTGTACAAGCTCTCAAAAAAAAGGGTAGATATAATTCAACGGTTAAACAGCAAAAATATCATCGATGCAAGGATCTTTTTCAAAGAAAAGAGCTGATGATGAATGTTGCATCATATCCATAGCAAGCTACAATGACCTTAAGAAAGAAACTTGCTGAACCTTCATCTGGAGGAAATTTCGAAAAATTTAGTTTCAGTGTGAGATTAAAGCCATCCCTAGGAGGATCAAGAATTTGCACGACACCAGCATATGCAGCTTTTACAGCTTCAATGGCTCCAGAAGGAAGTCCACCAGGAAAATCAGTTTCTGGAGGTGGGGTGGGTAATGAAAGCGACAGCAGCAGGAGATGTGGATTCTTCATTGAGACCTACAAGAAGCTCCAACTAAGGCAAGAATATCCGCTATTTACATTGTGAATTATAAAGAAAGAACTAAATGTATCAGCTAATTTTACTTATATTTCTTTTCACTCCCAGATTGCAAAAATTACCTGGACATGATATCGGACGTCGTCAAACTCAACCCAATGATAGTCAAGTTCAACTCCTTTCTCAAGACTACAAAATGAAAAGAATAAACATATCGAGGTCATAAATAATGAATACAAGAACCAAATAAGCTGTAATAATACGCACATTTTAATCGAAAAAGCAAGGATTATAGTTCATTCAACATCGTAAAATCGAAAAATTAGTAGTGCAAAGATCAACTATTTAGTCTATATTAAGAATCGTATATGACTTAAAATTGGCAAGCGTCTCACTTTAAACCCAATCGTTTCGCGTTTTCCAAGCTCATTTCCTACGTTGACCCAGAAAAATAAAAAAATCGAAGTTCTGCCAACAGAAAAATGAACCAAATCCGTTGCCAGGCCTCATGTCATCCCGTTATTCGAACTTGAAGTTTGATCGATCCAAGAAAAAATTGGCAATAGCTAACTTGGAGGAGCGTCCAACGAATTTGTTTAGGCGCAATATCCTTTCTATCGCCCCTCAATTCCTAAATTCATCTTACATTTCGCATCTATGGAAACACTCTTCATCCCGACAACACTCAGTTTCGCGGACACAACCTTCCGTGCACGGTGCATCGACATTCAACGGAGGCCTCACGGTTCCGAACGGCAATCATCCGACAACGCGGACGGAATGCCGCGCATGCAGTGCATCTCCGCCATTCCACTGAACTCGCGCGCTCCGCACTCTGCACTCCATCTCCGGCGCAACCGACCGAAACCTCGGAGCGGATCACAGAGTGCTTTCGCGCGATTGACGGCGAAAGGGCCACACGGAAGGCACCGCCAAGAGAATCAACGCCATCGCGCGAAGGAAAGAGGGAAGGCGAGAAGAAGAAGAAGAAGAAGAGGAAGAAGGAAGCGATCGCGTACTTGTGGAGGCGGTTGAGCAAGGTCTGGAGCAGGAATCTGGAGTGGGACTGAAGCAGTATCATCGCCGCCGGAGATCCGATCGCTTCTCTCTCTCTCTCGCCTTCCGACTTCCGACTTCCGGCGGAGCGTGCGAGCGCGTGCGGGCGGGCGTGCGTGCGGGCGACTCCTTCTGTTTCGCCCCCTGCTACAAGCCTTCTTCCTCGAGGTCTGGTTTTTTCTCGTCTTTTTCATGGAAATGGCTTTTGTACTGTCTATTTTCTCAAATATGATAATGATTTTTCATAATCTATGAAATAAATATTTTAATATTTTTCTCTCTTCTTTTTTTCCCTTCTAAATTTCTTCTTCTTCTTCTTTTTTTTCCTTTGAAAAGAAAACAACAACAACATCCATGGGTCGATTCCTTTCTCTAATTTTAATCATGAGAATCGTTTCTCTAAATTTTATTTAAGGGATATGTTCTCTCGAAGCCACCGAAGACAATTTTCATTGGCAACCATACTAAACATATGCAAATTTTGGACATACTAAATTTTTTTAAAGTAGATATACAATTGAGAAAATTATTTAATGATGTTATCATAGTAACTATCATTCACTCATAATTGTCGTGACTCGGGTGATTGGGACAGAGCAATTTAATAATTTCAAATATAGATTGTGATATCTTAAATAAATTATTCGCATGTTCACCTTTGTATACTTTGGTATTATCTCGCATTTGTTTAAAGCAAGTGCCCTATACTTGAGCATTGACCCAATCTTGATTTGGATTCTAACCAAATTTCATTTGATTTGGGATCCAAATCATGATAATTAAGTGATCAATTTAATTACAATGATCTGATAATTAATAATAATTTTGATAACTCTTACGTGATTAAATATGTTTTCCATGGTGTAGTAGTGTTAATTTCCTGGTATAATTAGATTCAAGTTCTTATTTGTTTTATGAAAAATAAATAATTTAAAATAATCCATAAAAAATATCATACAAATCACTTGAAATAATCAATCCGTGAAAAATATTTTCATTATTAATAATAATTTTTTAAATGTTTTCATGAAAGATGATTTTCTTGTTTATTAATTTTTATAAAGTATGTGAGCGATTATTTCTAAAAACTATTTTTTTATAAATTACTTATTTTTGGTCAAATTCAAATTAAATATTAAAAAAAGGAAAAAATGAGGTTCAGCAAAAACCGTCGTCGTGTTGAGGTTCTCCTGCTCCTTTCAAGCATTCGCAGATGAAGCCATTGGCTATGGCCATCCGCCTCGTCGAGGGGGAGCGAGCGAGCGGCTCAGTCCCGGACGTAGTCGAGCCGGCCGGCCGGCGATCTTCGAAATCCCTCTTTGCTTCCTCCCTCTGCGAACCGGCCGCCGGTGCCGGTGACTCGGTGAGCCCGACCTCGCTGCCCTCGCGAATGACGATGACGACGAGGTAAGCGTATAATGGGACGAGGGAGCCGATCGAGAAAGTTCGGGATCGGAAGTACGGCGAGGCATGCCGCCGCCGGCGGCGGCGGCGGGGGCTCGTTACCCCTCGTCCGCCCCTCGTCCCCCGCGCCCCCGCCCATCGCCGTCTCCGCAACGGCGGCGGCGGCAACTACTCCGCCGCCGCCGCCCTGTTCCTGTTGGTACTTATACTCTCTCTCTCTCTCTCTCTCTCTCTCTCTCTCTCGAGCATGGATTCTCCTATCGTAGGAACTAGGAAGGACGGGCGTGATCATCACATGTGATTGTTGCTGCCGATACCAGGTACTGCGATTTCAAAATCTATGCACTGAACGAGCCGCTCCTTCGACTTGGCCGAAGATATTCCAGGTTCTCTCTCTCTCTCCCTTTTGTTGTCGTCTCGTGTTGTTCTGCTCGTCGCAGGGTCGAGGCTTTCTCCGGTACTTTACGCTCTGCCCTGGAACGTGCAGGTTTTTTCGGGTATGGTTTTCCGTCGGTGTTGGGTTCGCCCTCGCGTCGTTGCTCGGCATTGCTCTGGTCTGTTCTGAACCTTCTGTTTCGGTTGTTATCGTTCTGCGAGTTATTGGGTGACTTTGCTAATGCTGGCGTCTCCTTGAATTCGGTGCGAATACTTTGTGGATGGCCAGGGTCTGCTTTACGAGTTAGCTCGGTCGTTGCGTGTTCTGCACTGCAATGTGGAGCTCAGCAGCCTACTGTTTGGATTTTCTCCCATGGTTAAGTTGTTTAGCTCAAATTTCATTTGGTATATGACAAACAGCTTGCGAGAAGAGTAACATGAAAATGCTCTCCAGGTTTCGGATTTGACCATCTCCCTTGCTGATGCCGGATATATTTTCCTCTCAACCTTGATATCTGTGTCCGGTCATGAATTTGGGCATGCTGTCGCTGCTGCAAGGTCAGCTCCTGAAGTTGATCCTTAAACTTGTCAATATCTCTTCATCGATGAGTCATGCAGTAGGTGCTAATTTGCAAACTTGTCATAAACAAAGACATCAAACCATTGTAGGCCCCAGAAGATGGTAGGCCAAAAATTCTTGATGACTACACCGAGTAGTCCAAACATTTGTGACTCTGTCAAGTGGATGTCTTGTTCCAGTTACTTCAGTTCAGATATAACTGAAAAGTTATTATGGTCAGACAATGTTCATAAAGTCATGGAGTCTTGGACATGAATGGAGTATCATAATCTCTTTGTTTGAAGCATATGGATGCCATATGGGCTTTGAAAGAAGTATAGAACAGCAAAATAAGACTATGCTATCCTTAATGGACTCTGTACACTTTTCACATCTTAGCTCGAGAATCTGGTCACATTCACGGATAAGAAGGTAGCGACTTTACTTGAGGTGTTTCTGGGGTACCAAACCTGGTCTGAACATCATCAACCCACTTTCCCACCTTGTGCAGTTAAAATAGGAGAGCATGTACAATTGCTTGGTCAGGGTCACTGCATGAGAAGAAAGTTCCAAGCCTGAGGGGTACCAGCTGACAGTAGCCAAGAACCTGTGTGGATGTTGACTTCGTTTGGTTACAAGGCATGGTCAAATTTAACAATTGAATTTAAGAAATGTGAAATGATCGATTTGAATAATAATAAGGGCAGAGAGAGAGAGTGATTGATAGTACAAGGTCGGAGGAAAAGGGGTTGCTAAGAATTGAAAGTAACTAATAATTAGTCATAAGCAAGACTATTAATTAACCTTTGTAATGATCTAAAAAAAGAATAACGGAGTAGTGCTAGACTGCCTCTACCTTTATCTTCACCATTACCTTTATCGAGAACCAAACTTGTTAATTTGAAGAGACAAAGAGAGAACTGGTGATATAGCTGCTCTTATATATATTATTGTACCAATTTTAAAACTGTCCAGCCTTCATGGACCGAAGTAACTATTGTTGTTGTGCAATATAACAATCGATTTCTTAAATTTTAAATTTCACCACAGGTATTATGTTGTGGTTGATTAAGAAACCAGAGAGCAAGTGTGTAAATAGATTACATGATAAGGATGCCCCATACTGATTGACATTACCAATTTAAGTTCTGGTTCTGGTATGTAATTGTCTTTAGAAATCATTTATCTCATATTGAGTGCCTTACTTGGACAAATTGGTTGTATCTAGAAGTTCTTTTCCTTAAATTCATGAAACTCTAGGTTCTCATGATATTCTATAGGCACATGTTGAATGGAAAGCAGTGAGGGTATACAAGCAGAATATGTTGCCATTTTTGTAGCAGTATTGTTTCCTGGTGCCCTGGTGGCCTTTGATTACGAGCTGCTGCAGGCAGTGCCAAAATTTTCAGCTCTTCGCATATACTGTGCTGGTATATGGCATAATGCTGTGGTAATATAGAAACTTCTATATTTAAGTACACAAATCTAACTCTACCAACTTCTTTTATTTCAAAAAATCACATTCTTTTTCTTCTATCCAGATATGTGCAATCTGTGGATTGACATTGCTACTTCTACCATGGATCCTTTGGCCCATGTACATACATGGTGAAAACCCTATGGTAGACGCATTATCTTTTCCAATGTTTGTTTCAAGTTATCTGGTGCTCTCTTTTCTGCTTGATCATCTCCTTAACTGTATTTGCTTGCACTGTATTTTTGTGGAATAGGTTTTGGATGTGCCTAATTCCTCGCCTCTCTATGGTTACCTATCTCCTCACGACATGATCTTGTCAGTGGATGGCATACCAATTCACAGTCCGCAAGAGTGGGCGGATCTGACTGGTTTGATTGATGGAGTTGCATTTCCAGATTCAAACGATACTAAACATAACAGAGATGTTAGGGAAGGCTTTGGTGAGAAGGGATATTGTGTCCCTAATGTTTTAATAGAAAGAAGCGAGAAGATTCAATTGGTAGATAACATATCTACCTGTCCTTACGACTTTAGCCGCTTTACTCAGACTCCTTGCTCAGAAACAAGTTTATTAGATGACCACCCTGGAGACGGTGCTGCAATTAGAAGAGACCAAACATACTGCTTGAACTCACAGGAAATTGTCAAGCTTAAAAAGTGCGGCACGGGTTGGCTCAAAGCTGTCACCAATGGTAGCAGCTGCTTTTGTTCAGAGGTTGCTTTTTAATATAAAGTGTCTTGAAGTTCTTGGTTTATGAGGTGTCATTTTTGGAGTTCATAACTGCAGCTCAGAACTCTTCTAATGCCTGCAGGATGAATCTTGCTTAGCTCCAATACACGACCCAGGTTCAACATGGATTGAGATCACGTATGCAAGCCCCTATTCTAAAGAATGCTTGCAATCCATTAAAAAATTAGATCCAAGTTCTTGGACTTCCCTATTGACAGAACCAAACTGCAGTGGAAGGTTTGTTTATGTTGGTGACTCGATATCCTTGGCAAATTCAGTTTGGTTAACAGGGTATCAGCCGCGCTGGGCATTTGGAATTGGCACATATCTCCCATATGTCCTGGAAAAGATTCTGACATGCACCTTCCATGTCTCTCTAATGCTAGCTATTGTCAATGGTTTACCAGTAAGTTTACATTTACTTTGTCAGGCATTTATTTTATTTACTGCCACATGCAGAGATGGGCTTATAGTTCTCATGTTGAAAGTACCCTGGTTTTCTAAACTTCACATTTCTAAATTATGGATACTCTCAATTGATTTAGGCAAAAAAAAAAAGAAGAAGAAGAAAAGAACTTTGGGTAGATGAGTTGCTATGCGAGTCGGATATTTTCCAAAGCAGTTACCTTGGCTAAATGCATGAACTTCTCTGAAGTTTTTTAAACAATAGGAAAATTGCAAAAGAATCTCCTTGACTTGGGGTTGATTGCAAGTTACTTCTTATCCCTTCAATTTTGCATTTGTGCTGATCTTTAGGATTGTCGCAATTATTATAAGTTTCTCTCGCAATCATCAATCAGCTGCAGTTGCCAAATGTTTTTCTTTTGGGAAAAAGCCATAAAAAACCTCAAACTTTGCCCAGAATAATAAATTTACCGCAAACTTTTTTTTGTGACACAAAAAACTCCAAGTTTTGCCAATTATAACACATTTACCCCAAACCTTTTTTCGTGACAAAAAAAACCCCAAATTTGTATCCGTGCAACACATTTACTCCAAACTGCATTTTTGTCTTTTACTTTCTAAATTCTTTTTATCTGTTTATTCTTTTTTCTTCTTCTCTCTTCCCACCGCTATGACCGATGGAGGGAAGCCGGACTCAGATGAGGGCCACCCTCGCCCGCGGCCCTCACCAGATCCGAGGAGAGCGGCCCTCACCCAACCCTTACCTGCGTTGGGCGAGGGCATTCCTCTCCAGATCTGGCCCAAGCGAGAGCTGCTCTCGCCGAATTTAGTGATGGCTGTCCTCGCCCAACCTTGCCGACCCAGGCGAGGCTGCCCTTGCCTGAGTCCGGCTGCCCTCGGCCATGGTCGGCGGAGGGAAAAAAGAAGAAGAAAAAAGAACAAAGAACAAAGAAAAACAAAAACAGAAAAACGAAAGAAAATATAAATAAAAGACAAAAATGCCCTTAGCTATAGAGTTTGGGGTAAATGTGCCATAGTTGGCACAGTTTGAGATTTTTGTATCACCAAAAAGAAAAAAGTTCAATATATTTCTTCATTTACCAAAAAAAAAAAGAACTTGGGGTAAATTTGTCATTCTTGGTAAAGTTTGGAGTTTTGGATGGCTTTTTCCCTTTTCTTTTTGACAAGTTATGGTTTTATCCATGATTTTGTGTTTTGATCCCGGCAGTATATGTTTACTAGGTATTCCTATTGGATGGAGAATCCATCTTGGAAGCAGGTCTTTTCTACAGTGGTTTGCTGAGCCCAAGGGAAAGAGAGAGAGTTCTCCAAGTAATCCTTTGGACTGGAACGGTGATGTCTACCATTGCCCTGTTGAGTATGGTTTACAGAGCCTTTCTTTGAGCTTACAGATGTCACATATGTATCGAGAACTTAGGTTTCATTAATTTGTGCAAAATATGCAGAGTTTGCACAGAGACGCTGAATTAGGTAGTACCTTTTGCTTCTTTTTTTTGGTTTATTTGTTTGTCAATTATACAGGATGCTACCCATCCTCATGCTGTGATTTAGATTTATTACTGTTATAGACACTATGGCAGTGAGAATCCTAAACAAGAATGTGATATCTTGAGGAAGAAATCCAGTGAGAAAACTCGTGTATGTTTCCGATTTGGGAGGATCTTTTAACTTGTTCTTGGGACGGACTGATTGAAGGGCCAAACTAGTTGTAGACCACATTTTTTGGGCTAACATAGTGGTAAGGATGTGATAAGTGAAGCACAATGGTCAAGTCCTTGAGATACGGAATTGTTTGTCAAGGATGTGAACTATGTTTATTTTTCTTGGCTTGTCCAAGCTTGTAGAATGCCATCACCCGTGTTCCTTATGCACGCAGCTACATGTCATGCTCATTCTCAGTGCATTCCATTTCATTAGGAGCCGTACAACTTTGGAGAGTGATATTCTGTTCAAGAGTTATTCGTTACTAGTGGATGGTGGTGAGTTTAGGGAGGGACAGTGGTGAGTTTAGAGAGACAGTGTGTAGATAGCCAAGGGAGGAAATTGTCGTGTCTTATCAAAGGCTCTTGGTGTCGAATTTGGCAGGGCCGCCAGTATAAGATCTTCAAATCATAGAGGTATGTGAAGGTGTGGCGGAAATAAAAGATTGAAATTTGTTGTGAACAGGGAATGCCGACGTTGGATTGTTAATGTCAAAACATCTGGCTGCCGACCTAATTTCAGATTTCGAAGGGGTTTTGCCATTCTCAAGTGAACCATTGCAGGTTATGCCCAGGTCAAGGGGAATTTACTAGTGAGCTTCTATTTTTGGGAGTTTCTAGAAAAGAAAAGAAAGGGTTGCTTTTTTCCCTGTAGATGCAATGAGATTAACGCCATTGCCGATGCCGGCAATTTGGGCCTCGTAAGCAACAGGCGTTTGCTGCTCTTTTTTCGGGTAAATGGGCGAAGCGATTAGAACACGAGCAGTATATTGGAAATGGACTGGGTTAAAGCCCAACGCAAGGTCCCACGATCTAGCTAAACACGGCAAAATTCTCATCCGAAGCCTATGTTTATCCTGACTTTTTGGCAGCAAAGGAGAGAATTTGTCGCGGTGCTGTACGAAGTTGCTGTTCCATGGTATCGGGACGTTTCGGTTCAGCCCAAGACAAGAACTAACTTCACCTAAAAACCATTTTTATGACGGGTGCATGCTCCCACTCACACCCATCGCATTACACCATTCTCCGAATGAGGAAGAGACTGAAAAACTTGTGCATCGTGCACACGGAAGGCTCCTTTTCCAGCTTTGTAACGGCATATCAGCATGCGTAACGTACATAACCATAGAGGATAGGAAGGACCCGCCTAACCGCCCGGGTATCGACAGTGGCAGGTGACGGTTAGGAGGGGACCGATGTCTCGGCTTATCGGCGGGTGTTGTCATCGTCATTTCTGTTGCGGGTCACGGACAGACCACACAGGCAATTAATGACCCAGGACGCATCGGCCGGACAAGCCGGTAAACATTCGGGGATTCATGCAAAGGTCGCTGTCCGTGTCATTGTACCACGTATTGACCGAAAGGGCTATTGAGGTTTTTGATTGCCGGTTTATGGAAAAAGAAAAAAATTGAAAAAACAAAGGCACCAAACTCCGGTACGAGTCTCTCGAGATAGAGAGAGAAGAGATGGTTGGGGGGCTGTGCACCCACATGGAGTGCTCGCATTTGCAGAGCCCTCATGTGAACCACGTCCTTCTTTCCTTCTCTCTCTCTCTCTCTCTCTCTCTCTCTCTCTTTCTCTCCCGGTTAAAGAAAGACCGAAGACGTCTAAAGAAGGCGATTTTAATTCCTAGTAGGTAGAGGGGAGAGAGAGAACATGGGTGGTTACGGAGTCGCCATCACTACTGGCTTTGCATCAGACCAACCGGCACCCGATCTTCGTTTGTCGGTACCCTGGTTTTCTTTGCTTCAGTCCTGGTTCGGCCTGATTGAGTTTCGCCACCAGTTATGGCCTCAGGAACGCATCGGATCCATCCGGTATAATATACTTCAAAAGGGAACTCGGAATACTTGGTGTGAGAGGGAAGGAAATATAGCGGTTTAGTCTGAATTCGAACTCATACCCTGATGATACCATGTGAAACTTTGTAGGAGTATTTTGAGAACTTTTCCTGATTGAATTTTTTGGAGTTTTCGCGCAGCCCTGTTGCCTTTTCAGCGAGAGCACGTTCGTTACTCATTATTTTTCCACAGCCTCTATCCATCAGTCTTGTCATGCACTTGACTTTGCAGGCCGCGATGTGCTCCGGCCGAATCTTTAGATTATCATGGACCTCCTCTCGTTTCGCACGAGACCTGCTTTGATCTAAAGAGTGCGCACGTGTACCTCGGCCGCCCTAGGAGTGCCGGCTCATGCTCGGCCGCCCTAGGAGTGCCGGCTCATGCAGCGTGAGGTCCCAGTTCAGCAGTTCCGGCTCAACCGGGGCACAAAAAACAAAAAAGAGAATAATTACTAAAATAACGAGGTGCTCGTTTCCGTTTTCGCTTTGACGATGCGAACTAGATCCCTCGAACGGCTGGGGCGACCGACCATTTATGGGATAGATCGTTTTTTAAACTAATGCTGACAAGAACTCTTATTAGAATCCTGAGAAATCCACCCCCCATGTGGTGGGGCTATGGCTATGCCGTGTCCTTGACAAGGCTGCGATTTTTTTTTTAAGAAAAACGTTCGAGAGAGGATGGGGAAAAAATACGTGGGCAGCAGCGGCAGCGGCGGCAGCAGTTGATTGTCGACAAGCGCTGTTAAAGGATATGACGGACGGGCGGAATGACTGGGACGATCATTCAGGAGCAGCCACGCGACGACTTCTCCCCGAGCACGGCAGCTCCCCCCCCCATCCTTTTTTTCTACCAAGAAGTACGCGCACGCCGTGTTGTGGTGGGCCTATAGCTGATCTCAGTTCGCGCTGTTGCTGACTCCGCATCCATCCCCCGAACGAAGAAAAAAAAGAATAGCCAGCCCGGCTTCCGATTCTTGCGTCTCTGTCGTTGCATGTACGAAGTTTGACCCGTTCGTATCTCTTTCTGCACGAATTCAAACGTAGAACAGAGAAAGCGTGGCGGGAGCGGGGGAGGGGTCGCTGTCCGTGAGCAGGAGCGTGCTGTTTTGATCCATCATCACCATCACCATCACCATCCGTGATCTCCCCCAAAACCTCAAGTCTCAGGGGTGGAATTTTTCTGCCGGATGGGATGGTGTGTGGGAAACACGTCACGCGCGAAAGGTAAACTTAGTCTAGGGTCAGTGAGTCTCAGTCGTCCCGGAATTCTCTACATGAATGGCGCGCGCGACGTGGATCGGGGGTCGTCCAAGTCCCGGCCTTTCGCGTGGTTGGGGGAGGGGTTTGACCGGGGGGCTGCATCTTGCATGCCTAAAGTCTGCGAGATCCCCGTGTCAACTTTGCAGTACATGCGGGCCGGATCGGATTGGACCGGCCGGTTGTTGATTCTCGATCCCCTCCCTCCTCGATGACGATGCAAGGGCGAAAAGTCGGACGACTTTTCGAACCGGAGGGGAAAAGGTGGAAATGTTGACGGAGAACAGTGCCCCCCACCTTTCCTTCCCTTCCCTTCGTTTGACGGAATCGAGACGGACCGAGGCGGGTCCCAGCGGCATTATCTGCTTCCTCTCTCTCTCTCTCTCTCTCTCTCTCTCTCCCCGACATCTGAAGCATGCGACACGTGCCTCCTCCCTTCCTTCCTCCCGTGTTTACACAAAGACTACAGTCCTCCCAGGGCACGCCAGTAGAAATTTCTGCATCCTGGTTTTCTCCATGCTTCTTGTCCGCAGATGAGGCTGCTTTGTCTGTCTGATAGGGTCGGCACTTTTTCCATTCCCCGAACATGGCTGGAGCGACACCTGCCGCTTTTCATGGACCATATTAACCTAAAATGTACCTGTTAGGATAAATCGGGAGAACTCCTCTAATCAACATGATGACGGATTGACATTGTTTGATTTTACTGGAAGACGAAACTACCGTCGCCCCCACTGTGAACGGACTTTTTCTTTTCACCCAACCGACGCTTCTCCCAAACATTATCCACAGACAAACTACTTTTCATGTTTCTCCACTGTCCAAGAGTTTCACCACTTCTGGTAATTTAAGCAAGCATTAAACATATGTCGGTGTAAAGAAATGTTAGCTTGATTTGCACGTGGTTCGCTTTAATTTCCCCTAGATTCTCCTTATTATGGTGAATTTTTTCGACTTCAATTTCCATAAAAAATTTACTCGAACATTGGGTATTGGGGTTGATTATATCTTTCGCACAATTCTTGTTCCGTTGCTATTAGTCTTGAGACTTTTATCTTTACAGCTATATGATAACAATGGAGCGTTTAGAATTTTTAATGTACTGAACTCTGTCACCTTGATAAATTATATTATTGTTTTTTTTATAATATCTATTAAAGAAAAATGTAGTAATTACATGGAAAATAAATAAAAATTGACTATTAGATTCATCGAACAAAATGAAAGTCGAAGAGTTAAAATATATAGACTATAACATAATGACATATATTGATGTTTCAATTATACTAAAATAATTAGTAGATGATTCTCTTCGATCTTACTTGTGCTTAGGTTATTTTTAAAATTATGATTTCCTAGTAAAATATATATGTATACACACATAGCTAGGCATAGCTAGTTGTCTATATGTCAAATGAAGAGATGGTCACTAGTTTCGTCATAAATAAAGAAGAAAACAAAAGAAGAAGAAACCAAACAAAAAGAAGGAAAAAATAAGGTAAAGAGTGGGCCCATGTTTGAGTCTTCTTTGTGTGAGTCGAATTGTAATTGAAAATTTCTTAGTTCCAACGTTATGCTAAAGTGCGACCCGTAATGGATAATGTATTCCTTTCAAAGTCGCAGGAGCATCTACAGTCATATTTGAGGTGGGAAAAAGCGCAAATTTTTTTGATATTTTCTTTATCAATTTTTTAATTATCTTTTTACCTTTAATATTACTTTGAAATCCATTTCAAAAATTCAAAGAAACGGAAGAAGTTAGATTATTCAATAGGCCAAAGGATCCTTACGCATCTTTCAAGCCTATCTTTACTTTTGACATTGTTATATTCTTCACATTGCAAAGCCCTCACAATTTGACCTTTATCACCGCAAGATATTTCGAATCTTTTGAAATGTACACAAATCGCTATGTAGAACCATATTTATCTTTTTCAAAATTTTAAAGTTAAAATAATATTTTGAATTTGACAAGAAATTGAATATATCAGATTTTTTTTTTTTTTAAAGAAACAAATAGCATAGGAATAGTGCTGTGCAGATTAAGTTTGAACTATGGAATTGGTACACCAATACTGGGGTAAATTTGATAAACGAAAGAGTGGCTTGTCACCATTTCTTATACCCATATCCTATTCGAACTCAACTAAAAATGGGATTTTTGCGATATCTCATTTTAGAGAGGTGGGGGGGGAGCAAACATAAAGTTTTGAAGGCAACTTTTTAATAATAGGAAATGAGCTTAATGTATAATATAGAAGGTAGGTAGAATTTCTTGGATTTTATAGAAAATAAGAAGAAACTTCAACAGTAATTCCACACTTTTTTTATTTGGTTAGAAGAGTCCTCAGAATCTTTGTGATTAATTTCAATATCTTCGGCACAAATTTGAATACAAAAGAGAGTTTCTTATCTAGACTCATTACATTCGATAAGAAATAAATAAATAAATAAAGATGTGATAATTTTAGATAAGAGTGTGAGAGCATCGTTTGATGGGCACAGGAGATGGGGACAAAGGCATGGGAGATAGAAACCTAACTTTCTTATATTGACTAAGTGGGTAATTAACAAACGTGCATTCAGTAAAAAGATGCCATACTAATCAAGATTCGAAAATTGCAAATGATGGACAATTTGACGGTTGAAGTAGACATCCGTAGTCTCATTTGCATGTGGAGTTCATGATGACCCACACCAAGTCCTTGACCTAACTGCAACAATATTAGCATGATTATGACCAGTAGGAAGTGGCTCATGGAGTATACAAATCCAGGAACGAAACGTGAAGCTCTTACAAAACAAGGAACACAACTTTGACGTAACATAAACTGGAGAAAGAAAAGTGGAATCACAAGTCTTGGTGCGGTAGCTGGTTAGGTCGGTCAAATCAAAGAAGAAGAAGAAGAAGAAGAAGAAGATGATAAAAGTGCAAGGCTCGGATAAACCCCCGAGTGGCCGGTTGTCGCCCGTAACCAACGGGTGGCGGGCGAGATCGGTCGTTGTTTTCGTGTTATTTTATGGCGTTCGTCTTTGCTTTAGTGCTTTACGACAAGGAGCTGAGCCCCAATCACGCGTTTGGCTACGCAAAATCTGTCCTTTCGACAGACGCTTCCGACAGTCAAACCCCCGTATTACGTCGAGAAGTTGCCTGAATAGAAAGTGGAGTCGCATCTAGAGCGGCGTGTGAACGGGAACACCGGCGCACCACTCTCGAGTCTCGTCTCCCTGCCTTTGGACCACCAGATTTTGGCCCCTAGTTTATCAGTCTCTCTCTCTCTCTCTCTCTCTTTCTATCTTTCTATCAACCTCCACCACCTGCAACTACCACTACCTTTTTCGTAACCGCTTTAACTGTTCCCTTTTAATTTTAAAAAAAAAATAGGGCAGGCTGCGAGCGTCCAAGAAACCGCTCGTTGGGCGCGACTTCTTTTACGCCGCGCCCGAAATGGCTCGACCCTCTTCCCCGACCGACCTTCGGGGGGAAATTGAAATAGCAAAGGTTATCGAAAAACGGCAGCACGGCCTGCTGGATCTGCAGACTCCATCTTCATATCTTCACGAGAATCTTTTGGTGGTTAAGAGACTCTAGGAAGTAATGGCGCTAGGGGTAGTGTCAGTAGCTATGAATTTGACGGAATGGGACGCAAGGACAAGGGACAGCGACAGGAGGTCGTCGGGGGGAGGGGCTGGGTCATGTGACGGAGGTTGACTAATCAACCAAAAGAAAATCTCTGGGGAATCCCCAGCTTTTGGCGCGTTCCCGCGCCCCACATGCGCGGTTTCTTTTATATTTCAAGCCCCCTGGGGGGAGCTCTGTCCCAGATGGTTTCGCGCTAGATAAATAATGCCCTTTCTCCAAGTTCCGGACGAGTTTAGATGCATCATTTTGCCTTTGCCCGATGTTTATGTTCGTAAACCGAATTGAAAACGTTTGATAAAAAAAGGTGGGGGCAATCCCCACGTTGCGAGGATTTTTTGTTGGGGAAAAGAAGCCCTCTGACAGCATCATTAAAGAACCAGTCAACCCTACTACGAAATTGCATGCGCAACTACCGGGGAAAGAGGTGAAGTGGGGCTCCTCTTCGAATTGCGGAAGCAGCATTCATGAGGCCCCCCCCTCCTTTACCTTCTTCACGTGTGGCCAATGCGAGATGGGGGAGCGAGCAATTTGCTCCCTCCGGGACAGAAAAAGCTGTACGTCCACCTCGGTTCGTGGAGTCACGAGAGACTATAAAGATTCGATCTCCGATGCTGCGCAAATCTTAAAACGAAGCGGGTGGAGGCTTCTTACTAGAAATTCATTTCCTTGGCGGCATAAGGTTAAGTGGGTCGGAAAGCTTTTAAGATAAAAAATAATAGCATCCATCAAATAGTGGTTTGTTCTCTCTCAAAAGTCTATATAGTTCATGAGTGCAAATCGGCACATCTCCACTTTAGAAAAATACTCGTTATTCCGATCGCCTAGGGAATCGGCACATGCTGTCCGGAAGAAGCGTTGGATATCGACGGAAAGGTGAAACGTCGAGAACTACGGTTGATGTTGCACGAGGAGCGATGGCAAAATACATAGGCAGATACGCGTGGGGAGTCGTCGGCAAGGGGGAGGAGAGGAAAAAAGTGGAGGTTGGAAGATTCAACCGTCGGGGTGGGGGCCCACGGTAACGAACTAGAGGACGAGGTAGGAGGGGGCACGTGGGGAGTAACGTGGCAAAACTGTCGAAAACCGACAATAACCGCGGATCTCGTCGCTTCTGTTTGCCTCGAGACAACCACCCACCTCCTCGCTCACTCAACTCAACTGCCTTCTCGTCCTAGATAGATCCCCTCCCTCCCGGGCCCCACTCCCCCCCTACATTTTTCTGATAATATAAAATAGTAGGGCTATCATTTTCTTGATCTCACTTTTGTATCGGAATCGATGGGAGGAAATTTCCTCCTTTTTTAAAATCGATCTTCTTTTTGGGTACGTGACGAACGAGTCCCTTCTGCTAGAAAAGTAGTCGCTCTTTTACATATAAAATAATGGATTAATATTGCAAAAATATATACAAATTAATACATCTATAATAAATTTATTCGAAACAAAATCCTAAATCGATACATTGATGCTAATTTTGACCAAAACTCAAAATCAATATACTTGTAATATATTTATTATCTGTTAACTTCAGTCAAATTTTATAATGAAATTGCTAAGTTGGCATTTAACACCAACTAACATGATAAATCCACGTAAAAATCCATATTAATTCGGGGTGAATTTATTCTAGTTATACAAGTTTTGGTTTTTGATAATGTAAAAATTAGTTTTTGATTAAATTTATCGCAAGTGTGCTAGTTTGGGATTTTTTGTGTAATCCAAAATATTAGTTTTGAGCAATTTTATTACAGGTATACCGGTTTAAGGTTTTCCATGATATTAGCCCTAAAATAACATATATTACTAAGATTTCTAACGAAACTTTAATTTCTTGCTCTATTTTTTCATATCAAGGCAAATTATTTTAATCATACTTTCCAGGACAACAATCACATACAGCATTGCTTTTGTGTATTGTACAGGAGGAGCACCTTGGTTGGTAATCATAAATCTTGAATTAGTTTTTAATCTGTAAATTAAGAGAAGAGATTGAATTGGACATGAATAGAAGCAATTATTGACACGAAGAGAAATGATAATTAATCATGAAAAAGTAGTGATGATTTTGATAAGGTGCCTATTTCCCAAAAATGTGTTATTTTATTTATTTATTGGTGGCACCCTTCCAACATAGAAAGTGGAGGTGAAAAGTTCAAATCCCCACCTTCTCAGAGAGTTAGGGTGGAGACAATTTAGTTTAAAGCATGGGTTTCGACTCTCACGCCTTGCAAAGAAGCAAGACAAAAGTCTGAGAGTGAGGGTCAAAGTTAGTTGTTTATAAATAAGATCAAATTACACATTATTCATAAACAACTTTCTCTTATTCACAATTTTCTTTCTTTTCTTTTCTCACATAAGTCTAACAATACATTCAAAGTGAAATTCCAAAAAGGAGATCAAATAATTGCTTTTTCGTGATTTTGATGTATATCCAGAGATATATTTGTTTTAAACTTAGCAATAATAATAGTTGGGGCAGATAATATTTTAAAGAGAATAATCATCATCGCGCATCAAAACAACAAAAAATTATAAATTACTGTCATATTGTCACTAGAAATCACAATTTCTAAACAAAATCTCAATAGGCAGGCTTAATGACCAAATACAGGTTTATTTGCACTTGGTGGTCCTAAGAATTAAATTAGCATCATGGAAAAAATTACTAAAAAAGTCATAAACTTATTACGCATGTGCCAATTCAATTACAAACCTTTCAATTTGGTATAACGATTTAACAATTTAGTCATGAACATTTTTAATTGTGCCAATTTACTCTAATAACTTCCGATGATTTGCCAATTAGTCCTATACCCTTTGTTGATTTGTCAATTTAGTCATCTGGCCAATTTTGGCTGAAAATGACTGACGTGTATAATTTTAAAGAACAACAAAATATTTTAAAAACTATCTATGTTAGTACCAACCGTCCTACACTATCAACTATGTAGCGTAGGACAGCCAATGGTTACTAGACAGTGACGTTCAGTTATTTCCGATAAAAATTTGCAAGAATGATTTATCTATGTCAGTACCAACTGTCCTACACTATCAACTATGTAGCGTAGGATAGCCAACAGTTACTAGACAGTCACGTTCAGTTATTTCCGATAAAAATTTGTTGGAATTATTAATTGACAAATCATTAAAAGGTTTTGAATAAATTTGTACAATTAAAGGTTTTATGATTTCTGACCAAAAAAAAAAAAGGTTTATGATTTAATTTAAGTAGTATGTCTATGGGCTCTAGAGGAAGTTCTATGCTGAAAAAGTATAGGCCATCATTGTCATTGAATCCTTAGATCTCAATGAAGATATCATAACTTGGGTGGGATATTCTCAACCAACAAATTTGGATAATTTGAAAGGTTTGTGATTGAATTGATCTAAATGCATTAGGCCTATAATTTTTTTGGTAATTTTTTCCAGTATCATGCACATAATCTATTCACAAAATAATTAATTAGACCATACACATGAACGATTCTTATTTGTTGGCAATGTAACACAATCATAACGATGCTGCTTATTTGTAGGGAATGGATCACCTTTCAATCAATTATGCGTCATTTCAGTGTTGGATTCGTGTCTTGAGAATTTAATGGGACATAGACAAAATTACTAAAAAAGGACCAAATTACACATTATTCATAACAACTTTATTTTATTCACAATTCTCTTTCTTTTCTTGTATTTTCTCACACAAGTTTGACAATATATTCAAAGTGAAATTCTGGAAAGGATATTGAATAATTGCTTTTATGTGATTTTGGTGTATACTAGAGGTATATTTGTTTTAAACTTAACAGTAATAATAGTTGGGGCAAATATTATCTTAAAGACAGTAATCGTCATCATGCATCAAAAATAAATAAATTATAAAATACTATCATATCTTCATCGAAAATCAAATTTTCTAAACAAAATCTCTCATGATATGGAATTATTTGCACTTGGTGGTGCCAATAATTAAATCACCATCGCAGGAAAAATTACTAAAAAAGTCTAAACCTATTGTGCATATGCTAATTCAGTCACAAATCTTTCGATTTGGTTAATTTAATCATAAACCTTTTAATGATTTAACAATTTAGTCATAAACATTTTTAATTGTGCCAATTTAGTCTAATAACTTTTGATAATTTGCCAGTTAGTTTTACACTTTTTAATGATTTGTCAATTTAGTTATCCGACCAATTTTAACTGAAAATCGTTGACATGTACAATTTTGAAGAATAAAAAAATATTTTAAAATTTATCTACGTTAGTGTTGGCCGTTCTACGTTATCGCCAACGCTTACTAGACCATCATGTCACTTATTTCCGATCAAAATTGACTGCGATGATTAATTGACAAATTGTTAAAATGTTATGACTAAATTAGTACAATTGAAAGGTTTATGATTTAATTTAAAGAGTGGGTTCTTTGGGCTTTAGAGGAAGTTATGCGCTAAAAAAGTATAAGTCATCAATGCTACCAAATCCTCACATCGCAATAGAGATATCATTCTCAATCAATTAATTTGAATAATTTAAAAGGTTTATAATTGAATTGATATAAATATATTAAGTTTATTATTTTTTGGTAATTTTTTCTGGTATCGTGCACATGATCTGTTCACAAAATATTTAATTAGATCATACACGGGAACAATTCTTATTTGTTGGCAATGTAACACAATCATAGAGATGCTGCTTATTTGTAGGGAATGGATCCCCTTTCAATCGATTATACGTCATTTCAAGTGGTGGCTTTGTGTCTTGAGAATTAATGGGACATAGACAAAAAAGTCAAAAAAAGGGGGAAGCATTTAGAGTTAAGCAGATCTAGACAATCGATACATATCATTACAATATCCCACATCAAATAGTTATGGACGTCATCATGTCTCCGTTCAAGAACTGTTTTTACAGTATTCCTCTCAAACTGAGTGGTCACCTAGACGCCATCTAAGCAAGTGGAGAAGGTTTTTCATCGCTCTTTCTCGTCGTAAATGAATGCCCCTCGAAATCTATCTCTCCACTATCTGGGGAACATACCTAAATCGCCTGGTCTATACGAATTGAACGAACTTACAAGTACAATCATCTTTCTAAAACACTCGATTTTGTTGGTTGATATTTTTCTATGACATTGAAGTAAGATATTCCCAAAAGCTATCCTGCACAATGCATAGATCGCTGCACGGTGTCGATGCGAATTTCACGCTCTTTACACCAATTATCGTCCACGAAATAATTTCTATTTGTATATTAGCTTCTTGGTATGACAATTTTCGAGGTGTATAAATCTAATCTTTGCTTCAAACTACCAACCGCCAGTCACGGGCTGACCTACGAGATCCTAGACACAACTTTGCGAGCACCACAGAACAAAAATCATAAATGAAAGGGCGGGAGGAGAGAATCGATACAACGTGCGACATCCCCAATATCGCTCACGGGTCACTTCACTGTGTCTCAGCCGACCGCACAGCCGGACCTCCGTCCTTTCTTTAAATACACGATGTTGTTTCCTTTCTCCTTCGTATTTTGTGGCGGTTTGTTCGGCGGGAAAAAGGACATTGATGGAGGAAAAGGTCAGGCTTCGTCTGCGGTCGTAATGATATAATAAGCGGGACTCGCGTTGCATCCGCGTACTCACAATGTTTTTCTTGGCGTGCCTTGTCATCACAATGATGGACTTGGGTCGGCTGCTGGCCGTCCTCCTTGCCGCCTTTGACGACAATTGCAATCAAAATTTGTCTTGTAAATCTCCTTATGTAAATACAATTTTCGAGATAAATAGCGAGCGTGAGTTTCTTGGTTGCTACCCACCTTGCCCTTAAACCTAGTTCGTCCATGTGCTAGATCGATCATTCATTCATCTTTGAGTAGACATGCAACCACGAACACAAGTTAGGGCTTCCGTTTGTTGCCTGGATTAGCCATCGTATGCTTGAGTTTGATGCAGGAGGAAGGTAAGACGAATCCTCAGTACCGGACATGACATGAGTATCACTACCCTAGACGTCATCTAACTAAACACTAATTCCGTTATCCTTATCGTTTTTCAACTTAAGAAAATTTATTTTAAAATAGTCAATTTGCCACAGTTCTAGCAGACGACGCTACCGGTCATAGTACGCTATTAGTCATAAACTGACTACGTCTATTCTAGTTCATACTACTTTTGCTAACATGGGCACTAATTCATCATCTATCTTCATCCACCAAAATAGCGAGAATAAGTTCGTCAAATTTTCTTATACATATGTCATCACTTAGAATCAAATTGCAAATCTCATATAAATGCCAAGATTCTTGACCCGGATAAATTATTTACTATAGTAATGATGGTATTCTAATTATTAGGCAATGAAGATAATAGAATCGAAGCATGTATCTCATCTCGAAAGACAATCTCAATTGAATGGCTTTTTGTACGTGTTTGACAAAGCATTCTTCAACCACGGTGATATTCTCTTTCACTATTTTATACGTGATATTATGGGCTAATGTCGACTAAACAAAACCTAACGTATGTTCATTTAACAAATTCAAGGGCATTACTAACACGACAGCTTTTAGGTTATTGTTAGAATAACTGCATATTATGAGTTGTAAATTCTTAAAAGAATGAACCCTACAAGAAATTATATTTATTTGTTTTATATTTTTTAGAACCTAAAATATGTTGTTATTCTCACAATAAATTAATAACAGTTATGTTTTTCCAAATTCAATTAGCTTTCTTTCATCTTCTAAAAATCAAAATCCACCCCATCAAATTTGTATACACACACAAAGAATTCCCAAACAAAAGACTTATTTAAATTAGTATATCTATTTAGATTATATTATCTTCATAGGGTTAAGTTCGGATCAAGCTCGAGACATATTTTTGACAAGAAGAGATAAGAAATGGGTGCGGAGGTAGCAATAGACCCCCAGTCCATCCGAGAAGTGCTGCAACTTCGCTTTTCAAAGCGGTTCACAAAACGAGAAACAGTAAGAAGGAAACACCCTCCAAACTAATCCATCTCAACGTACGAAATACTACATTTTCAAAGCGTCGAAGAACTTCTTCACTCGAGTCCAACCAAGAAGTGCCAATACGTTTTAGCAATCTCTAGGCCGGTGCTTTCCGTTTGTCGCCTTCGGACCGAATCGTTGTTCTCCAACTCGGGAAAATGATACGATCCCCCTACCAACCGGCCACCTGTTGATTATCTACGTACGATTTCGAAGCCGAAGACCATCGGATGTCCTGGGGATCGGCTGCTTGCGTGGCGCCACGTGCATTGGAGCCAGCCATTTTCGATTCGGATAAAGTGGGAGAGGACCGACCCATCCATCGTCCTCGAAGACGTGCTCCCTCGCTGACGAGCGACGATTAAAACATGGAACCTGCCTCGTCGATAGGCCCTCGCCAACACATCACACCATTCAATTCGATGAACCCACTGATTATACTATGTTATGCTTTTGTAATCTACACAAAAGTCCCACTCTCTCTTTCGTGCATTATATTTTTATAGGTCCTATCGACACACGCTGCACGTTTCCTTTTTCCTTTTTCCTTTCTTCCAAGATGATGATGGATATAGTTAATCTTCGCAAGTAAAACCTGCCCAGCTCACTTCTTGGCAAGTACCATCAACTGTAAGGAACACGCTTCTACAGATCCTGTCTGTTTGCTATTATTACAATGTCGATGCCAGTCCGCATGCATGGCTAAGTTTTCGTGGTGCAACGTGTATTACTTAATTTTGTCGACCATGGATTTGGTTATGGCAGATTAATTGGGAAGCTGCGTCGCGATGATAGAGGAGGATATGCTGCGTTGGTCCCCTTTGATTTGATTTTCGGTATGATGGCCCCGGGGGGGCATGAGTGGTACTCACGAATGGAGGGGCAATCGATGGGCTGCTCCAGCACCTTTTCTTTTTTGCGTGGCCAAAGGAAATGATCATTGTACCGACCATTGGGAGAGAGGATCGCGAGGATCAATTATCGACGATATCTTGTGGGGCTCTTTACCCCCCGTCCTCCCTCCGACCTTTAACTCTCTCGTCCCGATCAGCACGTCGCGCAACCTCACGACCGGACCCCATCCCCTTTTTCCCAACTGCACGTATCCCCCGGAAACCCGCTACGTACTCCACAAGCATACTCGTTGACACGACGTCTTCTGCTACACTGCTCTTGCGTGTTGGCCCGAGGGAAATCTTGGCCAGGCGACCGGTTATATTCTAGCATGTACCCATCATGCACGCAAACATTGAACCGGGAGATAAACGATGATGAGGAAGGAAGATTTTACTTGACATGGAGGGTCAAGGTGTTAGGATACAAGTGCAAGTTGTATCATAGAAATCTCATATTGAAGAATTGGTGTGGTGTTAAACAATATCCAAGTTGACTCATAATTCATTAACTTAGGTTTTTGAGTTAAGGTGGGTCAAACTGGATATGTTGACGGGATTTGATCTCTCTCTTAGCAATTTCAAAACATCGGATTTCTGTTATGTACTAGGATACACATGTGAGTCGTGTTAAGAAAATTTTATATCGATTGGTAAATTGATGTGTTGTTAAACGATTAATATATACCGGTGGGTTTAAATGAATATATTAACAGGCTTCAAACTTGAATTTTCTCCCAGTAATTTCAAGAGTATCGGATTTTGATTGCACACTCCCGACACAAAGGTCGGTGGGATCGGATGGACGACTTGACCTCGGTGGAATTTGAACGGTTGGTGGGAAAGAATACAGAATGAAGACTTTGCTGAGATGGGATCTAAAAGAGAGAAAAAAGGAAGAGGGGGGGACAATGGGAAAAAGAAGAGGGAAAGGAGGGATACCTTTTTGAAAACGTTGGCTTAAGGAGGGGGGAGATCGAGAGATGAGAGAGGGAGTCGACGTTGTTGGGTGGTCGTTAGTTTCGTTTCCTTGACATAAAAGGATTCTCCTTGGCCGACTCTTTTTCGGTTGGTTCCTCCCCCTTTCTTTTCTCCCTTGTCGAAAATAATAGGATTATCCCTTTCTCTCCTCTCCCACCACTTTCTCTTTTTTAAATTCCTCCTTTTTTTGGTTGGGGTGGGGGAGGAATTTATCTTTATCCGAAACGCCATGTCCTTTGTCTCACGAACTTTGACCACATTTTCCATGTCCTCTTTCTTTGTTTTCTCACCCCTTTTTTCCCATCTCACTAGCGCTTTCGGAAAGTGCGAAGACGGGGGGAGCGTTATCTTGATTTTGGATTTTATCGTCACGAATATCCCTTCCTTCCTCGTTAGACAACGCCACCATGGTTCTCGGTGGACTCCGATTTTTGGGAGATGTCTGATGCTGCCCGCCCATTTTTCGAAATTCTCACCTCTCAAAATCCCCACCCAAAATAAAGGTAGAGATTTCAGCAAATTCTATGTCGGACACTTTGGGTTTGGTACTATCAAAAGACACGTTCATACCTCCAAATTCTACCATGCTCACTTTTCTCCATCGTTCTTTTCGGGTCAAACCCATGGACACGTCTCAATAAAGTTGAGAACATGAGAAAAAAAAGATAAAGAACGTGTTATTCGTTAGAAAATTACGGTCAGCTACTTAGAATCTTTTTGGAAGGGAATGTAAAGTACTGCGAAGTTACCACGAAGCTGGACCAATAGTCATTGGTCCTTCTAAGGGTGGGTCACTACTATGCTGGAGGTTTGAGAGGGAACTTTGGGAACAAGGTCAGCATCATGGATTTTGATAGAAAAACTTTTGTGTACCCAATTATCTTGAATGACCAAAACATCCTGCACTTTGAGCGGAATAGTTCTTCGCCTTTTGTTGTCTGAAGGACGCGGGAAAGTTTCGATTTTTATGATCTCAGTGACGGACCCATCATTCTTGAGTTATTGTAAAATTAATGACGTTGAGTAATTACGATTTAAATTGAACATTCTGTAGCGCTTGTGTTGCGAATAATTAAGGTAATGAAGAGGTCAGATGGATGGTAATATGGAGGGAAAGGGAGAGAGAGAGAGAGAGAGTGGGGTGTGCGGGGTGAGGTCATTGGAGCTGATGCTCGCTCTGCAGAGTCACAGGCCTGCAGTTGGTAAACGACGAGAGGGATCCGCAGGCTTAAAGTGGGGCATAGGTTTAATCACATCATAAATAGAATACCATATCTCTTATTCGTTCAAGCGAGGAAAAGCAAGGGAGGGAAAACCCACATAAAAGATAAAAAAGTTTTTGTTTTGATTGAAAGTATACCGGCAGAGATCTTTGGATTAGGGATGACGAAAGCCATGTTTGCATATAAAAAGCCGCCGAGGCAGAGGAGGAGGAGGCAGAGCAGTGGTTTTCATCATCCTCAGAAACCAGAAGAGCACAAGGGCATCATACATCCCTTTCATCTTTTCCCGTCCATCCTTCCTTCCCTTCCTCCCTCCCTCCCTTCCTCAGGCGTGTAACAGAAAAGCTTTGCTTTTTTGGTGTTCTTGATATTTGATTTTGATTTGATCTCTCCACCCTTTTGCACGCTCCTTTGGTCTTGCAGAGCTTGACCCACTTCCCTTCCCTTCCCTTCCTTTCCCTGCTTTTTCTCCAACCTTGCGAACCTCTTCGGCACACTGTGATAACAGCCCAGAAACAGAGAAACAGAGAGACAGAAAGAGACAGAGACGGATATATTTGGTGGTGGGAAAGCCTTTCCGGGTGTCAAGCTCGCAGCTTTCGTCTCCGGAACTGAACTTAGAAGGTTTCCTTCCGCACACCTTCGTTTAGCTTTTGAGCTCCCTCTCTTCTCTCATTATACGGCCTGTTGCTGGCTGACCAGCATGAAGGAAGAGAGATGCAAGTAAGGAGAAAAGGGGTGGTCCTTGTTTTTGGGGCCTCGCCTCTCTGACAAACGTTTGTGTTGTTGGTGTAGAGATAGAGATAGAGAGAGAAGGAAGAGATGAAGTACGTGCTGGTCACTGGAGGAGTGGTGAGCGGACTCGGGAAAGGCGTGACCGCCAGCAGTATCGGCGTGCTTCTCAAGGCCTGCGGACTTCGTGTCACTTCCATTAAGATTGGTATCGACATCCTATCCCCTCCCTCCCTCCCTCCCTCTCTCGCAGATGCTTCGAAACTCGTCTGGCGAGTTGAGTTCGCGTTAGATCTCCTGGTCATTTCCTTTGTGAACGTCCAAGTTCGAGCATTTGCATTCATTTGTGAATGACTCGGGTGTCAGCTTCAATTTTGGCTGCTTTTACAACTTTCCTGAGTGTTTTCTTTTTCTTTTTCCATTCATGCTTCCTCAAAGGAGGATTATTTTTCTTGAAAACTCCAGAAAGATATGGGCTTTAGAATTCGAAGGTGGTCCCTGTGCCTTTTGAATTGCACCTCCTGTAATGAAATATTTGGCTCGGAGGGGTTGATGACTCCTTCGAATCACCTCTCATCGCCTCTTCTTCTTGTTTGTTTCACTGGCATCACTGCAGCAACTGAATAGTGCCTTTTTGATGCAGATCCATACCTCAATACTGATGCTGGGACTATGTCCCCTTTCGAGCATGGAGAAGTTTTTGTCTTGGATGATGGTGGTGAGGTAGGAATGAATTTTTTTCAGCAATCTGCTATCAAAAAAAGATCAGGCTATAATTAATAACTGGGGTAGTAGGAATTTACTTTTTCTCCTGATGCATAGAATTGTAAATCTTCAATCACATGTTTTCCACTTGGAGGGGGGAAAACATAAAAGGAAATCCATCAATTTTCTGTGACTTTCAAGTGATCTCTCAGCAGCACAGTAAGGGGGAAAACTACAGACCAAGAATTTAAAAATCCCTACTAAAAATAAACAGGATTGATTCAGGTTGGTCATAGCTGAAATGATTCTCTGCTTTTTTCTGTTTTGGTTTTCAAAGGTGGACCTGGACCTTGGAAATTATGAGAGGTTTCTGAATATCAAGTTGACCCGTGACAATAATATCACCACCGGGAAAATTTACCAGGCAAGTGCATACAGATGCTTATATTCCTGCTACTTCGCAATTTCTGCTAGAACTTATTACAATCAATTGCCCATTATGACGCCCAGTTACTCAAGACCTTTTTTTCCCCCCTTTGATGCACGGCAGGCAGTAATTGACAGAGAGAGAAGGGGAGATTATCTGGGGAAGACTGTTCAGGTTGTTTGCTACTGTTTTTCTGTCATAGGACCTCCAAAAAAGCCTTATGCGTGCTGCTTCTATTTCTTACACTTGTATTTTTCGGAATGTAGGTCGTGCCTCATATTACAGATGCCATTCAAGAGTGGATTGAGCGTGTGGCAGTGATCCCCGTTGACGGAAAGGACGGTCCAGCTGATGTATGTGTCATTGAATTGGGTGGAACCATAGGTCAGTGGCGGTTACATTCACAAGACCAGCATTAGCATTCTGTTTATTAGTTAAAGAAAAGTTGACATTGTACCGGACTATCAAATGCAGGAGATATTGAGTCTATGCCATTTATTGAGGCTCTCGGACAATTTTCATATCGTGTCGGTAAGGACATTTTCTGCGGCTGCATATTTTCTTCTCTTGTCTTGGATCCTGGATTTTATGTTGATGGAATGACTGGTTGATTCTCCTCATTTAGGTGTTGGAAACTTTTGCCTGATTCATGTCAGTCTTGTGCCAGTTTTAAATGTTGTTGGTGAACCGGTAATGACTCAAGAAACTCCCTCTTTGTTCTTCTTTCTTTCTTGGGGAAAAAAAAACGCTGATAAGGTCTGGCAGCCTTAACTGAACTTTCGATTCATGTTCAGAAAACAAAGCCCACCCAGCATAGTGTGAGAGGACTAAGAGGCCTAGGGTTGACGCCCAACATCTTAGCTTGTCGCAGTACGATGGTCTCTCTCTCTCTCTCTCTCTCTCTCTCTCTCTCTCTATGTGTATGTGTGTGTGTGTGTGTAGATCATGTTTGCCGGATCCACTTGACAGGCGTGTATGTCATATGCAGGCACTTGATGAGAATATAAAGGCCAAACTCTCACAATTTTGCCATGTTCCGGTATGAAGGAAAATTTGAGTCTGCATACTCCTTATATATCTGGAGAGGATTCTCTCTTTGTAAATTAGCTAAGTTCGCTGGTGTGGTTTCTTCAGGTACTAATTACTTCATTTTTGTTCTCCAGGTTGAAAACATCATCGATGTTCATGACGTATCAAACATCTGGCACATCCCTTTACTTCTAAAAGTATGTGTTCTACTTGTATACGATGTTAAATACTAGGTTATTCAAGAAACTGGTTACAATGAAAATAATGTGTTTTTGTATTTGAATTAGGATCAGAAGGCTCACGAGGCAATCTTGAAAGCGCTGAACCTTTCAAGGTTTGTCACCTTGTCTTATCCCTCACTGCCAATTTTCCATGTGATCTACTTATGTATTGACTCTGTTGCAGTGTAAAATGATAAAAACCTCTTTTGTGCAGTGTGGCTCAGGAACCTGTTTTAGAAGAGTGGAGTTCTAGAGCCGAACTTTGTGACAAATTGCATGAGCCTGTGGGTTATGAGCGATTTTACTATGTTCGATCTCCTTTCATTGTTCAACTTTTAAAACTTTCTTATCCTATCATATAAACTAATCTGCAGGTCAAAATTGCTATGGTTGGAAAATACACAGACCACTCCGATTCGTATCTTTCTATAGTTAAGGTGTGTTAGCTCTTTCTGATGCTTAATTTAAGTTTCTAGAATTTTACTGCTGCTATTGTACTTATAAAATAGTTATGTATGAGCTTTTTGCTTGTGTCATGCTATTGATTTATTTACATTTCTAATGGATTTTATGTTCCATGACCCCACAAGCTTCCCACAAGCCAATTAGATTATCATCTATCAATTATATTGGACAGCACAACATAATTTCATATGTGACTTTTCAATTGATTTAATTGATCAGTAGTCGGCCGCTGACATTTACACGAGGTCCAGAAACATTCTTGTTGCCTAACATCCTGGTTAATCTTTCTTGTCTAAGTTCAAGATCTTAGAACATGTACTGCTATTTTTTGGTTTCTAAAAGGGTAACCAGAGGTGCATACTAGTTTATTTTTAACTCAAAATTGAACTCAGTGTATCGCGATTCGTGCCTTTTGTCAGCAATAGCCTTCTTTTTCAATCGAAAAGATTCTTACAAGGTCTTATTTGACTTGTATAATGTGAATGTGGCAATCAGAAAAATTACCTTGCTCAGTTTCCTGCGGTAATGTGTGCTTAAAATGATTTCACAAACCGGTTAATTCTTATTCTTCTACTTCTTGTTGTTGTGGTGGTGGTGGTGGTGGTGGTGGTGGTGTTGTGCATAAACTTCGTTTTGCTTTCATTCATGTGATTCTTTTGCTTAAGAATCAAGGTTTAATAAACTTCCAGCTGTTCTGTTCTATAGTTCTTTTGAGAACCAATGTCCCATTACCTTAAGTATATAATGTGCCTTTTGCAGGCCCTCTTGCATGCTTCTGTTCGTTGCCGTAAAAAACTTGTTGTGGACTGGGTTCCAGCTTGCGACCTCGAAAATTCAGCTAAAGAGGTTATCTCTTAGTTCTGGTCTTTCTTTCGTGCCTTTATCATTTCTCTTGTTAACCAGTTGAATGACACTAATTGCAGAACCCAGAAGCTTACAGGGCTGCGTGGAAAAAATTGAAGGTTGGTTTATCCCAGGCTTTGATGGTCCTGGAATGTCAATCTACTAATGCATTCTGTACTTGGATCCCACTTTCGTTTTGGCCACTTCTGACTTGTCACTGTAATTTTTCTTCAGGGTGCAAATGGTGTTCTAGTTCCTGGAGGTTTTGGTGACAGAGGAGTGCAAGGGAAGATTCTTGCTGCAAAATATGCCCGAGAAAAGAGAGTCCCTTACCTTGGGATTTGTCTGGGAATGCAGATTGCTGTTATTGAATTCGCACGAACTGTTCTTGGTTTGCAGGATGCTAATAGCACTGAATTTGATCCTAATACCAGGAATCCCTGCGTGATATTCATGCCTGAGGTTATACAATTGTGCTATTCGGTTGAAATTTGAACTTTTGAGAGGCTTCCTTTTCTTGTCAGTATGGATCCTTACGATGTAACATCTTACAGGGCTCTAAAACCCACATGGGAGGAACCATGCGTCTTGGATCTAGGAGGACATATTTTCAGTCATTGGAATCTGTGTCTGCGAAACTGTACGTGTCAACAGTAGAAATAACATTCTTCTTAGACATAACCTGTTAGATGTAAAGCTATATGTTAGGAAGGCGCATGCTTCTGCATGATTTTGCTGGGGAGTGTTAAGAGTACATTCCAAGAAATTTGTCTATAGATGTCCAGGAGCATGTGAGAGAGGTTGGGGAGTGTTTGGGGGAGTTAATTTGGTGGTTGCTCTGATAATCGGCTAATATATATGCTGTATCCTTTGTAGATATGGGAATAAAAAATATATCGATGAGAGACATCGTCATAGATATGAGGTGGGTCACGAGGAAACATGTGCTTTACCTTCAGAAGTATTTTTGGCAAAAAGTGACTTTGATTCTCCTGCAGGTAAATCCTGACATGGTCGCTCAACTTGAGAGTCGTGGCCTTTCTTTCCCTGGCAAGGATGAAACTGGTCGGCGGATGGAGGTAATTACTGTTGTGGAATAATCAGCCGTGTTCAAATGTCTTTACCATAGCTCACTCAACAATTTTTTGGTCATGCTACAGATTGTTGAACTGCCTGGCCATCCATATTTTGTTGGAGTTCAATTTCATCCTGAATTCAAATCGAGGCCTGGGAAGCCTTCACCTTTATTTTTGGGTATTCCTCTTCCTACTACAAAATGATCACTCGAAGTTGATTTTCTTTCATTGCCCTTTTTGTTGCATGGTTTTTTTGTTGAATTCAAGTGAAACATACTATCCTAATCCCTATCTTAGAAATTTCTTCGTTCCTCTCTATGTACAGTGTATTAAAGTCTATCTTCTACGCCTGCAAAAAAAGAGTTGATTCCCGGGCCTTTCTTATCATAATTGCAAAGGGGGCTGAGTACCTTTTCTGAAAAATTAGGGTTTTTTAGTTGGTTAAGATTGTTGATGACAATTAGGGGGGTGAGATTACCTCAATATTCAAAATGAGAAGGGCTCTAGTTGGGCTCAAATTCTGAAGAGTAAAGACGTGGAAAGAAATGCAAATTTATGATCTGGGTTGTGCTTGTGCGTCACTCAAGTATATGAATTATGCAATTAATACTCTGTTATGTCAAATATAGGGTTTGTGGCAGCATCGTGTAGAGAGTTGGAAGTCGTTCCACAACACTGCGGTGGCCAGGAAAAGGTCTCACCTACTTATCACATCAACGGTCACTTGCCAAGTAAAGTATTCCCGAATGGCAAGGCTAGTACTAATGGCTTGTATGGCGTTTACAAGATTTGCAATGGCGTGCACTTGTGATTTGAGACGTTGGTGTCACCCACGGCAAGATCTTTCCTTCTGGTGTGTTTGGTGAGCTAGATTGACAATTTTCGAGTAGATTGTAGAGGGGTCTGTACAGAGATTTTGGATCACGAGCAGGCTTTGACGGCTTCCCAGAGAGTCCCACTAGAGAACAGAGCCTGGCCCCGGTCTTTTTAACGGGGAGACTCTTGTTCATCATTATTGTATGTCTGTATTGAGGTGGTTTGTCGGGTATACCCTTGGCACTCATACTTGACTATCTAGTTTCTTTCTCAGAGCAATATGATCGTGTCGTGCATTTGTCAAAGTTTGATCTAAGTTGTTCACTGATTTATGTGTTGTTGTAGCGTGACGGTTCAAGGAAAAATAAGTACTCAGTGCGAGATTAACAGAAGAACCAGTTATAAAATGTAAGACTGCATAAGTGCCATGAGAAAGCAAGCTGCTGTAATTTCAGAATAAATTGGTTCAGCATAGAATTTAATACATCGCCATTTGCATCTGTTCTACGCCATTTCCTGCAACCACCCTATCCACAAAGGAAGGTCCGATGGTTCATATGACGCTCATAGTGCTAAAGAAGTTAACTTGCAATATCCCATGGTGCTGCTTTTGGCACCTGTTGCAATGCCCAGAATCTGCTCGTCATCGAGGGTTCCCCGCGCCCAGGGTTAGCTGGCATGATATAAATATCCACCATTGGAACGGTTGTCGGTCTTCAAGAAACTGGTTTTTATAGACATTTTCTTGGCTTAAATATATTGCTTCCCGAACTTGAAAGTGGAAGGTAGCCGGAGAGGGAACATGCGAACACCCACCATGGTGAACAGAAAGAGGCATACGTGCAAACTAGTTTTTCCTTTTGGTCAGAACATGCAAACTAGCTCGAATGCAAAAGATTCCGATCGAGGTCGAGGACAGGGGTAATTTGTGAAACAAATAACCAAGTCATTTGTCTTTATTAAGGGAAAAGACAGACGATTGTAGATTTCAGATTACATTCTTAAAAATCTTTATACACTCTCCTTTGGTCCAGAGCTATATACATTACCATCTCTATAGAATATAAAAAATAACAGATCTGTAATTGAATTTGAAAAACTAAAAAGGTTCTCTATAACCACAAGAAAAGGGCATTCTCGTGGAATTTGACAATTACCCATGATACAAACTAGTTCTATAAAAACGTACCAAAAAAAAAAAAAAAAAAAACTAATTCTATGAATAGCCATGATACAACACCAAGAATTCCCTTGCCATTGCAATCAATAAATTTGAATAATCTAATATGCTCATCCTTGATCATGTAGCTTCCCTCCGCTGTTGACACTTGAGGTTTCTCTATCTTATCTGGGTTGCACTACAGAGTTCTTTTCAGAGATACAATGGTTCTGAGGATTCAGGATTTACTCCAATAAAGGTACCAATGTATGTTTCAAAGTTTGTGGATGGAGATTCATGCTGTATGTAATAGCCACTCCTACAAGTGAGCAAAATGCTGGCACAAGTCCCAAACCAAATCTTGATACTGAAACGTAGGCATCCGTTGCAAGGTGTCCCTGAGCTTGTTTTGAGGTGGCTGCATTAGAATGTCATTAGATGAATTTGGCATAAAAATGAAAGAGGTAGAAAACACCAAAACTAAATACAAGGATGTATTCAAACACACGCGACAGAGTTTTGACAGCATAATCTAATCAGGTGCATCAACAACTATGATTTAAGAACAGGATCGCAATAGTAAGAAGAACTTTGGTTGTTTCTCATTCATTTGTAATGCAATTGATAATGTATCAAGTCTTCTTTCAGCTATCAGTGATCTATTTCTTTCTCTAAGGTCTTGTCAAATCTTTGTAGGTCTTTTACTACCCTCCTCAATCTAAATATCCATCCCAAGAGGGGACTATCATAAGGCATTCCTTCCACATGATCAACACATTTCGCACAAGCTTCTATCGCCTTGTCTTCAATCAGAGAAACACGTACATTTTCTTCAGATAGATTTATTTCTAGTTCCGTCTTTCCTCAATTACCAGCACATCCAACGAAACTTCTCAGCTCCTTTAATGCTCATTTGTGCACGTCTTGTATTCTAAGGAAAAAGGCAAGTAGCAGACTCCCTTTGGGCATCACCATCAAGGTTCCCTACCCCCCAAGACATGTTTGGTTTGAGCCATAGTTACTAAACACTACCCGTGGCCCGCTCATCAACCGTTACTCCCACTGAGATGCTAGAGATACAGAATCCATCTGCACAAAGCAAGAAAGCCACTACTCCCCCAAGTGGTTCAATCTCATCCCTTTGCGTTTGTGGAATACTAACCCAATTCAATAGCCACTGCCACAGGTGATTATTTTGTGCATGTGGTGCTGTTTGACCAACATGAAAAAAAGAAGAAAACCTCATGATTAAAGATAACAGTATACAAATGAGATGGACTTTCTTATATCACGTGATGATTCTTACAATTATAAAGAAAACATGATTTCCGATTGACAATGTTTAGACCACTATAATGTTATGAAGCGATTTTACATTCTTTTATGCTTAAGTTCATAACTGGCCTCAAATGTCATGCCTGATAGTTCTGAAAATTGTAGTCTACCTACCCCTGATGAAGTCTTCCCGTAAGTTCACTACTTACAATTTGACCTTTGCAGGAGACACGTGTGCCTAGATCTCAATGTAATTGGGCACTCAAATAATACAAGTCTACAACTCTCCAGGAGCTTTAATTTTATGATACCATATCCCCTCGTTTACCCAATACCATCTTGAACTAAAGTCACCAACTTTTCTTGATGTACTGTAAAAATTTTAAGAAAACTTTGACCCCAAGAAAATGCATGTAGATGATACAGTCTCTTTAATTTTATGAAGCTGACAACAAGAATGAATCGATTAAAATAAAAAATCCATGGGAACAGCTATTTAACTCTAAATTAGAGCCAAATCAACTGTCTTGAATGCTTTTCTAGCACTAGTTGCTGGAATGATTAAAGCACTTTAATGATAAGAGACCTAGTTCCTGACATTCCTTGTCAGTGAGATCAAATCTACCTAAAGCAGATTTGTCATCTGATGGTGGAGATAGCAAGAGCACTGGAAATTAACAGAATCGCAGCAGCACTTTCTCAAATAAGACGATCTGCCTTGATGCATAAGCAAGCATCATTTAGACATTTAGTTATCTCCAATCTTATTGGTTCAAGCCACCTCACCTACTACAAAGATCAAGTAAGGACCACACGCAATCAATGTCCTAAAAAGACTCATGGGACCATCTAACTGATCCCATCATGGAAAAATGCATGGGGGGCTATAAGGGGCCTGGCCATTCCAAGCTTTTTATAGTTTCTGAAGGGTTCTCATACATGTTTAACTCATGTTGTAGATTCTCTAACATTCAAAACTAATGACACAATCCAGGCCTCAAATGTTTAGAAACCTTTCCTTGGCATTGAAATGCATATAATAAAACCCAATTGAGAAAACTTCACACTGCTTCCATAACAGTCATCATTACTCAGGTAGGGTTCAGTAGGACCTCAACATGTGGAAATCTTGCAATTTTTTCAAGCTTCTACTGCAGATTTTGAGACGAAGATATTGAAGTCTAGCTAAAGAATTCACAACTTTTTTTCAAAAAAAAGAGAACTATCAGAAATTTATCCTACCCAGTAAACAAAATGAAGTAGGAACATGTGGTTAACTTACTTTGATATGATTGAAGAATATAAAGAGTGAGCCCACATGCAATTTTGTCCAAAAAGCTCAAGGATCCACACACAAATGCACAGCCATTTAGATCTTCACCAACTAAGACACTCTGCATACTTATCCCAGTCACCTGTAATGCAAAAGAAGAACTAAATAATTTGGCAGAAGGAACTCCTAAAGGAATCAAAAGGAAGAATAGATACAAGGTGCAGGAAAGTCTACACCAGCCCAAAATATCCAGTAGAAGTGTCAGCATGACTACAGAGGTTTAAAAAAAGAAAAAAGAAAAAGAAAAAAGCGAGATGACTGATGGCAGCTCAAAATAACAAGATAGCAGCAAATGATTACCATCATGAGAGCATTCGCCACGCCAATAAATATTGATAAAACATACACGAACCAACTCATATTTCTTGGTAACAGGAATATCGCTGCACCACAAAATACCCAGAGAATGCCTCCTGTAGAATAGTAAGCCTTCAGTCGTTGTCCAGTCCAAGCTACCTCCTACAGGTTTTCCAAATAAAATTGTTAGAGCAAGATATCCACTAAGTATAATTAAAAAAAAAAAAAAAATCAGAGTTATGAGACCGATGACAGCACCTGTAGCATGACGGATACAAAGAAGCTGCAAACATAAATAACGGCAGGGACCTAATTTCACCAGAAGCAAAAATCATCAAATATAAAGTTCTTAAACAAACATGTAAAGATGTGCTAGAATATTTCTGAATATACCAGAGCTTTGGCTGACTGGACCATCCGCAGATCATTAATGACATAGAAAGCAAGATATGCCTGATAATATTTACACATTGACATAAAAATAGCATTAGTGGCACTGTGGCACAAATATCTCTCACACAAGTAACTCCAACAATCATCAGTGGAAAAAATGAAATTTGCACCACAAATAGTTGAATGACAACGTCAAAATTTCCATGCTTATTGTGCTGGGAATGATCTCAAATGTGGACCTAAATGTATAGACCTCTTTATGGATCGCTCTGCTAGAACTACCAGCACGTCCTCATTACATACCTTTTTCATTATCAAGAACAGAGAAGCACCACAAAGCAAATTAAGTGATTTAACATTGTCCAAGTTGCAGAGTCAATAAAATTTGTACAAGTCATGCAGAAAGCATCCAAAACCAAAGGGACATAAGAAGCTAACCTGTGAAACGTTGACAACTAATCTTGTAAGCACATAAACAAGAGCAACTTGGTAGTACAAAACTTTCTTGAACCAGTAATCCCATGAAATTCTAGCTTGGTTGCCCACACAAGCATTGGCTTTCAACCTAAGTTAAAACAGGACAACAGAAATTATAAGAGACAACTAATGCAACATAACACTACCAGTCAACTCATGCCCACAGACTTGCAACAAAATTCTACTTTGTCAATAATACTGAACCTAGAATCAACCAAGTAATTCCTTTGAATTGAGATTCTCATTCCTGTATTTACTCCCATACAAGCCTGCAAAAAGCTATAAAGTACATTGCAGCAGCAATTTCCTAGAATTCTAAAATTACCAAGGACACAGCCCCAGAGGCATGTCCCCTTAACACCGTGTGCGCGCAGAGAGAGAGAGAGAGATGCACACCGTGGCTCTCTAGTTCCAAGATGAAATATGCCCACGAAGCAACATCCAACAGCTATTGATAAATATGCTATCCAGCGATACTGCTCATTTACAAGAGTAATCTCAGACAAAGAAGAAACCGTACAAATCAAAACATAAAAAAAAGTTATACATACTTGATTTTCAATATCATCATGAGTGTTTGAACTCGTTGTAGTGAAGACTATTCCAGCTACAGCATACAGACTCAGGTTGGCAACCTGGAAAATATGAAGTTTCGAAGGTAAAATAGTCAGGAATGCAGCAAACCGTGCAGTCATGGACGTATTGATTGAACAGAACTAACCATGGTGAAAGCATTGCGACAGCTAGCAAGCACCACTCTGCTTGTTGAATTCAGCGTAATGCAATTAATCATAGACCTATGAAGATAGCAACGGATCTTTTAGCACAAATTAACATTGACCATGAATCTTCAAGAGAATAAACAGAGCCACATCAACAAAATCAATATTTTTGTTTGCACATTATCTTATTTAATTTTTTGCCCCATACACATGGAAAAGAGATAGAGCAGATGGTGATATGGCCAATCTTCTTTATACTAATTAAGACCCATAACAGTTGTCATAAATGACTCATCTTCCATTCAAACAATTCTTACATCAGCATCCTTGCTGATAAAGTTAGCAGTTCAAAATTGAGTTAATATATGGACAAAATCATATTACCATGGACATAGCAGGCATCTTCTTTACATAATTACATGAGGTGAATTTTATCTTTCAATGCATAAGCAGGCTATGCTCTTGAAGATATCAGACCTAGTAAACAGTCCATGATGCTGAACACAAAATAGCCTTCCACTATCGACTTAATTGACAGCAATGCTTACATGACAAAATAATCTAATTGTCACTCAAGTTCTGAGTAGTATCTCAAATCAAAGAGAGTAAAAGCCTAACGCGCTTTACCAAAATTACACCATTATAATTCTAAGACAAACTGAAGCAACACGACAATATAGAGGACCAAACATGATTCTTCCACATATCTTACTAGCATATGCCAAAACAGGAACTGAGAGTGGTACTGAGACACATAAAGGGGACATGCATTACGTTAAAAATTATTGCAAGTTGCAACATGCAACATTGTTCCTTCTTTTGTATATAATATGCAAACTCTTCTCCTTGTCACTGAGAGGACCACATAATTGATTGCACAAAGCTCGACTAGCTTAGGAGTTAGAAATGCCATTACATGTGCGACACTTGAGTAGCAGCCCAACCCACATTGAAGATTGCTGCAAATACACTATATCCAATTGTTTCCATTGTCAGTGAATTGCTACCAAAGATGTTGCAAGGTATGCAACCACCAAAAACTGAAGAAAAGGAGATGGCAACCAAAATGGATCCTGCCAAATGCCACACTTTGAAATGTCCAAACCTGTCTATCTATCAAATAGATAATTAAGAAAAGAACAAGGGTGAGCAATTGTACCAAGTTTTAGTTGCACGAACACTCAGATACAGTGACAACAAATAGATCGAAGGAGAAAATAAATACTGACGTGATTTGAGGATATCTGTCTCGACATTTTCTGAAAACTGAGAAATGCAAAGATATATATCCATATGAAAGAGAGGCAAGCAATTAATCTCATGTGGCAAGTGATAACCAGCAGTACAAGGGATGCACATTTTGACAACATTATGTGAACTATCTCTAGTCTACAATGCTACACCCCGTCCAACTTTTGGCAATTATTGCCCATATCAAGTGGCGCTAAGCCAAGTATATATTCTGACTATTGAAAATTACTATAAGATGGCACATAGTCAATATCCCCATCTGTAAAGGATCGGAAGTCACTGTGTAGACAACAGCTAAATAGCTCATAGGGCATTATATCAAGAACCCACTAGCCAAAATTTTTTCTCCTCTATGAACAGAACATTGATCATAACTTCTCAAGTAGGAAAATTAATATGATTCAGAATCTTAATTTTAGTGCTTTCAGCTGGATGGCAACCAGGGAAGGACAAAATGTCCTAGTTGAACTATGCCTTTTCGAACTACTACAGTAAATATATTTTTGTTAAAATGTGTCCCCAAGGAACTGGTTAAGAAGCAACTTAAAGAAAGTTTGCAATTTTCAATTAAATTGTTTCTCTTGTGTTATGTATAACAACAGTTTGAAAATCAAACATTCTCAATCAATTGTACTTAACGAATGCCCCAAGGGAACATGTCAGCAAGACCCATTGAATATGAGGAAGTATTAATCAAACCAAGCCCCTTGACACATCATTCCTGAATCTGTCCCTGGCAGAAAACAAATTATTTTCTCCATAGGCAATAGGATCCAAATTAAACGTCTAGCAAGATAGTAGTTCTGAGCAATCTGGACTCCTTATCCTAGGCCAAATCCAAATCATCATAGTGATGCCAACTCCAATTGAACGAACTCTTGCTATCCCAACTAACACGTGACCAGCCATGGGTTGTAAAGGATTTCATCCAGGTGGGATGTGAATGACTTGAAAAAGGGGCATAGTGTCAACTTAAACACAATGCCTAGATAGCAGAATATACATTAATTAAGGAACTTTATAAGTCTTACTCTTTACCTTAATAATATTGCTGATGTGAGGGACTGAAGTAAATGGGATTCAGGCACTAGCTACACACCATAATGACAGAACCCCCACCTTCTATCACAAGGATGAAAGAAACCACTCGTCTTTTCTGTTGCAGAAAAATTTGTAAGGTGCTCTGTTCCTAGAATAGAGCAGCAACTCACAGCAAACCATGGAACCATCTTCAGCCGCGCCCCCCAAAAAAAAAAAAATAACAAATGTAAAATCTTTCACAAATTCGATGCTCATGCATCTTCAACCATTTCCCTTCCGACCTCTCCCACCAAAAAAACACCCGATGAGAGGAACATAATCATACAATTCGAAATGAAGAATCCTACAGCATGACACCTTTTTCTCTTGACCTTGCTACTCCATAGTGGTTGAAATCGTAAGGGCCCATGGGGGATAGCTATAGGCTTTTGACTTTAATGATGACTTTTACTTTTTCTGTTTTAACTATGCCTTTTAGCCTTTCAGTTAAGCTGTGGTGCTAGATAAGCCAAAGTGGTACTTCAACTCATAATGACTATAACTTATTATGAAGAACTTTAATGTGAAACATCTCAACTCTTGAAGGGCTTTAGGTCAAAACATTATGCTAGCACTTCAAAATTCATAAATATTGCTCGAAATCCCAAATTTTCAATATTCAAAGGATGTGTTAACAAGTGCTTTTAGGAACTTGTTCAGCAAAACTAATATTGCTTGAATATGTATAAAGGTCATTAGAAATGTCCAAGAGAAACATGGCCATGTTCAAGAAATTAGAGGATATTTTTTATGCTCTTCAGGAAAAAGACAGGATGTGATTACTAAGACAGGATCACAATGAGAGATTCAATGAAGTAGGTGGGCAGGCTTATGCTAATGGAAGAAGCTACTCCGAGTCCTACCCTTGCGTGAAGTAAAAAGGCCAACCAGCAAGGTTCTCAGCGTAGATGGTAAAAATAGTGCACGATGTACATATTTATTAACTAAACGGGCTTCTGACTAAGCAAATAGAAAAAAGTTGATTGACTGGGCTCAGCAAACATGGTTTTCTTCAACTGCTATCCCATATTTTGGAGCTCATCCCCATGCTTTTTATCCGTATATGCTCCACCTACTCTTACTTTTAAAGCTTTTTCTTAAAACTATATCCAAAAAATTAAGACAGACAACGGTATATAATGGCATTTCAAAGGCAAGTAAAAAGCAAGTACCAACATCCAATAGTATTTCTTGTATGATGAAGCACAAGAACAGAAATTAATTATCTCATTGGTGAAGACATCCACACATAAGTTCAGGACTGAACAGACTAGTCATATACCAGTTCACCAGAAAATATTGTCGCAAGTCCATCAGCCACTTGGCCTGAAAGCATAACAACTGCTGCATCTCTGGATAAGAGAATACTTGTCAAATTATAAGCGAAAAAAAATGTTTAAAATACAAAAGAGTGATATGTATAATTGCTTAGGTGTACATTTAAAATTCGAGCATACAGAAGACTCATTTGAAAGAATGAACCTATGTAATGTGTCAATCTAATAAAATTTTGACAAGGAGTGTCACAGTAATTTCCAAAGCACAAGAGGTCCTGCAGTAATCGATCTCTACTTTGAATAGAATATTGCATGAGGCTTGTTCACCAGAGGAAAAAAATAAAAAATCTATCAGATGAAATAATACAGAGAAACTAAAACTAACACAGTTTTATCAAAATTTTGAGGTAGATAAAGAGTAATTTAGATCAAGAATTGATCCAACTGAGACTGAGTGTATTAGATGCAGAGTTTGACTCATCAAGATTCACCTCATTCTTCATCTGTAGTTAACAATAGCTAGGTGTAGGAACAATTCTTCAGCTTTGTAATTCAAGCCTTAAAAGCCAAGGTCTACAATTTTTGAGAGAGAAAGATAGTCTTGCACAAAAAAATCCAGGACAACATTTCATGTCTGTTCGTATATGACCAGCTTATGCTTGATAGAAAGCAAAATAAGAATAAAGATAACAAGACATGATATGCTCTCTATGCTGGATTGCCTAAAAAATAAAAAACCAAGATAGGCATATAATGTTGCACAATGAGGATAGTTAGGCAGTCGTTTGGCACTAATCAGATGAGATTGGGTCAAATAAAGACTTTGTGAAGTTGAATAAAAAGTTAGCCTGCACAGGATAAGATCCAGAAAAGTTGCTGAAGGTTTTCGGAACAATCTACACAGATCTTTGAGACACTAAAAACAAATGATGTGACTACTCGCTAGATACTGGTCAGAAGCAATAGGAGGTGCCGGAAGAGACAACTTATGAATATGCCAGAGAAGTGACTCGTATAAGAATCTCATCAAAGACATGGTTAGCATGAAGCAGTATATTTTTTGCCCAGTTTATATAATGACATGAGATTATCCACGCAGCTACCCTAAGGGTAAGTTGAATTGTTTACCATCCACCAAAAGCACTATCCATCTAACATGAAATATTTTAGTGTGATGTTTTACAGCTTACCAAAATCTTGACACAGGACATCCGGCAAGAAATGACAAATATTTTCCCCAATTATCAAGTGTGTTAATGGTATCCAACTGATAGTGCAAAGTAATCTCAAAATTCAAGTCTGTGCGACAACCAACGATAATTGAAAAATCAATGGAATGGACTCATCGGATCCCCTCACTTAAGCAAGAGTGACAGTGCCAGGTCACCAATAGTCCGCAAACTCACATCCCTGGCAGCGAGTGTTATAAGGTAGAGCAAGTACCTCGGGGACAATCCAATGTCCGTCAAGAACAGCAGGAGGTAAGTAAACCAACAGGCTGAAGTGATGTCATTGAGCATATGCCCCGCACCGTAATAAAAGACCGACCATCTTCCAACGGATTTTGAATAGGAATCATCATCCCCCATTGGACTGTCCATAAAGGAGAAATTATCTGCGGTTGAAACCTCTAAAGCCCTCTAGGATTGCAATCCAGACAGCATAACCTGCGAATTGCATGAGGTCAGAACTCAGAATTCGAGTCGACACTCAATTCAAACGACACCAATAACTGGGAAAAGTGGGAAACCCTTTGCAATAAAAACGACGAAGATCCTCATCAGCATCAACAAATGGGCAACGAATGCTTCAGTCTCGACTAGTTAACAGAAACCCAAATTCCGTTCTGCCTTCCATAGAAACCATCAATTCCAAAATGCGAGAAACGGTCGACCTCCAATATATCACCACGACAAGTGCAGACGAAAAACAGTTTGGGGGAATGCAAATCACGGGAAAAGAAAGCAAGAACAAATCGAGTCGACAAACAATCAGGGGGAAACATAAGCGGGAGGAAGAGATCAAGGATGCATACGGGCAGGGAGGGCAGACCCAAGAAAGGCCGGAAATTTGTTGTCGATCTCGAAGGGGAAGGGAGGAAGTTATGGTCACCGCCTCACGTCAGGCACCACCCACTTTCTATTTTTTGTTTTACCGCCATCATCGTCATAATCGCGACCAATAAAATAAATGGCGCAGGCGGGCGAATAGTTCCCCCACTCCTCCTCTCACCTCTCCGATGGCTTCAACTCGCTTGTCCTGACCTCCATAACTAGTCACCACCACCACCACCACCACCACCACCACTACCACCGCCCAGTCCACATCGACAGAGGAGGGGATACGCAATATGGGCCTCTCTGCTGCGCGCGCCTCGTCGTTTCCCAAGCTCGCAACAACCCACTACGCTCGCACATCAAACGGGAAGACGGAAGATGGAAAAAGATGTGCCCTTCGTGGCCAAAGATCGGCCATACCATAGCCCACGTTGGACCTCTCCGGGTCGCCGAGATTCGTGGGCCTGTCTTGTCCTCACGCACCTCATTTCACACCCCCTTGTCTGAAACACATTAAAAAAGAATCGAATTGGTCAAACCCCGCATTGGGACTCTCCCCTCGCTTCCACATCCTCATCCGCAGTGTAAATGCGGCTGCTCAAGGCCCCACGCCACCGCCCCCATCGCCCCCACAACAGCCACGGGTCCAAGCTTTAAGGGGATGAGGTAGGTTCTCTTACCTGCCCCCCTTTGCCACCCATTGACGTTTTACTATAATTTGCTCGGCCTTGTCGCTGGTTTCTTTTTTTTTTTTTTTCAATCCTACTTTAATTCCCAACTCCCATTTTCAAACTTTTAGTCAAAAATCCACAATTAATACTAAATTTTCTTATCCTAACCCAAAAAGTGAGGATTCGAAGTTCTTATCGCCCCTTTTTCGTATAAAAAGTGTAGCCATTGAGATGTCGTTGACGTTTAGCGGGTTGATTTCTTACAATTTTCTTCGCTCGATTGATTGAAGAATTTACAGCTTCCGATTTGCTTCCGACGTGTATTCGGGTCGATTGAGCATGTAGCCCGCTGGTCGAGAATGGGGACCTCGCTCGAAGTCGGCCCGTCGATGTCAACGCATGGAAAATGCCAAGACGTGCCCAATAGGCAATATCATCATTGCTTCTTATGTCTCTATCGTTACAAAATGATTGTATTTTAAAAGGAATTTTGTAATTTCGTAATTTCCCTATTGCACCTTTTTAATAATATATATTGCGAGTACGATTATTGTTCAACTTAAAAAAAAAAAAAATCTACCACTTCTTTTGATCGCAAACTCTACGCAATAATTTCATAAGTAACCCTATGAATCGCGTAACATATGGCTGCCCGTAAATATAATGTGGACCAATTACTAATTCATGATGATTAAGATAATCGACAAAATAATGGATCTTACCTTCTAGGATTAAATTTAAAATCAGTTTGTTAAATTTTTCGTCTTTTCTTCTACGGCAAGTTAACTTTTATTTAACAAAAGGTGGATCAAATTTTCTATGTATTCTCTAGTTCTTTAGTGAATTCCATTATTTTGGACCAATTTTCATATGTAGTAGTGTGCTTACTCTCCTTATAGCATTCAGATTACGTAGTTAGCAATTTTTGATATCTTAGTAAGTTTTCACGTAAAAAAAAAAAACTTTTGTGTATTTTAAAAGTAAATACCTCACACCGTCTAATAATTTATTATTTACTTTAATTTTGCTTTGTAATGACGTCGAATATCCCGAAAAAAAAGTAAGTTTTGTTTTTTCCAGTTGGAAAAAGTTCAAATTTCAATATATGGGATATATGGGTGCGTTTGAACCACTTTTTTCCAGTTGGAAAAAGTTCAAATTTCAATATATGGGAGGCGGTGAGGACTGCATTGGGCTTTTCGGCTTTCTCGGCATGCCACGCGACACTTGTTCATTTTTTTTTTTTTTTTTTTTCCCAAAACTGTCCTCACGAATTTTTTGTTTTTCCGGTGCGTGCCCTTGTATGAAACACTGTTCATCTTCTCGGGCCGACGCGCTACAAGGACGCCGCGACCTAGGCGATCGTCGTCGGAGAGTCGGCGACCTCCGCAAGTCACGGCGTTGCGCGCGCCGTCGCCGCCGCACCGCGACCTTCGCATGGAGCTCGCGGGGCCGCGCGACCCATCCGGTCGCAGTGCGGTGGTCGCGACCGGATCCGGTGCCGGAGCGGTGACCGGATTTGGGTCGCGGCGGCGTCGCGCGACCTAGATCCGAGGGCGGCGAGGTCCTCTCACGACCTCGACGCCCTGGATCTAGGTCGCCGAAGGTCGAGGCGGCATCGCGCGAGACGCGCGACCTCGCCGCTCCAGATCCGGGGTCCCCGGAGGTCGAGGCGGCGTCGCGCGACCTCGCCGCCCCAGATCCGGGGTTGCCGGAGGTCGCGACGGCGTTGCGCGACCTCGCCACCCCAGATCCGAGGTCGCCGGTGGTCGCCGGAGGTCGCCGGTGGTCGCCGGAGGTCGCCGAAGGCCGCCGCCCTTCTTAGGTCAATTTTTTTTTTAATTTTTTTTTGATAATTTTTTTACCACAAAAACTCCTTTGTAAAATATAATTTCCCAAACATCATTTTGCTCAAAATACTTTATAAAGGACTTTTAAAATATAATTTACCAAACACCGTTTGCATTTTGAAAACACCGTTTGCATTTTGAAAAACACCTTTGAGTCAAAGTCTTTGTATTTTTCTAAAGACTTTCCCCAAAAGTAGTTCCTAAACGCATCCATCATCTCTTCATCTAACAAGAACTGCTAAGGTGAGATGAAAAATGTTGTTTTTCTAAATTCGATAAACCAAAAAAAGAAAAAAAGAAAGAAATGCAACGGAGACATTCTTCAATTAAAAAAATAGGATAAACTAAATTCTTTTATTACTTAAATCGCGATATATGAAAAAGATTTTTTCCCGCATCAGAGCCAAGGCCTGGGCTTTCGGTTTCCGCCAAAGACGACGAGCAGCAGTTGCAGAGACGATGGGAGTGCTGTGCTTCGTGGCGGACTTGCCGGCGCTGCCGCCAGAATCCCTCCGCCGCCTGAAGCAGGTGAGCCGCCGCCGCCGTCATCCCCTTCCGCCTCCTCCGCATCGACGATCCAGCTGACGTCCCTCCGCCGCTCGTTTCGTAGTGCTGGTTGCAGCTCGCCAATTACTACGCGGTCGCTCCTCCCTTCCCGCCGCCGCCCCCGCCGCCGCGGCGATCGGCCGCCCTCGGAGATAGGATCGCCCTCTGCTACGTCTTCTTCGATCGGCTCACCGCTTCTCGCCACGTACGTGCGCTCCGACTGGCCTCCGAAATCGCTGCTCGTGCGTAGTAATCCCCCGATCGCGCGCTCTCGTTTGACGGAGCCTGCTGGTTTCCTTTCCCGGTTCGACAGCTGAAGATCGCTTATAGCCCCGGCGAGAATTTCGATCTGTGCGGGTTCCATCGCGCCGTCGGGAGCGTGCCGGCGGATGCCTTCGTTCCCGATTCCCCGGCTCTCTCTCGCTGCGGTAATGCCTTTTCCGCTTCCCGCAGAGAACTTCGGGCAGATGTGATTCTAGGCTTCCCTGCGAGAGCTGATCCCTTTCCCTTTCCGCGATCGGACGCAGATACGGAGCTGCTAAGGCTCCTTTCCGATGAGTCTATCTACTCCTGGTCCAGCGAGGACATAGCCAGAAAAATCGTTGTTCTCACCTCTTCCTTACCTCCGGAGATGGGCGCCAAGCTTCATGACTCTCTCATGGTGCGCTTAAGACATGTCGATGGCTTGTTCTCTAGTTGTTTTCACATTCATGGTCATATTTATGCTTGCCTGTTTGGCTATCATGCCCGCTTGGCTGCCGGTGTTGTGACCACTGAAATTCCTTTTCCCCAACAGGATGCGGCAGATAAATGTGTTTCGGTCGAGTTCTTGCTGCTTGAGACGAGGTCTGTCCATCTTCGCCACGTGCAGGAAAATATGAGTAAATTCGTCTGGTCCATCTCTGATCTGGACAACTGCTCTGTCTCAGCTTGTCTCCCAGGTTAAGCATCTGCCTCCCCCTTAAAAGCTCCACTCCAACAATTATCTAGCTAGCAAGAATTATGAATGTCACGCTGAAAAACTGTCTTTTGAGCAAGACTTGATCCAGGGAGAAGCACTGAATGAGATGTTTGAAGGAATAGGGACAGAGTTTTCCCACTCAGAAGTTGAGTTATAATTACTACCTCGGCTGTGATACTTGAATCAACACAGTGCTTCAGGGGATCTAGAAAGATTTGGGATCTAGAATCATTGAGCTGAGTAACAAGATGGATTATTTTGGAGGATTTATGCTATGCATGGTTCCTTGGTAGCCTGTAGTTTGACAAATGCATCTCCAGAAAACTTATCTGCTCAGCTCATTCTTCATCGAGATATCGATAGTGCGGATGGCTAGTCTATACAATGCTAGGCATAATGAGTATAAGGACCTAGTTCCCTTTTGGCTTCAACCTGTACACCATAAATTTCAATTGAATATTGGCAGCTAATTATCGGGCAAAGAAACAAGTGTGTGTTGAAATGATCTCAGCTTTTAATGTTCCTCACCTCTCGTTTCTTCTTCTCTGTCACCATCTAGTATAATTATGGAAACTTAGAATAACTACAACAAAATTTTTAAACGGTCAGAGTTACTTCGGGTTCCCTATTTTACTAGTTTCGTACGAATTATGAACCAAGTAGAATACATTGCTCATATTATACCTTTGAGCTTATACCACAGATGCAAGGGTTTTGGATGGTATGACAAAAAGATGGCTACAATACATAAGAGATCAAGTGGAAGAGTCATTGCAAGCTCGTTTTATCTTCAATAATGATCTCGCAAGCTATGTGAACCAGATATCCTGCAACCTATCTATCTCTTGCTGTCAATTAATTGATGGCTTCAGTTACAGTCAGGTAAAAGAAGAACGTTGACTTTTTATCAACCATTCATTCTGATAGTTTACCATTTAATTTCGCTTTTGAGCAGTGGGCAGCCTAACACATGCAACATAGATAGGTAATATGAGCTAGAAAACATTTTTTTTTCTTGAGGGCTAAAACAATATAGCAGTGTGATTAGCTCATTGTGCTCTTCATAAATTACTTATCACAACTGTGGCAAATAATTGCATTGTATGGAGAGTTGTTAGAAATTATGAGGCTGGAGCTGCAGATGGAAGTGAAGTTACTCGCGCTACACTTGCTTTAAGAGCAATTCGTATAAGTTCTGATAAGCATGGCGACAAACTTGTTATTTTACAGTAGGATGAGGGATCTTGGATGGTTTAGCAATTTTTCATTTTGCTCAACATTTATATGGTTCTTGTGCCTTCAATATTAAGTTGTGATGTTCCTTTGCCTATGAAGAAAGGTGTTGTGGCTTATGTCCATTTATTTGTGGGCAGTTTCTATATTTTTTCCATTGCACATGTTAATTACTCATACTGTCTTAAGTGGTGGATATAAGTGATAGGTCAGCTATTTAATAGACAGGCAACTGGCATGAAATCATCAAAGAGGTAGTATTGCAGAGTGAGAAAGGGAATAATCTCAAAGTTGGAGAGGGAAGAATCCTCCTCAAACCTTCTTCACTGAACTCTATGAAGAGTCAGCTAGTTTGTTCACCAATCGATTTCAATGTCATTGAGAGGACAAATTTGAGTTCTCTCAGTGAAGGTATGTCTCTGCCACCTATGCTCATGATATTATGGTCTTTTTTCTTTTAGTTATGTGGTTCTTTAAGTCGTGCAAGTGTCTATGATTGGGCAAGCTCTTATGGGCAGGTCAGCAAGTAATTCTGCCCATTGTGCCTGGAAATTGGTTCTGCTGTTATTAATTCCTTCTTGCGTCGTACTAGAGGACGCCTATGAAGCTTGTCATTTATTATGTTGATCAGTAACAGTACAGTTTAAAATGTAACGTTAGCATGCTTTCTTCAAAAATTGAATTCAATTGCTGCCTTTTGTTCCTCTTTGCATTTTGCTCCTCTTTGCATTTAAGTCCCGTTAAAAAGGTCAGAAAACACTTGATAAAGTTGCATGGCTTTGTTTCACTTATACTGACACTTTCTTTGGCAACATTCAGCGTGTCCTTTATTGAAGAATAACTGAACCTTATGTTTGATGTTGCCTGGACAACAGATTGTCTGTGGAAAGGAAAAATTAAGCTCCTACTTCGTTTTTTATTTCTTTTTTGTAAATTTTTCAATGCAGGTGTCCTTATTGGAACTCCCCATGTGGCAATTCCATCTGCTGGTCCAGAGATAGGAGCAGCCTCATTTGGAAATCATTTAGAGTTAAATACTGAACGTGAGTGAGTGCCTTTGAAATAAACTTAGAAGAGCAATGCTGATAATGAAAAACGGTAGTTGTCAACCCTGTTGGGAAAACGAAAGTGAAAACAATTTTTTTCTGGTCACCTGGGAATTTTGTATGTTTCCCTAAAGATAGTAACTAACACGTCCATTTTCTCTTTCAAGTAATCCTGATCTTCCGTTACGATCCTTCCTCACAATTATCAGCGTTCTTCAAGAGAATTCTTCCATTATTCATCACACTGCTAACTCATGTTCTGTCTCTGTTTTGCTAGACACACCTGTCACGAAAAACCATCCTTTCAGCTATTTTGTTGCTATTCCTTTTAAGCCTATCCAATCCTCTAACTCACATTGCCCTAGGGATCTCAGAGATATCCATGAATTTTAATCCTTTTTTTACAAACTAGATTTACATTGTAAAAATGGATATGAATCCATCGAGTTTTTCTGTGATGTGAGTACCACTGGAACTCTTTGATTGTAAATCAATCGTTATCTCTTATTTTTGAAACTAATGATATTTTCGAATATTTTAGTCTTTCAAGGGCTTTGCTGGGTTTTACAGTCACTGGACCAGGGCTTGGTATGTTCTTCAAATTATAACACGGAAACAATGAAGACCTCCATCTTCCCTTGTTATTATCTACTTCAGCCTTCAGATAATGGACCAATGCTATTGAGGGTTGGTGCTTTACCCAACTGGCTTCTTATAATAATCTTTGATTTTTGCGTGCAACTTATGTGTCAAACATTTTCCTGACTTCTGAATACTTTAACATGTAACACGTGTTAACAAATGTCCTTAATTTTGCAGCGGCTGGCAGGATTGGAGGAAGTTTTGCCGTTGCCTGATATTGATAGACATCTTAGTTGTCCTGTGTCAAAGGAAACTGAGGGTGCCATTAAAGCCTCTATTCTGAAGGTTGGGGTCTTTGCTCTTTTAATTATTGATTACAAGTTCGGAATTTGCTTTTCTATTTTCATTTTTTATATCCTTTGTGCAGTTTCAGCATCCTACTCCTCGAAGCTATTGAAATTCATTAAAATAATTTTATTGCCTGAACGAAGCTTGACAAAAATCACCTTGGATCAAGAAGCATTTCATAATTTTTCCAAGTACTGATAGGCACTACCAAAATAAAGTTGTTAGAAGTAATATAAAATGCAAATTACCTGTTATACATGATTCGACTGGCAATCTTGCCTTTTAAATGTGAATGGGACACTTTCTATCTTTTGGTTATGTCAGATTATTATTATGTATGACATTTTGGTAAAGCCACATAGAAAATATCTTGACCCTGAAAATTCTGCAGATGGAATCGAGAGACTACAATCCGATCCTGCATGACAGAGGCTTCCATCAAAGATTGAACTTGCTTGTCGAACAAAGATCAGAATCTGGGTAAGCAGCATTCTCTCTGCCTTGAATCGAACTAGAGAGGGAAGAAGTTACGGCAGAACTGAATCTTGTAAAAGTAGAGTTAACATTGTTTCCTCAATCGTTTGAATTTCTGATTTATCCAGGTCAGTACCTCAAGAATTAGATGGGACTTCTTCTGAATCTAAATCAAGCCAACCCGAAATGTCAGATGCTGCTGTTCCGGCGCCTGAAGAGCTAACGCTGAAGGTTTTAGTTGTAGAAGGGGAGCCTCCAAATTCACAGACGAAGAGCACATCTGCAGAAGAATGGGGCCAGCTGCTTGTCACTGAGATGCCCAACGTACTCACTCCTACTTGTATCTCGAAACTCTCGTCCGAGTCCGCCCAAGCGATAGACCTTTCTTCAGCTGACGGCCTTGTGCAGAATGATGCTAAAATATCAAGGATATTAGAGAGACTGGAGGCGCCAAGACAGTCAAACCCAAGAGCAACTTCACCCGCCATTGCTGGTATCTTGGCCACAAAGAATTCTCCACGGCTCACTCATGTTGCGGAGCAAGGTTTGGTTGGGAACCAACTGATGAAACCCAGCTTCAATTCAAAAAGGAAACGCCAATGAGGAAGAGAGGCCTTCTTTTCCGTAAGACTGCATTCTTTGTTTTGAGTGCTGTTGAGCGTTGATCAGATTCTCGAATCGGCAATTCTGTTTTTTAAATTCATTTGCCGCAACCATTACATATTGTATTTCCAAACTCGGCCGTGTGAAGCAACTGACTTGTCACGGGGGAAGACAAATAAAAGTCAGAGTAGAATGCACACTTACTTGACCGATTTCAAAAGTATGGTTGTCGTTCAACCATGGTTATCACCATAATTCATGATAAATTAGGTTTGTATTTCTTAATGAAAAGTTTGGTGCTTGTTTTAATATTGGTTTTTTCCGGTTGACAAAAAGAGTTGGGGAGGGGAATCAGTAGAGCTTCTTTTCTTTTTTTTAGTTTTGATTCTAAATATTAATATAAGGTATTACACCCGTTACGGAATGTTCGGTTTGAGTCATAATTACAGCTCCATCGACGTATTAAAAGGTATGAAGTCTCTCGTTTGAGGTAACAAATGTTTGAAGGCACAAACTAACTAGAAGTCGTTCGCGAAATGACTCGAACTTGTGAATTCACCGTAGTCAATGTGATTTTTTTGCCACTGAGTTACAATAACCGTTCCAAGCGATTCAAGTTTAGCCGTCCAACTGTCTAAAATCTTGAATAGCAGTCCCATGGGTTGCCTGATTTTGACATGGATAAAAGTGTATGGGCTTTGGACAAACCACTGCTGAAAACTTGGGCCGAAAGCCTGGAAATTTCTTTTCCCCTAAAATATCAATGAGAAAAAAAAAATCAATAGATACAAAAGAAAATCAAATGCATGAAGATTTTCTTTTGAGTTGTGGGAATACAAAGGAGTTTTGTTTTTGGCAAAGAAAAAGGAGAACTACAAAAAAATGGCATTAACAGCCTAATTTAATTGATTTAATAATAATAATTCCGCAAAACCCATTTAACATTATAGAGTCGGATGCATTGGCTGTTGCTTCCGAACAGGAGAGAGAGCAACTGAGAGAGAGAGAGAGGAGAAGAAGAAGAAGATGGGGGGAGGAATGGAAGCGCACAAGAACAAGTTCATAGAAGATTGGGGCTCGGCGCGCGAGACCCTGGAGCACAACTTCCGGTGGACTCGCCGGAACTTCGCCCTCGTCGGCATCTTCGGCGTCGCCATCCCTTCCTCGTCTACAAGGGCATCGTCCGCGAATTCGTACGTACCCCCCCTTCCCTCCCTCCTCTCTTCCTCGCTCGCTCGCTTGCTTTTGGGTCTGTTCGATTCCGATTCGGCCTTTCGGATTCGGTACTTGGCCCCTGGTTTGGGTCGCGATCGAGTCGGTGGTGCGGGTAGATCGGCTGCGCTTGTTGGGAGAGTTAAGCTCAGTGGGCCTAGTTTGTAGTTGACTTGGGATTGCGCCGAGGGATGAGATGAGGAGTAATAGCCGCTCGGTGGCTGATCGCTTGATGTTCGATTCTGTGGGTTTTCAGTTTTGTGTACCCCGTACTTTTGGCTAGCAATTGTTTGTATGATACCGATGCGCGCGATTCGTGAATTTGCAAGGAAAAGGATAGGGGGAGGCCATTTTTTAATCAGGCCGTTACCTATGAAAATGATTTTTGATTAGACATCTAAAAAGAAATGGCAACAGTTAAGGTTTTTATGTTTAGAAGAATTTAGTGGCGTGTCCAAATTGAGGCAAATTCTTTTAGCTGCTCTTGCTGATGACGATAGCTTTGTCAGTTTTCTCTAGTTCGAATAATCTGAACTTTTGGCAATGTCAAACACAGTGATGAGCCCCGTTAAGTGGTGCAGTTTTTAAAGGGCAGGACTGGAGGGCTGTCTCCTTGGAGAAACGAGATGAAATGGGTCCGTCGGTTATATTGAGTTCTCTTGGTGAAGTATATGTTAAATGGATGGTAAGGGGGTTAAGGCGGATTAGATATCCAAGAACATATGCTGCACACCACGCACCGTGGCCTATTTGCTATGTCTGTTGACATGAATCGATTGGCAAAGTGGGTGAGCCTTTGTATCTTTGACTTGCAGGGAGGCTTTACTCTGGGAAAGAATGTAGTCAAGGCCAAAACTACTGGCTCACTGGAATTTTTTTCATCACATTTACCTTGTGGAAGTTCACATCCTTGGATTGTTGAACCACAATGATATACTGGACCCATTTGCTTTTTATGTCATGAGGAAGAAATAGTAGTCGTTGGATCTTTTTGCATATCTAGGAAAATTGGAGTCAAGTTCATATAGGGCAGCTTGTTTGGCCTTTGGCAAATGTCTTATCTGGTGGGGAGCATAAAGAACTCTAATCGCTCCATTCTGAGGTCATTGTGTCTTCAAACTTAATTCTTGCTCAATCGAGACTGGATGGGATAAATAGAGTGGATTTGATTGGCATCTTGATTTTCAATCGCCGGGCAATATTAATGATGGATTCTTTTGAACGCTCTTTTCCAAGTGGTGCTGAAACTGTATTTGCTTGACATTGATTTGAAAGCAAATGAGTTGAGATACTGATATATCTATGATCTTTGGATGGTGTTTAACAGCATATGCAGGATGAGGATAATGGAAGGCCATACAGGAAGTTCATCTGACTGGTTTTGAAGCGAAATGCCATAATAATTCACTGTGGATGTACCTGAACCACAAAATTGGCTTCCAACTTTTTCTTGTGAATCTTTTTCGTGATTTCATTTCACTGTTTTGATTTGTGGCAACTTAATGCTGATGGTCGAACTTTATTCATTCCATTTTTATGCATCATGTTACTTCATGGTTTTACTCGTATTGCTATTTTTTATTTTTTTTGGTCCGTTAGTCGTATTGCTACTTTAAGTAGTTTCACCTAGCAATTTGATTGCATTTGGAGACTGATTTCTTCTTGGACTACAGCTATTGCGAGATCACAATAAACAAGAAACGAGGAAAGATTCTTTGCAGGTTTATTTTGTTTAGCTATTTTTAAGTGATATTAGGTGGTTCAGAACTGCTTGTGTTTAGGTTTTCAATTGATGGTCCTCATATAATTCTTTCAAATGGCCAGATATCCTGTGTCATTAATAACATTGTGATTTGAGACCCCAAAAATTTGTTTGTCATGACCTGATGGGCATAATTATCGATTCAATCAGCGTGCGCATATGTCATGGGATGATTCTTTCGATCCCGAGGCACTTAGACCTTTGAATTACCCAATGGGGTCTAAGTAAGTCTTGCTCTCACTCACGAATTTCTAGAGAGAGAAAGTAAAGAGAGAAGCTAGAGAGAATACTTATATTTCTTAAATGAAATGGATGATATAAATGGGGTGGGATTCCCCTTTTTATACAAAAGTTCATCTAATTATAACCATTAAACTTCTACACAATTTAATTGTAGAGATATCAATCATCGTTTAATTGATTTAACAGTAGAGACACACTCGATTTGACGGGGGAGGATATTAATTTTCGTCATATTAGTCCAATAGTGAATATTGATCTCATATAATGGTTGAGATCACTCATTCTCGTCAAACAAATCTGATGGCAAAGATGAAGTTCTCTTACCATCTAGCAGTCTTGATGAGCCCCCTTTGAATTGATGACATGGCGTTCTTCGACCTGTGACACGTGCACAAGTAAAGTACAATAACGAAGGTGCAATTATTTAATTTAATTATATAAGCGAGGCTAGAGAACTAAATATGATGTGAAACATTTGTAATCAAATGGAACGAAGTCACCGATGAACCTCTACAAATTATCTTATTAAATCGCTAAGTCTTTTTGCAGCCTATTGGGTTCTCGATCTCCTAAGTTTTGTGTTCACCTTTAGAATGAAATACGTACAAACATGGTTCAAAAAGCGTGATGTGGAATAAAAAGTACCAAAACAATTTTAAAAAAAATGGAAACTCACTGTATGTCATGGCCACTTTCTCCTGAGTTTTGGTGATTGTGCCGGGGGCGGAGTTGGAGACCCAATTGGAGAATGACCGGATCAAACAAGAGGTGAGGGTCGTGCCAATGTCACCGTGCACGACAAGCGTGGCGACCGGCTGGTTGGCTATCCTAAGCTAGGCATGGGTCGACGGACAATGGACCGTTGCCTAAGCCACAATTAAGGATCATGCCCTTACGGGATATGAACGTCGCATGAAATGCATTCTACCTTCAAAGTTACGATGTAAATGATTGACAAGTACTAATGATTCACTGATACGTTCACGAATCTGGCAAGGGCCGCACTAGTAAATGGATTATCTTTAAGAGCATTTGTAGGCCCCCCAATGCCGCAGGCAAAATCAATGAACAGCTGCTAATCGATCGCCAATAAATTCCAATGCGCGAGTCATGAACAATATGTTAATTAACAAATTAGAACCCTTTTTGGAGATTTTTGCTTTTACTTTGTCATATTGCGACTCCCGACAATTTACTCATTCAAATTACAGGACTTAAACACATCTTTCTACTATATTTTTATACGACATACGTGGAACATTTTATTTTTACAAAGTACTATATGCAGGAGTCACTTTTAGAACTGCAGCATGTTCACTCGTTTTAAGCTTCTTGTCATGTTACTTCGAGGCATTCGAAAAAAACATGGGCCTGCTGAGCAGCAAATGGCTTCGGTATACAGAGCATGAATGGAAAGCATTGGGGGCAAAAAGGGGTATCGTCAGCGAATACCTCCAACTACTTGTTAACCATACTCGGCAGGAAATGTTTTCATTTTCAATACTCTGATAACACATAATTCAAGACAAACAGCGCAATGAATGAATTTTTCCTTAATAAAGTTTTTGATATATGTTGAGGGAGTACTTGCTAACAAAATACAAAAAAAAGACAAAAATAAAGTACAGATCACTCCACATGAAAACAACAAACACATCTAGAGCGTAAATGACACTGGCAGAGGGACAACATTTTCTTTTGGCCAGAGAGGTTAAAAACATGTCAAAAGCATCCAAAAAGAGACATTCATATTACAATTGAATCTTCCCCACAAAACGCATCTCTACAGATTAGCTGCATTTTTCTCAAATTCGAAAGTACAAATAGCTTCGATAGAAGTTCAGCTATTGACTAAAGTCGATAGGAGACTAAAAGATCTTAAAATGATTAAGTCTAGCAGCTAGAAAAAAAGCCTCACATCTTTCACTAGCTTCAAATAGCTAACTAGAATATCTCTTGGTCTACATCTGGGGTCCAACATAAAACCGATGTGATGAATTCTAAGCAGCAGCCTCACAAAAAACCCATATACAAAGATTGCATTGTAAATTTACCAACGAGACTAAAGTTTACAAGGAGAAGACCTTTCGATAAAAATTTGCTTTTACCTAAAAGCATGCTGGACAACCAGAGTTTCCACAGATTTAACAAGAGCCAGCTTCTCCAAACTTACGAAGGGAAATCAGTTGTCAAAAGTGTTCCACGAAAACCTTCCTCAGCATGTTCCACATCCATTTTTTGAATGGATATCTCATCTGTAATGAAAATAATATACAAAGTAACTAAAGAATAAGCCTCCAAATCACAGAACTTAAAAACTAACGCATAGAAAAATAAGTGTTCATCTCACAAAAATAAAACTAGTGATTCCAAAGGAAATGCAGAGCAAAAAGTTATCAGTGCAAGTGCCATTGGATAAACCCCTATACGGAGAAATCCAGTAGATTTAATCCCTGGTTAATGCTTTATATCCTCCAGTTTCTATTTCCCACATTTTGTGCCATAAGATTTTGGAAAGCCTACCCTTTACACCTTGGAGTGACAATTACGAAAAGCTTAAGCAAATTAAAGAAATTAGAGGGGGTAAATGTTTTTCAAATTTATGCACAAGGAATAGATTTTGAAATTAGACAATACAAAGTGTAGGTCTTGAAACTAAGGGCTAAGTTGGGGATTATTGTAGTAAGTTTCCCTAAATTCAATGTAATTTAAGAATTAAAGCACAAAGCATATATCCAAGATACTTTTTATTGATAACTCAATTTTTGGCATAAAGGAGAAAATAAACACGACGTGATATTGGGGGATGAATAATCACTGGCTTGCAATAAGTATTGTGCAAATGCCAATATTGTTATTACATGATTCTGATTTTTCAAGTTTCTTGCAGCAATACATCCTCCTTAACCGTCATGCCGGCAATCTTTAGAACAAAATTAATTAGAATGGAGTAATCAATCTCAAGTGAAAGATTTTACAATTTCTGTCCATGAAGCACAAAGCAATGCCTCCCAACCCACAGTTGTTGTTTTAATCAAATTTGCAATTCTAGATCAAAAACTCATTGGAGAATATGAATACCCAAATGAAAATCAGGGGACACGGATACATTCATACGCATAAGGAGAGGTATGGGGTTGGGGCTTGTGCATGCTTGCATGTGCATACAGAGGATTGTACATCTTTAAGATCTGTGGAGCAGAAGAAAAGGTCAAGCATAAAATTGGCACTATGCACTTGTATGGCTATAAAGAAATCCTTCATTAAATTGCTAAATTTGATCACTAGTACTCCTACTGCAAGTCCAAAAGTTTGTCCTTACCCTTCAGTCGATCCTATTACCTAAGGACCCCTCACTTTTTTGTTTCTTTAAGTATTCTATAAAAAGAAACTTCTCTCTAAATCAAGGTCAATAATCCAGTCCTATAGAAGGGAATTTTTGACGGTGTCCGACAAAAGTCTTCTGAGCCCCAACACCTTGGTAATAGAAGGGGACCTCAAATTTGATGAAGGGACTACCAAGGTTTAATCCTATGGTAACATAAGTTTTCTCTGGCATAAAAACACCAGTCATAACTTAGTTCTAAAAAGGTTAAAAACAAGCCAAAACATATTTTCACGATGAGAAATCCAGAATTTAATGAATCTGTTGCATGTGAAATTATACTCCCGAAATTGTTGATGGTTTGATATGAGCTCTATCACCGGGGGTTAATCCTCAGGCTACTCTTTTGATGCTTGGACAGTAAATCTTGGTTGTTATCCACATGCTTCAGTGTTGCAGCATTGAGATTGTGAGACGGGTTGAAAATTAATTGGTTTATTCTGACAGGTATGCATGCTGGTATGAAGATTCTCAGAAAGAGAATGATATAGATTTAACCACTTACTGTTTCACTTTGTTGTGCCAAAAGGAACTCCTCGCTTACTTTTCTGTTAATCTGCTAGCCATCTACCAGGATTTCCTTTTCTGCTTTTTTTTTTTCTTTCTCTCATGACGTGTAATTATGTCTTTGGAAAAAGATGCAATTATCACTAACTTTCCCTCAAGTGCCAGGCCAAAAGAAAAAAATTCACTTAAGTTGTTACCAACCAGCACACTGACACATCCAGTCATCAGGCCTAACTTTTAAGACTGATTTCAAAGGAAAATGGAAACAAAAATCCAACAATTCATGCAGTATTGTTCTCCCATCAGAAAAGCAATCACAAAGCTTTGGGGAATCCTATCTCCATCATAGATTTCTTCATTATAAGACTCAGAAAGTTAATTACCAGCAATATCCCGATGCTCATGGATCTTAGAATCCCTCACCCAAAGTGTATCGCCAGGAAATATGTTTAAATCTGCAAGAGTAGAAGATTCCCCTTCTATTTTTGTGTGCCCTTTGTGAATTATCTGGTTTTCTTTCACAACCTGCACATTTTATCCTCGCATTGATTAGAGAGAACTACAAAAATGTAATAGCTTTTTTGAGTTAATGCAGGAAAATAAAAAAATTGATTGATGCAAAGATTTTTTTTGATTCATCACATAAAAATAGCTGCCAAAACTAAGTAAACTAACATTATTTCTCCACAAATATTAAAATAAAGCCAATAGCAAGTTGATTTATACAGTAGACCAAAGTCCATTTTGTCAGCCAGCCTTTCCATGAATTAAGCGTCTTAAAACTCACAAAACCAAACTCTTACCAAGAAAATGAGTGCCTCAATAATCCTATATGTTGATGGCACATGTCGTATGCATGGCAGGTTATAAGATATATAAGAGCAATAAATGGAGGCACCTTCAGAGATGCAAGCATATAAGGATAAAATATCGACTGCAGGTATTCTAATCCATCATTATTTTGATAGAGCCTACCCCAAGAGATTCCCATATCATCATTTTTAACTGGTATATTGATGTGGAGCCAGAAACTTTCAGATTAACTGCACTTCCATAATTTGTCCTTCTAGAGCGTTTAGAAATCCGGCGGCCTGGATCAAACGCAGTCTCAGATGCTTCTAAGATAGATTTTGGAACTTCCTTTCCATGTACACACGTGACATATATGTCCTCGTTGCAATAGTTCAATCTTCGCATCAATTCGGAGCTTGCTCTTTCTCCAATGCATTCCTCGCAGACCTAGAACATAAATAGATTCCTTAAACAAGAGACATGACCAAGATGAGATTTCCTTCTGCAGTTCCATTGCAAATGAATAGAAAAGCAATGGATTTCAATCTCAGAGGACCATTCACCCAAAAAAAAAACAAAACAAAACAAATATTTGGGTGGCAGGAGGACTGAAAGGAAGCAATGTAGTGAGGGGAAAAAAAGCTCAAAATAGGCACCGCAAGAACATAGTTCACATTTGGCACCATAGTAGAAAGTTCGGATACAATGCATGGTTGGCTAGTCCTCATAATTACCATCACAATGTTTCAGTGAGATTACTCTCTACTTACTCAATGACATACGTAAGTAATACATGTCTGGTAATCAGTAGCTGAAATTTCATTGGTTTGACGCCTTCTTATATTTCTAATTGAAATGCTAATCAGACTCTCACTAGACTTCCATTTACAATCACGCATAATGAGTGAAAACACAACAAAATGTTGTGTGTGTCACATACACACAGAGAGAGAGAGAGAGAGAGAGAGAGAGAGAGAGAGAGAGAGAGCAGAATCATCTTCTAAGAAGGACATCCATTGAGAATGCTAGTCAAATAAATGGACCTGTCCAAAAAACCAGTGGGCAACACCAAAGCGTACTGGATAAGCCCAGTTTAATTTCTTTTCTATTCCATGCTGGGAAAGTACATAAATATTAAACCATACTATCATTTAACAGCTTAAAGCTTTTGAATAAGTTGGAAATGTGTCTCACACACACACACACACACACACACACACACACACACACACACACACACACACATATAGAGAGAGAGAGAGAGAGAGAGCAGAATCATCTTCTAAGAAGGGGAGAAAGAGAGAGAGGGAGAGAGAGCAGAATCATCTTCTAAGAAGGATGAGAATGCTAGTAAAATAAATGGACTAGTCCAAAAAACCAGCGGGCAACACCAAAGTGTACTAGATAAGCCCAATTTAATTCCTTTTCTATTCCATGTTGTGAAAGTATATAAATATTAAACTATGCTATCATTTAACAGCTTAAAGCTTTTGAATAAGTTGGAAATAGTCCATTATTCCTACACGGTATCAAAGCAAGAGGTGCCATGTTTTAATCTCTTTGGCTCTTCATTCTTCACCTCTCTGTTTATAAATATTCACAAATGAGTTCGGCCAAATCCAAACCTATGCAGGAGGGATAGTCTTAGAACATTGGAAAATTAAACGAAGCCTTCATCAGGCCAAGTAAGCTTTCAGAAAAGTAATATTTATAATAATCATTAGTCCTTCCAAAAGAAGATCGACCATCATAGCCCATTCTAAAACTAATCAGATGAAAGTCGTCTGCATTCTGGCCACAGCTCTAAGGGCTATTTCCTTTGCTACCTCTCTGTGATATCTCTCATTTTTCCCAACAATTTGTAAGAACCATCCACTGAATAATACTTTTTTTTTTGTCAAATACTGAAATAATACTTGATTCATTCAATATCATGCCACCCTCAAATCATATCCATCTACTGCCAATATAAGAGATCAAATGAGCTTGAAGAACCTTCATTCTGCCAACTTGACAATACACACATTTTCCCATAGGACAAGATAGTGTATTTTATGAAGGTATAAATAGATCAATTTCACTGATCCCAACGGATAGGAGGAGAGTTTGTTCTTGTTTGATTTTATTTATTCCCTTTCACAATATTTACTTGTGACCAATCATCCTTAAAAGAGAACCACTCAGGAGAGTTTGACCAGTGTCATGTACTTTTCCTACCTATAGAAGAACATTATTGTACTTCCAAAGCACATATCTGTGATTCCACGGACAAAAGGCAGATCAGCCCAATTAGCTATTTAACCTGTAGATATTCACAATAGATTTTGGGGAAAGCAGTTAACCGCAAAATAATAATGCAAACAGTCCTTTCACAAAGTATTGATGAGTGAGCCCAATACTTCGAAACCACAGGTTCTATCACAAGGAGTGCAATCCACAAATAAGAAAATTAGTGTGAAGCAATTAAACACTCTTGAGTTATAACAATCAAATACAGAATGAAGAGATATCGAGGAATATATCCAACAAGAAAAAAGCAAGAAATGGAACAATGGTGGACTAGAAAGTACCTCTGGAGATGTCCTGATTACTAGCCTTTTCTCATCAAGTCGATTATTTGGCCCATCAATAGAACCATGCTGCTCATTACATATCGGTGTCTCTTTACCACATATAGCCTTATCTGGGGCGTCATTATCATGCTCAATGATAGCAGATATGCCTTTGTTCTCGGAACATCCCCATTCTTCACAGAAACATTTCCAGTCACTTGATGTAATGATTGTCAATCCATCTGTCTAGAATACAAAGGAAGAGGGAAAAAGAGAAGAACGAATTATGCCAGTGCATAAGGAACACAGCCAGACAAACAATACAGCTTTCCTCGTGCTTTAGAATGAAAAGGGATTTCCAAGCATATATAGATAGACTGAGCACAATGAAGAGTATAAACGAGATCTACAAAATCATTTGGAGTAAGATGAATGAACAAAACCAACTAGGAAGATGTGAGAAAGGGGTTTCTCTTTCCCTTTTGAATTCTTGTATTCTGTTCTTTAATGAGAGCTAAACAATAGACAAAGGAAGCACATGGACCTTTATTTTCAGCAAACACATCTTTAGTGAATTTGTACAAATTATCCTCCTGTTAACGACGACCAGATTCAAAATTCCAGGAAGGGACACTTTGTGTATAGCTTGTAATTTAAGCCACAATATCCATCTCCTTAGAACCTCTTCACTTTCCCCAGCAAGTCTTAAATTATGAACTAGCAATGTGAATTTTCAGTGCAGAATAAATCCAGAAGTTTCATAAACCGGTTGTAGATAATTTGTTGGATTTCTGGACTGAATTTAAGTCAAAAGGCAAGGAATGAGTTACATGCACCTGAGACAGCTGTTACACGAACGTAAGCCAGCTGTGGTTCAAGAAAGAAGCAGGGTCTGGACATCATCTTTCCTTTAAAGAAAAGATATCCATGTTCATGAGACAAACCTGAGCCCTCCCCCAACCAACCAACCGACAAAACATAAGGAAATACTTTCCGAGAAGAGGGACCACTACTACAAGAAGTCAGATGATGGATGCTCTCTTGACGGAACTCAAGACTAATTACTGACCACCCAAAACACCAGAACTGAGTACGGATCTAGAGGTGAAGCCTTGGTGGGCCAGGATAAGAGCAAAAGGGTCATAAATTCACTACACAAGGTTCAGCTGACCAACTGAAATTTCAAAATCTAGGGATTTAGGCCTAACGTATCCACCATAAAAGCAGTTTGAACTCTGTTCTCTTTACACATTGAATTAGCATCCAATATTTCACATGAAAAAAGTGCGTAGATGAAACATATTTGATAATAATCAACTAAACAGTCAAAGTTGAGCCCTTTTAAGTATTTTCTTTTATTAGTATGATTTCAAGACAAGTTTTTTTTTTTTGAAATATTGTTCTTTTATTACTGTTGTGGCTACAATTTTACAAGATGAATAGGAGATCATGAAATGATGCTCTTACTGGTAATATCTCTTTTGATAAGGATAAGAAACCAAAATATTAGAATAACTGGAAAGATTAGAATGTATTAAAATATTTTCCTCACTTATTCTTGCACCATTTCTAGTTTTATGAGATATTAGAGAAGGAGCTAAGACTGGTCAGTTTCTCTTTTTTCATCATAGTAAATAGGGTTAATACCCTGAAAAACCCCAAACTGGTGTACTGTGATAAATTTACCCCAACTGAGCATAAAAAACCAAAAACTAGTATATTTGTGATAAATTTACTCCAAACTAATTTATATGACCGCCAAAAACCCTAAACTGATACGTTTGCGAAAAATATACCCTTCGTTAAATTGGATTAATACCACAAAAATCACAAAAAAATGTATAATTATAACAAACGGAGAGTAAAATCCTAAACCGGTACATCAACCAAACGTCATGAGTCATTTAACTTAATAATTTGACAGTAAAATTTAACGGAAACTAACAGAGGGTAAATTTGTCAAAGTTGTATCAGTTTAGAGTTTTTGGTAGTAAAAAAATTAGTTTGGGGTAAATTTGTCACAAGTGTACCAGTTTGGGGTTTCTCAAGGTATTAACCCTAGTAAATATTACTTATGCTTAATACTGATGTAAAGAAAATATGGGCCAAGAAAAGCACAAAAAATTGAAAACACAACAGGGAAGCAGTAGAACTAACCTAGGTGAGAGAGGGGTAGAGCTAATGTCTTTTTTGCACACTTTGTCACAGTTATATTGATCGTGAGAGGACTGCAAGACCTGGACGGAACTAATTTGTTGTTGTCCTTTTTTTTTTTTTTTTTTTTTTTTTGTTATTATGTTGGGTTTTTTTTTTTGGGGGGGGGGGAGGAGGCCCTACCACCAGCCCTATGTAGATCCATCTATGACTAGAACATCAACTGAACATCACCGACACTATATTTACCCAAAGAACTTGTTACCATGACCACCATGTTCCGACAATCACAACCAAAACATGGACACTGCATCCAGAATTGACTATACAGCTCCCTGCTATTACAATTTTGAGAAAATATATTCTAGGGATGAGGGAACAACTTATGATGCAGCTTTGTTGTCATCATATTAACTTATTATAGATTCCACTTCTTTGTTCACTACTTTCATGCCATAGAAGAGCTCCCAATACACACGATTCAACTTTTGTCTCATGAAGTCAGAACATTGATACTTATTGATACCTGAAAAATATGCCTGCTGTCTGTTATATCAAGTGAATTAGATTCTGAATATAAGAGGGTTGTAATTTTTTCTTCCTTTTTAGTGAGGAAATAAATATTTCATGAATAGTTTCATATACTTACAAGAGAAACTTTCTGAAAAATTGCTCCACGCTTGTGTACCAGGTCAAGAGGCCTTTCCAGAAGATGTAAATGCTGCTAAGAAGCACAAGCACATCCCTGAGTAAAAAATGGTTGAATATGGAGTTCAAAAAAAGTACCAAAACATACAAGGGATGCCAGCTAAAACAGTCTGTAATAATAGATGCCATAAATCAATTCAGATCACAAATGCATAAGAATGAAAATCGTTTCCAAAATAAAATGGAAGCTAACTTATCACAGAGTCCCACCACCTATTTGAATAGACACAACAGCACCAGGTCCAGGATAGTTATTTACTTGCAAACATATAAATCCGCATCTTTGATCAGATTAAATAAACATCATCAAAGTGGAATCTGCAACAGTGTCAGTTCCAGTATAGGCACTTCGGTTTTATAATTGTGCCACTCAAACAAGAATGTTAAATCACATGAACTAACACCTTAGAAATATAGCATCTTCTTCAAGTCAAATCATGGCTTATGAGCACTCAACTTCGCAAAATGACTTGTTAGCTGGAAAAAATTTGTTCAGGGCAAAGCAAATTAAAGAACTAAATTTTGTGAATGTTACAATAATTCTTTAAGTTGCAAAAATTGAAACAGACAGTCCAGCTCAGGGGATTTGGGAAATTAAAATTTAAAGCCAGTCAAAAACATAGACTAAAACCAACAAGAAGAAGAACCAAGCCTTATCCCTTTAAGTGGGATCGGTTATAAGAATCCTATTATGCCAGCTCATTGCTTTATTAGTCTGCAAGTTCTAGATGTTCCATATCTTTCCTTATCTTCTGCTGACACCTCCTTCTATGCCTTCCCCTACCCATTTTAACCAATGCATCAAATTATTGTCCACATCTCTTCACTGGAGTATCTGAAGGCCTTTGCTCAACATGGCCAAACCATCTAGGAGACCTTCTCTCATCTTATCCTCAATTGGGGCAACACCTACTTTTTCCCTGCATAACATTATTCTTTATCAGTCGGAAAAATCCCAAATGCACTTCTCCACTTCATCCATATGCCTCTATTCTATGTGTGAGATCTCCATCTATTTCTCCATCTTTTTTGGTAGAATGGATCCGAATAACTGGAATTGTTCACTCCTTGGCACTTCCTTGTGTCCACTTTTCAGCAAGGGGTCATTTGAACTTCTGCCTCCTAAAAATTACATACCATAAATTTTGGTCTTAGTCTGGCTCAGCCAATTAGATTCCAAAATTTCCCTCCGAAATCGAGTTTCTGGTTAAATGCCAACTTGATATCACCTACCGGCACCATGTCATCTGCAAAAGTCACACACCAAGGAACACCCTCTTGGATATCTCTTCTTAGCTAATCCACAGCAAAGGCAAAATATAAGGACTTAGAGCAGAGTCATGGTGTAACCATATATTTATGGTTTTTTTTTTTGCCTTTTCCCCCATTTCCCCTCCATTTGTCCTAATGATTGACTGCTCCATCTACATATGCTTAGTTGCTTGTATATTGGCAACGGGTGCCCCTTTCTTTTTTAGAACGCTCCAAAGAATTACCCTTGGTACTCTATAATATGCTTTTTCCAAATATATGAACACCAATGCAGATTGTTTGTTTATCCTTATACCTTTAAATCAGTCTTCGTAACAAGTGAAGAGCCTCGATAGTGGATCTACCCGACGTGAAACTAAATTGTTTGTCTGAGATATGAATCTCTTGCCTCAACCTCTCCTTCTTAACTCTTTCCCATAGCTTCATGGTATGCCTTATTAGCTTAATCCCACTGTGGCTGGCACAATTCTGAGTGTCACCTTTGTTCTTGTACATAGGCACAGATTTTTAATTTTTTAATTCATCTGGCTTTTTGTTTGGTCTTAAAATTTTATTGAGAAGGGTGGCAAGCCCAGAAGCCCAATCTCTCCCATAACCCTCTACACTTCTATTGGTATGCAATAAAGGCGTGGTATGCAATAAAGGCACACTGCTTTTCCATTCTTCATCTTCTTCAAAGCTCTAATAAACAATTAAAACATCTTTACTCATTCCTAAGATGCAGACACAACATAAATGATCTTTGAAGACAAAGAAACATGCAAAAATTGGACAGCAGGAGCTCAACCTGATATACAGATTTCAAGAAAACAAAACCAAAGAAGAGAACTCAAAGAAAGGAGATAAAGATGTTGCAGAGATACAGTATATCGCCTACCCAGGTAAATTACTTGTTTGTGCTTGTGGTGGGTGGATTGGGCCAAAAAGGGGAATGGGGGTATATGCATCGAAGAACCTTCAAGATACCAGAGATTGCAAGATATGGCCACAAGTTACCTTCTCACATTTCAGCTTATCAATCACGGAATCCAAGGATTCAGGTTCATCGCACAACAAAGCGTTCTTGCCACCAGCATTCACATAATTTCTCCATGTTGTGAGCCATACCGAGGGCAACAAGTAATACTCATGATTGGGATGAAGTGGAAAGCTTTTACCAGCAGCTAGCTTCTCATGATTTTCACGCTGCTTGTTCTTCACCGCTCTGCAACCCATGATTAAAAAAATTAACAAACAAGCAAGCAATCAGCTCATATCTTCCAAACAGACAGATGCACACAAAGTGAAGAGACAGGCGCTAGCATGTATGCCCATGAACAGTATCTGTATGCACAAATGCAATTAACTGCAATGATGGATGTATGGATGACCTTAGGGAATCTTCTAGGCATGCCACTTCTGAAATTTTCTCACTGCACTGGGAGCACTGCTCCGAGCCAATGGGGAAGCTAGGACAACCCAAAGGATCATCAGGATTCACAGTTACTGCATCTTCATAAAAGAATAGCCAAAGATTCTCAGGAACCAGCAAACGCCTAGCACCGGCAGCCTGCTCAGGCATAAGTTGCCCATGAGGACATCTGATTGAAGCTGTAGGCCCTGCATCAGCTTCACTGGGTGCATCTGTGATTTTTCTTTTCACCCATTGTTGTAACCTGGTAAGCATGGCAGATTGATGTTACAATATATCAAGCAGAAGATCCTCTCCGATATTCTGGTGAATCTTTGGTTTGTTTCTAGGCTTAAATAACTTCAAAAAATCTGAGCCAACATTATTACACAAGAAAAAAGGCTCACATAACTCAGACAGAAAAACTTGCTACGCAGAGAGAGAGAGTACATACTAGGAGTGCCAGGCAATAATTGCTACTAGATAGAAAGGAAGCAATGAGTATCAAGTTTTCAAACTAAATAAGTTCTCCACTCACAACACATCAAGGAAGCAACTGCAGATTTCTGCACAACTATGCCTCACCATCTCAATTTGGAAACAACTCTCTACAGCTGATAAGTGAACCTGGAATTGCCTTCTTGAAAAATCAAAGATTGCCAGTTCTTTTAAGTTTGACACAGGGAAAAAAAGAAGCTCCAATACGTTTTGGGTTCAATGGAATACTACTCATCTTCACATTTGATGAATATGATCTTACAAATTTCTTCAAGGATTAGAAGATAGTCAATAACTGGGCCTAGGTAGGATTTATCTGGTCCCAAGCCATAGGTAGTTGACAAGCAACACTCCTTTACTCTATTGTCAAAACATTTTCGACATTTAATTACCCAAGCACTTCTGGCTGGTGACTGGTAATGACAAGGGATCAATAGGGAAGACATAACAGAAAATTACACAACCATACCAGGCCTTTGATACATAGTACGTTCCATCAGTACAATTTCCAGAAAGCACAGAATCTGCAAGTTCCTTCACTGTTTTTCTCCGATCCCTATAGCTGTCAGCACAAACCAGTTTGTGTGCCGCCTCTTTTAGGCAGTCCACACAGTAGTCATCCTTGGCCAGTGCTGGCCCCCCACCATACTGAAAAAAAGAACAGTAGAAAGCAGTTAATATTAACAGTACAGCACATTGAAAAGAATTATGAGCAAGAGCTGGAGTTTAGAGTGAAATGATAACTGAAAGCCTCAGATGATGGATCACTGACAACAGAGGTGCAGAAGATTGTATCTTGTCTTGACTTAAAATAGTGGGAGCATATAGGAATCAACTAAGAAAAATCTATTTTGTTGTACACTGCAAAACCTTATTTTAAAAGTTTGAGTACAGCTTGGAAAAGGAAAAAAGAAACAAAAGAAAGCACACCAAGATCCACAGTAATGCATGCATAAGTCAGTTTGCTGGATGAATTCTTCTGGTAGCTTTAGCACTTAAGCAATAAACACAGCAATGCTTCTGGTTATTGTCTCACTGTGAAGTTTTGACAGCTTATAAACACTTACTTAGACATTTCAATATTTGCTCCAATTGGAGAAGGGCCCTAAAGAAAATATAGAAGAATCAGCAGCTACTTAGTCTAATTAAAGATTCCCAACCACATTAACAGGTGGAATATATTAACGTGGCAACTGGGTATAATGAGTAGGAACACTTATCTTGTGCCCCTAACCAGAGAATATGGTTAATGAGTCCATTGAAGCTACTGATTGTTTGTGGAGGGCTTTTCTCTAATGAATGATAGATCCTCAAATCTGAGACTTAGCACTTAATTTTTTTTGTGTGTATTTTTTTTTTTTGGAAGGGGGAGGGTAGCATCTTAATATCCATAAACTGTGTTCCCAAATTAAAAAAGATGAGTCACTCCTTTTCCTTCGAGAAGGTGAAAGAATTTGATTGACAAAAGAAAATATTCAAGTACATCAGGAATGTACAACAGCAATTAAACTGACCACCCAACACTAATTCATAGTAAAATTATAGCAGTTAGGCGAGAGGTAACCTCATGAAAAACAACTAAGTACCTTTGAGAACAATTTCACCCAAGCACTGGCAGACAATCGCTTCATAGAGCCTACTTCTGCCATGTGAACTTTTCCATGAGAGCATTGAATGAGAGTGTTATCCAGAACACTGCCAGACATCACAGTAAAGCCAGGAAAATACACATGATGGTAATCCTCCCAAAATGTCATGGATAATGATAAGTAACATATAAATAGTAACTAAAACCAACTACAGTATCCTGCTTTCCTCTTTTAATTTTTGGATTGGGCCTTGGGATAGCGATATAGAGTTTTTGAAGGTACCAAATCACTAGTTATCTTCATGAGGGAGGAATGACTCATGTTTGATTTGTTAAAACCACTTCTTTTAATCAAGTTCATTCTTCAATGTCAATTATCTTTTGACATGGCTCATCAGATCAAACGAGTTGATCATTGTCAAAAAAATTGACATGATAACAAGGTTTTGGTGAAGACTTACCGTTTCATCAGTCCATGATTCCAATAAGAGTCCTACTACTGGTAGAATTCTTCTCCCAATTGCTACTGGTTTTGTCGGTAAGTTATATTGGAATTTCAAGTACAAATTCTACCTTAAGCAGGTATTTTTAGTCAAATTGGAACTCTACAGTTTTCCTCTCTCCATGGACTAGGATTTCAATAGACCCTGCAAGTACAATGTTCATCTAATTGAGAAGACAGACACTTATCATTCAGTTTTCATCAATTGTTCACTTTTGAGTTGTGTGCCGTGATCATTTCCTCGACTTTCATGCTTAAGAATCCTTGAGTTGATCCTTATTACTTACTCCATCAGAAATACTGTATACCAAACCCTTCTACTAAGCTTATTGATTGCTTATAATATCCCAACATATTTCAGCTTGACTTACTGTTTGAATCCCAGAAGCGGTATTTGTCTCTCTGATTGTAATAGTCAGATTATCAGTCAGCTTATCCTACACCATTTTTGGTATGAGCGTATGCTACAAGTCATGGCAACGGATTCAGTGAGTCATTTTTTTTGCACGAAGGAGTAATTACCAACAAGACAGTTCTCTTTATGATCTGATGGCAGATCAAAGTCATTCATAGTCAAATGAGTTCATTTGAAGCTGAATCTCCCAACTTGAATCCACTAATGCTTCTAAAAGGGCCAAAAATGAGCATAATTCAAGCAATGTTAACAAAGAGGTCAATGAAGACGATGATAATCAACATGTAGAACGCAACTTGTCGAACAGGCCAGTGTGAAAATATAAAGTTGTCCCAGATGTTCAAGTTGAAGAACTAGCCATGCTTGAGAAAGAGTCCTAAGGAAATGTGAAACCAGTCATACTGAGGAAAAGAGCAAGGATGTCGGTGCTTCAGGTCACAAGGAGAACACAAACTCTATGAGCTTAATGTACGATTACTGGGGTGAAGGAGTAAGTCAGTATTTAAGAAGGATGCATGTCAGAGTGAAAGGGAGAAGCACATGGCTATGGTGGTGAAGCTAGAGCATCTGTACTTACGGAGGCATAATATTGTCAACCCACAGGCGGAGCCAATTTGCTGATATCCAATAAAAAGGTTCCTCAAATGATTGAACGGGAGCTTCTGAAAGAATTAGGCGCACCTCTTGCCTCCTTTCTTCAATAAGATGCAATGTTGTTTCCTTCCGTAGTTTATACTGGTGGCATGCTTCCACATATGATGCATTCAATTCATTTACCTCATCCTTAAGGTAAGATGGAAGAGAAGTGATATCATTTGATGTGCTGTCCGTGCGTTCAGTTTCTGTATTATTGGCATCCAGAACCATGGATGTCTTCCGGAGATGCACATTGGTTTGCCGCAGATTGTACATAAGCATGTATGCATCAGCAGATGAAAAGATCTCAGAATGTTCTGAATCACCATTTTCTGCAAATTGTGGCAGCACATCTGTAGCATCACCAGCAGCAGAAACTGGCGAAGAGTGCACAAGTGGCTCCTTTTGTGAAGGTTTACTCTTGTGACCTGATGAATCTTCTCCAAATGGGTGATCACCTAAATTTGAGACATGCTCGTCATCAAACTCCCACCACTGCCCTCTCTTCTCATCTCTTATATGAGCAATGTAATGCCCACTGTTTACAGCAGTTCCTTTGTGTATCAGGATTGCTGACAAGTCATATATTAAATCAACCTGAGCTGGGTCACATAGTCTCTTCCGCATATCAAGTTCCCGAGGAAAAGAAAATGCAGAAGTAATTTTTTTCTTTGTTGTAGTCTACAATAACAGAATTAAAATGTATCAACAATAAGTAAATGCAAAATAAGTAAATGCATATACAAGCAAACAAACAATCTATCCTACCACACAGGAGAGAGAGAGAGAGAGAGAGAGAACCAAGGAATACAGAGACACTATTATCAATTTTAACTATAAGCCAAAATGGAATTCTTTACCAAAGAGAAGGGTCAAACACTTGGAGTCATCCAACATCATTGGTTCTACCATTGTTGAGACATCAAGTGTGAGAAGTTACAGGAAGAAATTATTTTCAACAGTTCCAGCTTTAATCTTTCAATAGACCCTATAATGACAAACTGACACAGCCATTCCCACTCAATGGTGTCTTCTAACACAGACAATCTTCCATCAATGCGATTTTTGTAATAAAATCTTCTCTCAAGTTCCAAAAGTCTAGTTGACTTTCTAGAGACATAAGCAAGACACAAATATATATACAAAATATATCTATATACATAGTTGTAATTGTTAAAAAGTACCTTAGGAAGGAAAACATAACGCTTAAGCTGGATATTAAGTACGCGAGGAAGTGTCCGAAGCTTTATGCTTCGGCTAGCATCGACTCTTGCTTCACAGGATTCACAAAAGTACTGATTTTCCCCATTGAGCTCCTCTACCCGTAGATAATCGTCTAAACTTTCATCCAAACTTTTCAAACCCAACACATTCAGTTCCAACTCATAGAAGTCTTCAATCTTTGAAGAGGCCTCTGAATCTTTCCCACATCTTGAGCAGCTGTAGGCAGAAATTTGGTCCAAAGGCAAATGTCATGGCTTTTGTAACTTAAAGCAATAAGACTTTCAATTATTTTGTGAAAAGTAACTCCTACTAATGAAAAAATTAAGAATCTCTCCAATTGAATTTATTTCAAACAGAAACATTGCAGAAAGGCAAATAAGGCCATATGGCCAAGTCACAAGATGCCTTCACAAAAACATGCCCGTGGCTTTAGAAAACAGCTTCACAAAATGATTGTTAACATGCAAAGTATCAACTGTATCAAAGCAATGTCAAAGAAAACCAAACACCTGAGAGAAAGGTAACTAGAACAAGGTTAATCAAATGTAACTAAATTACAAGAGTTGAGCAAAAAAGAAGCAACTGAAATATAAAAGAGCTTAAAAAGTATTAATAATTTCACTTTCAATCCCATACATTTATGGTCACTTTCCTTTTTTTTTTTTTTCTCTTTTCATATAGGTACATTGTATGCTTACTTTCAAATGATTCTAAAATTTTAACCCTCTATTTGGAAGTCCAAAAAGTTGGGGGATGGGTGAGGAAGTAGAGTGGGTAGAGAGTTAAATTACCTTGTTTAGAAGGGCTAGTGAAAAATAAGGTGGAGATGTAATGGTGCGGGAAAGAATCCATTCCCCCCCTCCCACAAAAGGTTTCACACCAAATTGAGAATTAACAGATGGAGAAATGGTCGGACACCTTGCCAATTCCTCAAAATGCCCTTGTACTCGCCTCAAATATACACCTTTTTTACTAATTCTTATCAGCATGACATTTTACAATCTAGTCAGCGAGAATCATTTAAAACATATCACTCAAGACATTTGGAAAATAAAGAGCACTACAAATTATTCTGCTCACATGTAATTAGCCTGGTTATTCAGGTGTTATTTTATACCTATATCTTCACCTAATCTAGGGGAAAATAGTCATTTGCTAAATAAATATTTTCTTTCCTCCCAATTTCTTTTCCTTTCCAAACAAGGCAACTCTCAAATCTTCATATTTTCTTTACTCCTAATCCTCACCCTTCCAAACAACTTCAAAGGAAATCATTTCTTTCATATACTACACTTCAAATTTCTTCACTTACATTTTCATTACCTCCCACTTATTTCTTCTGAAAAAAGCACTATGAATAACTTGATCTACACTTTTAGCTTTGGGCCATTCTTACAAAAATTGATTTTTAATCATCTGCTCATTGCTGAATGCCATCGCTCTCATGGTTATTTTACTAAAATAGACGATGAAGTATAAAAGAAAAGAAATAGGAATAACACAACTAAATATCCTTACGTTGTCACATGGGACACACTGCCACGAAAGAGATCTTGAACAATAGTCCTAGGCACAACACTCTGGGAATTGCTGAGGCATCGCTCCAGCAGAGAAAGAAGTAAGGTTAAAAATTCATGGCTATCTTGTTGAACGCCATTATCCAACTCCAGTGTCTTTATAAATGGAGCAGAATCCACAAATGCTCTTTTACTTGCATGAAGCTGAGCAAAGAGCCGGGCAAGCTGATCCAGCACAGGTTGTTTTCTCAGTACATCAACTTCAATGGACAAGACTCCTTTTCGAAAAGTAGTATTCATGTAAAGACATTGAAGGATACTGTTAGCATAGCATGTTGCACCCAAATTAGTTAATCCAGCCGGAGAGTCAAGTGAAGCACGAAGTTCCTTAAACGGGTCCGGACCCAAAGACTGTATAACATCTGACATCTTCTGCCATATTCCAGATTTCCGGCTTCCATTGGGAGATGGAATCAGGCCACAAAAGCAATTTGGGTTATCTTTAGCATTTACTCGGCAGCCCTGGCATACTGGCTTCCCAATATTGTATAACTGGTTTATGTCATCCTGTGTTATTTCACCAGACGCATGGATTTTCCTGCAAAGTATAAAGCAAGGATGACCAATTATTAATGTAAAGAGGCTTGCATAGACATAAAGTGAGTTCCAATTACCTCAATGTGTCTGAAATCTTGTCAACATCATTGGATGACTTGGGCTTTTTATTTTTACTTCGTGTGGTTGGGCGATTCATGTTTACATACACTAGCTGAAGAAGACATGTAACATGACATCAATTACAGCAAGAGTACCCAGTAAATAAAATCCAGAAATGTGAAAATTGGGGAAACATCATAAAGTCACTGATGCCATTCACTTGAACATGATGCCATTCTCAGCCTAAACTATACATCAACTGATTTCAGGTATCAAACAGATTCGGCAAATAAAGTTTCAGGAAACAATTCACTTTGGTTCACTTTTACCAAGAACCAAACTCAAACAGGAAGGTTGTTGAACTGGTGATGGGTATACCTTGTCATCGACAAATGACAAAGCACTTTCTTCAAAATTAGTATCTTTCTACAAGTCAACAGCCTTATCAGTGGCCAAAAGCTGTTTTCGCATGGTTTCTTTCATGTCCTCCCAGGTACTTTTCCTCCTTCCCTACTTACTCCAATTAGAATTTGTATTTTAGCGTTACTGTCCATCCCTAGCTACTCCAATTCTACCTGTGATGACAAACCATCCACATTAGATTTGTTGACTAATTCAATTATTAGCGCTATAGTGAGTGAGTGCAATAAAAATCAACTGAGATGAATGCTTGTCACCCACAGAGTGATTGTCATCCTCTTCAGTATTCCCTATCAAGAGGGTAGACGGCAGCAATAAATACGACATAACATAAAATGCATCCGCTATCCCTCAGAAATTACCAGTCAGTGCACAAGATTCACATTTTATCTCACAGTTTCTTATGTAAAGACTCCCATAAGCCGTGTGCAACTTGCTTCTCTGTGATCATTGACAGTACAGAAGATAAAAACCTTCCAGATGAGGCACTATTACATGGGCATTGGGCAAGGAACAACCAATAGTCGCAAATTTTCATTACATTACATTACAAGCAAGCACCACCAGCAAGGTTGAGAATAATACAAGTCTCACAGCAACCGTAAGCGTGGCAAGCTAAATAGTCATGGCAGGCTAAAAAATGTCTTGGATTTGCAAGCATGGTTTCTCCCAGACTATTCAGATATTAGGAATGCTAATGAAAGCGAAAAAAACCTGATTACACTATATAGCATAATTGAAAAGCATACCGTTAATGCAAGGGATGGAAATAATCCATTCAATTCCTTGAGAGGATCTGTGTGGAATTAAAAATACAAATGAGATATAACAATGGAATTCTAGGAGTAGCAACAATCAAATAGTATTTGCTGAATTTTGTTTCAGGGACATGCGTGAAAATACCACATGGACGTGCATGACATCACCAGGATCAGAACAAACTGCACTCAACTTGTAAATCATCCTACATAAATCTTCTTTGTCTATACCAACTTCCCAGCTCGAACATGAACTTGGGTTTCAGACTAGTCCCTATACCCTTGGCATCTCAAGACAAATCTACTAATTGTCAAAAATTAAAAAACAGATTCGTCCAACTCTTCTCCACATATAATTTCTTACTTCATTTTCTCCTAGTCTAAAAACTTCAACAATGGAATGTATCAGTATAACACCTGTCAAAGTGTTCCACGTCATCTGCTTATAAGGTTTCAATAGGCCTTATACACATGAATCCTTCTCTGCATAATGCCTTACATTTTTTATATTTTTAGTACTTTTTAACGTGGTATCAGAACCAGACGGATAAATGCACATGTGTGGCTCCCCCCCTTGGTCTCTTCCATGTGCCATTCTTAATTCAATTTGCACATGAGAAGGGTGTTAAAATATCGCATATCCTTGTCTACAACGTTTCCAATTCGCCTTCTATAGGTATAGTCTCATTTCAACTAATGGCTCAAGTTTTTGGTTGGATTTTCTGACATCATGTTAGAGTCAGGATTCGCCCTAGATTAATTCACGCATGTGGCTTCCCATCATCGATTCCACATCAATCAGTCCAGTTCCCACATGAAAGGAGCTATTAAAATATCCAACATTGCCTTTTAGTGAGGCTTCAAGGGTTGCCGCTAAGGATTACGAGTAGCAGAATGGCAAACATATGATCAGCAACCACTTTACTTGTCCTCTCTTATTGCTACATCGACAGAATTTGGGCTGCACAAGGTCCAAACTTCTAACAAAATTTCTCGTTCGGTAGGATATAGTGTCACGGAGAGCAAGAGAACGTCAACAGAGAAACTCATGAAACGTTCTCTTTCCAAAACCAAAACGCGATTGGGGCGAAGCCACTTCCTCCGCTATGCGAAAAGCAAAACACCAACAATTACAAAGCTTTAACACGGTGCGGGCGTTCGGCAAAACAGGAAATCAATCAAGAAAGGTCTCGCTCATGCGCATCAAATCAAGAAAAAAACAAAAAAATCAAAACCGGCATTCGGGGCGAAACAGCACAACAAAAAGGTCCACAAAACAAGGAACCGACGGATTACCTCGAGAAATTACCTAAGCTTCGGAGAGCGAATGACACGCGGGGAGAGAGTATTTAGGGTTCGTAAGCAAGAGCCGGAAGGCCCGGAATCGCACCGGAGCTCGACATTGGATCGACAAGACTCCGCAAGAACCGCGAACCGGCGAAATTCAGGGAGACGACGACGACGGGATGATTGATGGGGGTCGGGCACACACACTCGCCGCGAGTGGGCCTCGACTCCTTGCAGCTGGGATCGTCTGCTGGATGAGAAGCAGGCAGCAGCAGAAAGAGAGGGAGAAGGCGGAATCGAAGCCGACGACGAGAGGAGACGAGGGGCCGGACTTCCCGCTTTCGTCCGATGGAGGACAGAGGAGCTTCTTCGCTCGATCGATGACGGACACGATACCACCCTCCCTCCCTCCTTCAATTTCTCCTCTCTTTTTCTCTTTCTTTTTCTCTTTCTTTTTGTTTTTTCCTGTTTGTAATTTTTTTCTTCTTGAAAGTCGAAATGCTTTTTTAATTGATAGATTGCCCCCACTCGAGAAACTCGTTTTCTTTACCCTTTTTTTTTTTCTCTTCCTTTTCCTGAAAATACCGCCGCGAGTTACTAGAAAATTTTTCGTTGCATGGTGAATTCCCGTCGTTTGCATCTGTTTCTTAATTCGCTCGTTTACTTTCTAGCATGTAAATTGCAAAATTAGAATAAACGGCCATTTATTTACCTCACCAGTAATTCTAAAAAGGACTGGTGCGTAATAATAAATATATATTAGAACATATTATTAATTTGTTTCCGCAATTCATCTATAAGCATGAGCAATATATCCATCCTATTCATTATTGAATTTGGTAATCTACAATATTATATCGAATAATCGACTTATATCCTTTTTTGGTGGTAGCATGAGATCATATCAATTGCTCGGATGGATGATCATCATATTAGGATATATGTAACTTGGTCACTCCTAGTTTTTCTTAAATACGCACATCATGTGTTCTTTCGTCTTTTTTTTTTTACTCTCTCTTTTACCTTAGCAATGCTCTCACTTTTGACTTTTCATGAACAACTCCTTGTATACCCTATAATTATTTTCTCCAGTAACCCTTGAAATAGGTTAACAAGAAAATCCAATTTAACAAAAAATAGCCCTCAGGTAACCCACGTGCAATGCAAGGATGTTTATATTATGTTTGGTAATCCGGACTTTCAATCAGAATAGAATTTGATATGAGACGATAAGAAATCTAAGAATTTTGTTATTTCATATCCAATGTTCATTATAGTAATAAAGTCGGATATATTAACATCATATTATATCATATCGTGTACGTTATTTGGTATAAAAAGCATATTGATATAAATGAACAAAAAATTTTGCAAACAAATATGGTAAAAATCTCTCGTGACATTCTTGCCTACTTTATTTTTATTTTATTTTCCTATCTTTTTTAATTAATTTATATTTGATTTCTTTCTTCCCTTTCAATCATTTTCCAATAAAATTTTATCAAATAGTAAACTATACTAATATACCTAAAATACTTACCTAAAATACGTAATGAATATGTTAATATATCTATATCTATATTTATATATTGAATTTATAATTATAAAATATAATTAAATTTGAATGTATAAAATACAAATATTATTAAATTAAAATAACTAAATTTTTTTTTTGAATTTCTTATATTAAAATTCAAATATTATTCGTATGGAAATATAATTTTATTTTGTTAATTTAAGAAGTTTTTTATTAAAAAAATAACTTTTCAATTATGGATATTCGAAATCCTATCCACATTTATTCAACACCTCCCATAAAATAATTTTATTATGTCTATATCCCTTTATATTGTATTTTATCGTCTTAAGCAGGTAGCAATGGAGGGTAGGATAAATTTTATCCCATCCTAAATTTTATACCGTTTGCCAAACGTAACCTTATGGTTTAGGGTAATTCTAAGGATAGTTATTTGGATTTATTCAATGCCTAATTAGGCTACGTTTAGTCGTTTGGATTTATAATCGGGGATAAGATAGGATATAAAATCTTGGGATTTTCTTATATCCTATCAATTGTTTGGTAAATTGTAGTATTAATATCAGATATATTCACATTATATCATATATATTTTTTGATATAAATGGCATATCGTTGTAAGTAAACCTAAAATTCATGAACTAAGATGATGAAAATCTTATGCAACACTATTCTCTAATTTATTTTATTTTATTTTTCCTCTCTTTTTAAATTATTTTCTTTATTATTTCTTTTTTTCCCTTCACCATTCTTTAATTTTTTTTTATCAAATAGTAAACTGTACTAATATACCTAAAATACAAAAATACCTAAAATATGTAATAAATACATACTCAAACTCAATGCAATAATGCACATAATAGGGAAAAAATGTAGCTACAGTGCCATTTCATGTTTTTTCTGCGCAGTTTTTTTGTCTGAGGCCTTCGTCTCGAAATATTATGTAGAGTCGAAAGAAATTTCAAGGGAAAAGCCCACGGAAAAGGGGAGATGCCTCATCGTCAAGGTTTACCTGCTCAAACTCAATGCAATTGTCACATAACAGGGAAAAAATGTAGCTATAGTGCTGTTCTTCGTTTTTTTTGTGCAATTTTTTTGTCTGGGGCCTTCGTCTCGAAATATTATGCAAACTCGAAAGAAATTTCGGAGAGAAAAGCCACGGAAAAGGGGAAAGGAGAGATGCCGCATTATCAAGGTTTGCCTACTCAAACTCAATGCAGAAGTGCACATAACGGGGAAAAAATGTAGCTACAGTGCTGTTCCTATTTTTTTTTGCATAGTTTTTTTGTCCAAGGCCGTCGCCTCGTAAAATTATGTAGAGTCGAAAGAAAATTCGTGGAAAAAGCGCGCAGAAAAGGGGAGATGCCGCATTGACAATGTTTGCCTACTCAAACTCAATGTAATAGTGCACATAACAAGGAAAAAATGTAGTTACTCATTTCATTTTTTTTCTGCGCGATTTTTTTGTCCGAGGCTTCCGTCTTGAAATATTATGTAGAGTCAAAAGAAATTTTGGGGAAAAAGCCCGCAGAAAAGGGGAGTTGTTGCATCGTCGAGGTTTGCCTACTCAAACACAATGCAATATATGAAGGATAGATTGCGAAAGGCGAATGGAAACTCCGGTCTTCAACACTTCCCAAACATTGTTTGTCCAAGATTTCTCTGTAACTGGCCTCCATACATCACTGCGTGAAATCATGGATATGGAGATTGGCCTGCATGACCATAAACACTTAATCTATTATGTCAAATAAAATGCATTCTAGTTCAAAATTTGATCAATAAGATATTGAAGAATTTACTTGATGAAAGGAAGAAAACTGAAATTGAGTTCACAAACCTTAAATAAGGTTCTGATTCGTCGTTATCACCCTTGAACTCAAATGGGGTTTCTGGCATTGGCGGCACAAGCCCAGTCCATGTAAGCAATTTCCTTAAAAGCCTTCCACGAGGTCCAATTGATGATAAGATGCCTTCGTAACGTGTCACTGCCTTTTGGGCTGCAAGCCAGATAGGGAGCTCCTGATTTAACTGTGACCCTACTTCAAATGTACCATCAAGGATCTCTAGAAAATCTGAGTTCTGCAGGTCAGAAGCTTCTAAAACCCAATGCTTAAACTTCTTTGTACAATCCTTGATTTCTTCGGTGGAATAAGAACCTTTCAATTTCTGTTTAACACAATAAAATTAAGCCATATTCTCTGAAGGGAGAAAAGCAGATGATGCATTTATGGTAAGGCAGTACAGCTTGACATAAGTAAAATAAAAAATAATAATAATAATTTTATCTCTTTCACATCTTGTAGCAAATTCCTATAGAAGAATTGCAATATGTAGAATTTACGTGTTAAAAAAAGAACCGCATTTCTTAAATTGCAGAACCCGAAGGACGAGCCTCAAAGAACATTTGGGTATGTCCGGTTCACCAAAAATATTACAAACTATCATCTTCTCTTTTCATGGGAAATAATAGGTTACAGGGAGTGCTTGTGACATAATAAAAAGATTGTTTTCGTTAAAAACAAAGAAACTGCAGTCTACTTTCACCTAGAGCTTGGATAACAGGCACAATAAACTTTTCAGAATTTTCAGCACCAAAAAAAGAAAAAGGAGAAGATTCCTATCAAATTAGTTTTGCTCCAGAACTTCCATCTCAAAACCGTTCTCCTTCATTTTCTCTTTCTGAAACAAGATTCATCTTCAAAATTTCCAACCTTCACTCTATATTCTTGATATCCAAAACGTTCTTCAGATTTTATTGTTCTGTAGAAAATAGATTTCCAGCAAGAAAGGCATATTTCTATTGAATTAAACCCATACAGCCTTCATTTATATTTAGGCATTCAGTAATGAAAAGATGAGGTCCTTGGGTGTAGAAACATGCTGCAGAGAAAAGAATGACCTCAAACACCCACTCGCCAAGCTTCCCTAATGGTTCTGATATGGTAACGAGAATTCCTTGCAGAAGTTTGGACCGTATGTAATCCAATTTTTCAACTAGCAGTAGGCCCTTCTGCCTCTCAGTTGCATAACCCCGCCTGTATCATACGAGTTGATAATGATAGACTGGAAAGAAAATGTAAGCCAATAGCAAGTCATCCACATAGATTCACTGAAGAGATCACAAATGAGAAAGACAACATCCTCATATAGCATCTTCATATAGCACACTGCTGTAGAGAAGTTTCAAATTTTTCTCACAACTAAGGTAAAGATCCATTGACTGCAAACAATATCCAACTGATGTCCTCACTTAGTACAATTAAAAAGATCCGACAAACAAAATTTTACTCTTAGTATATTAGTAAAGAAGCTATTTAAGACGTCCAAAAACCTTCTTCTTCTTTACTGGACTGTATTAATATAAAAGCAATTAGTAGTACAATCTAAATTTCTTCTACACTGGCAGAGTATAAATCTAGATAACTTGAGATATAGTGGCAGAGCTCTACGATGGAAACCCAAATTAATAGAAGTATAGCCAAACTTCTTGGTTGCTTTAGTTGCAAGAGAAATTAGCCTCTTATTCCACTAAGTGGGATCAGCAACAACACACTTGTAAATGTAGTTAATCTGTTTAGCATTACGAATATGCTTTGTATCAGGATTCCACAGTCCCAATTTGTCCAAGCGATTGTATGTAAGAACAGGAGCATGCACTCTCATCTGAGCAGCTTCTTTTTTTTTGATCAAATCCAAGCAGCTTCTTCACATGCCTGATAAGCTGATACATAGCAAGAACTCTAGTACATAATGAGTCAAAGGCAAATAACTGCACAATTCAGTGCTTGCAATCAAAACACATATAGAACAAGAATAAAACAAAATTGACAAAGAGAACCCAATATAAGCACCAGAAACAATGGCATGCTGCAATCATATGTCATGTCATCAGCATTGTACATCAGTTGAAACCATGCAACGGTTGGATTGCGTTGCAACAAGGTCATCGGAATAAAAAATGTCCAACAGTAATACATCTTCTCAGTAGGCAATTCGAAACTCGGTATAAAGATAGGTGAAAATATCAAACTTTCAACACCATTATCTGGGATGTGTTTACCTGTAAATTATAGCATTGGCCTTAGAAGCTCTCTTCCATTAAATCGCCAGCGGATAGCTCTTCAAACTGTGCATTACAAAGAAGTTGCATGAAAGCCCGCTGGAAACGAGTGGCCACAGCAACTCTAACAAAAATGGTCGTTGTGAGTCAGATTTGCCTGAGCATGAACTGGAATAACGAATGAACGGGCGACTCAATGAGAAACTTAATTCACTTGAATTCTGAAGCACGTTTGCTGCTATGTGGCACCATAACTAACCTGGATGGATCACCACCGCATTTCCTCCCATTGTTTACGGAAGAACCAACCAGTTTCTTAAACACAGTAGAGGACATTAGAGGCAATTGCTCCTCAACTTCTATCTTACCCTCCTTGCTGCTCATGGTCGCGTCAGACTTCATCTCATCGGCGACGAGCTCGCTTTGCCTCCCATCATCAACCGTTTCCTCCCTTCCCGCGAAACCCGAAATGATGGAATAATCAACCCGCATGTCTTCTAGAACGACCTTATGTTCAGCATGAATAATGGCGACCAAACACCTTGGTCGGCGTCCAACAGAAGTAAATGAGTGAGGAACTACCATTGAGTTTTCGCGATTCGGTTAGGACGGTGAAGATGACGAGTAGAGAGGAAGTCTTACCGAGACACATTGAGGAACTGAAGGGCTTGGTCCCGGTCGTCGAACGCGGTCGTCAAAATGGCGTCCAAAAGCTGCGCCTTAGTGACGGGGATGTACTTTTGCCGGGGGACTTGGACGACCCGCTCTGGTTTCGCTTCGTCGTCGTCGTCGTCGTCGTCGTCATAGTCGGCCTCATGCTTCTCAGACGATGAGGGCTCCATCTCAACCGGCAATTCGTGGCATTTGAGAAGGAGGTGAAGGGGACGATAAGGGAATATGGGATGAGTAGACATTCTCGGCAAGCGGCGGGACCGCGAAGAGGGAGATACAGGCAAACGACACGAAGGGAGAACGATGCTGGTTAAGGTTTGACATGATGACATGAGAGAAGACGACGAGGGGAACTCCCACCCCACGCTGCGAGCTCCTTCCTCTTCGGAAAATGGCGTCTCTGGATATCTGCTCCGGCGGATATTATTTTATTATATATGCCTTTAGATTTTTCCAAATTTTGTCGCATTTTATTCATCTGGCCCTGGGAACGCATGGAAATTAAAAAAAAATAAAATAAAATTGGAGACGCTTCCTTTTGACTCCGTTCTTTCTTTTCCCATTTGACAATTCAATTCGAGTGGTACTTTTATCGTGTTTAACGATAGTTTTTCAATAACGCCGGTCCAATGAGCAAAACTTTAAGATTTATACTTCGAATCGGTGAGAAGACCATCTAATCTTGCTGAGCTTTTCGACTCGCTTTAATTGAATTTTAGATGAGAAGCCTATTATAACTTTGCACTGGGTATCCATTTGGCTCAGTTTTTTTTTTTGGGAAACCATGATCTCCATATATTATTCGCAATTGAACTGAATTTCCAAGGGGGATTATTTGAAAGTATAATTCCTTGCTTTATATACTTTCGGGAACATACACAATAGTCATTGCAAGTCCATTTGGAATCCTAAAACAAAAGATAAAAATAGGGAACAGAGAAGAAACTTTACATTATCAAACAATCTCCGTTCACTCACACACACACGCATCACCCAAAGGGAGAGAGAGTGTCATAGAAAAGAAACTCAATTGCGTCAACTACTTTGATAGCTTCATTTGCATAACATATAGTTGGATTCCAGTTTGTATCTCGCTGCTGGCCTCTCTCATTCACAATAACAATTTACAATGAGTAGGAACTCGCAGAAAGAAGCAAATTGGTGGTAGTTGAATAATACCGTGGGAGGAGGAGATCTACTTATATGCAGGAATAATCGCATGGCACTCTATTTTGGCTAAGCCTAATTCCTTGCTATTCGATATGCCATGGTAGGGAGGACTCTTTATGCTTTAGATAAGGAGGTTGATTGCATACCGCTGAAAGGGGATTTTTGCACTTTGTTCTTCTAATCTAACTAGATTAGAATTCTATGAAACCTTCAGGTGTAAAAGTTCAGGAATATTAACTAGTCATATGATCTCGTTGAATTTAATCCAACACACAAGTTTCTATCTAAACAATTTCATCGTCCGAGTATAGCGAAGGATTCTGCAACCAGACAAAAAAATGAAGGATGGTTCATTCAATTATCTCTGTTTGAGTAGAGTGTTGGGTGGGCTGAACACTCTATCCTATCATCACTCAGACTCATGTAAAAAACAAAAGGAAGCATATACTTTTGGAGATGACATACAAGTGTCATAATTTTCATACGGTACTCATTCAAGTGTCATAATTTTTTTTGGTCACTTGACTATCATAATTTATGTATAGTACTCATTTAGGTGTTATAATTTTTTTTTTCGATTACTTGAGTGCCATATAATTTTGTAATTGATTATTTGAGTATCATGACTTTTTAAAAGCATTCATCACAAATGCTATACCATGTTGGATTTTCGATATTCAAGCATAAGTTTTTTTAAATTTTTTGGTACTGAGCGATCGATTGAAAGTTATGACATTTGAGAGAATGTTTTATAGAAGCTACATCACTTAATTATTGAGTATCGTGTAAAAGTTATGACATTTATGATGTTTTCATCTTACTAAGGGATAAAATGGAAACAAGGGAGAGGGAAGCTCAAGAGAGATTACTAATTTGACTGATTTTGAAGAAATGATCAAGAGCACCGGTTCAATGTGAGTCTAAAATGCACTACCGTCGTGGACCGTGGTGACGTCAAATTTACCAAGATCAAGAGAGATGCATTTCTCCACGTTATCATAATGCCGTGTTCTAGCTAGGCTTTATGACGCATCAACTCCTAGGTCTTTGTTTGCAAGTCCTATTGTTATATTGCGTATTATACGACAAATCGAAATGAAGTGAATTTTAGAATCATGATCGGTTCCCACAATAGGTGGATTTGCAAGTCCTATTGTTATGTTGCGTAACAAATCAAAATGAATTGAATCATAACCTTGTTATAATTATAAATTTGCGGAACTAATTAGCCAGCTTTTTATGTTATTCAAATTGGAAAATGTAGGAGGATATTACCAAAAAAAATCATAAACATATTATATGGATATCAATTCAATTTTCAACTTTTTAATTTGAACAATTTGGTCATAAAACCTTTGACAAGCTACCAATGTAGTCTTTTCAATTAATTTTGGTTGAAAATCGTTAATGTGAACGTCGATCGTCTTATGTGATGTGGCTCATGGACAAAATTCCATTTTTTCTAATGATTTTTTTCTTGTTTTATATTCTTTTTTTCTTCTTTTCACTATGATTGCCTTGGTGATGGCTCGAAGACCCTTGTTAGCTATTGGGTGAGGACTTGCAAGCCCTTGCCTAAGTAGTTGCGGGTAATAGTTGCGGCTAGGGTGAGGTCATCATGACCTCGCTAGCCATGCACAAGAACTTCATGGCCCTTGCCAGATCTAGGCAAGGCCACTTCGAGGGTCACCGACCATTACCAAGGTCCTGATGACACTCATCGGTCATAATGGGAAAAAATAGAAAAAAATAAAAAAAAAATCTATGAAAATCTAGAAACTATACATTTGTTTTTATTTAATTGCGGTTAAAATAAAAACAATGACAAATTTTTCTTGTAACTTTATCCACTTGATATAAGTTATAACAGTGACGTATTTAAAAATTGTCAGCCAACTTAACATCTCAACTGTATGTAAACTATAAATTTCAAAATCACTCGTCAAAACTTGTATGTGCAAATTTGTGCAGCATGTGTACATTCTAGCCAAAATTTAACAATTAAAGCCCTCTGAAAAGAGAGGATTGTGAGAGCACATAATAGGATTAGCAATTTATTGAATAGCAACGGCGGACCTCCTGTGAAAACCTTTATGATCTCTCACACTCAAGTACCAGCAATGATGAAAAGTTTTGACACGCAGTCTGTATTTTAGGGTTCACACCTTATAACGGTTACCCATGCACTCGCTCGTTTTTTTGTCCAAGCCCTCCGCCTGAAATATTATGCAAAGTCGAATGAAATTTCGGGGAAAAAGCCCGCCGAAAAGGGGAGATGCCGCATCGTGAAGGTTTGCCTCCTCAAAGTAAATGCAAAAGTGCACATAACGGTGAAAAAAAAGGAGGAAAAGTTTTACCGTGCCGTTCCTCCTTTTTTTTGCGCAGTTTTTTTGTCCTAGGCCTTTGCCTCAAAATATTATGTAGGGGCGAGCCTTGCTAGCCCATGCTTGTGGCTGGTCATTGGCTATTGTTAAGGCCCAGGGTGATCATGTGAGGAAGAAGGAAAAATAAAAGAAAAAGAGAAAAAAGAGAAAAGAAAAGAAAAGAAAAGAGTACTAAAAAATTGAAATAAGCAATTTTGGAAAGCTTTTTCGCTTCTTTAGATTTAGAAATTCACTTTTTTAATTTAATGTATGAATATTTTCGACGACTAGAAAGTACTTTTGGTTAACTAGACATTTTTGATGACCCATCACATTAATTTTTGAAAAACACTTTCACTCAAACAAACCCTCTCGAGATTTTGTCTTTCTAACTTAATCCTACGAACATATTATTTTCTTATCCAGACGACCCTTTGAGCCTAGCGTGGACATGTTCACAGTAGATTTCATTAGGAGCAACGGTACCGTCACGCTAGCATTGCCAATAAATAATGACAATAGAAAAGGGGAGCACTAGCAACGGCGGCGAGCAGCAGCAGGGATAAATCATTTTGGATAACAACCTGCATGTTGGGAATCCGTACGGACCGGGACCACTCCGCTCCTCTCCGGGGGAGAAAACTCCTTTCCTTCACCCCGTCCTCACATCCGGCATATACAACGTAGCGAGCGAGAGAGCGAGAGAGAGAGATAGCGGGTGGGAGCCGGGCGGCAAGCGAGCGAGAGAGAGAGTGCACGCGCGACTGAGAGTAGAGAGCTCGGCGGCCGATGATACATCCTCGCTCTCACGATTTCCGGTAAGTTTCCTTGTTGGTTCAAGCCTTCCTTGGCCCTAACGATCTTGGCCGGAGCTCGCGATATTGCGTGCCGGATTTTTTGAGCTTTCGAGTTTTGTGCCCACCATCGTCTCGATCGGCGGTTTGCCGCTTGTGTGGCAGGTAACTAGGACAGTCGAAGTAAGGAACCTGTCAAATCTTAGCCATCGGGCGAGACATTCACAAGATCTTCTCCTTCTCTGGCGACATTGAGCGCATCGAGCGCATCGAGATTCCACGGTACGTTGCTCTCCGCCGTAGCATCTGCGGTTGCTTCCGTCGCCGCGTCTTCGGAGTTTTTGGAATCATCCCTAGCGTTTCCATTTTGTTTTCGGAGCGTGGAAGGCTCGATGATTGTTATCCTCATTCTCGCTATATGTTTTTCTTCTTTTTTTGGGCGGGGGTGGGTTTCCTTCAGCTCTAGAATTCTAGCTTTCTAGTCTGTGCGTGCATACCTGAGGAAAAGTAATTCTAAGGGGGGTTTTCGTCGTGGTGTTAGGGGAGCAGACGGTCGAGCACTGCGGACGTGACGTTCAAACATCCGAAGGCACTGGAAATCGCACTTTTGTCATTGGTACGTGCGCCTGGGCCCCGCCTATCGAAATTGCTCTTCTATGCACATTCATTACGCCGAGAGGCGTTCCGCCTGCATCGATTGCGTTTCTTTACTCAGGCTTCTAACGAGGGTTTTCCTCGTGGTGCTAGGGGAAAGGGGACGGTTGAGCATTGCGGACGTGACAGTCAACGATCCGAAGGCACTGGAAATCGCGCTCTTGTTATTGGTACATGCGCCTCGGCCTCGCGTATCCGAAATCGCTCTTCTGTGCACATTCAGTCCACCGAGAGGCGTTTCGCCTCCATCGATTGCGTTTCTTCACTTAGGCTTTACATGCAGCACGCCTTTTTCTAAGTAGTGCTTCGGAGTTAAAGAGGAAGTAGACCTTCTTCCGGACTCGATAGTGTTTTTATGTCATGTTTCGACTAGCTTTTTGGAAGGGACCATGTCAGCTGCTTTACACGTCATGGGCAATAAACTTTCTTCGGAGTAATCTGGGCTTTGGTTCGATTTAACATAAGTGTCGAACTCAGTTTGTTCTTTAGGGGCTGGGTGAATTCATAATTTAAGGAGAGGGCTTTGGTATAATGGCCCACTTTATATCCATGACTCATACTCATGAGAGACCAGACCACAGCCCGTTTTCGAACCCGGCCCAAGGGCCCCTATTTTTGAATTAAAAATTAATTTCTCTAAAAACAAAAAAATTAAAAACATCTATTTTTTGAAAGAAAATTAGGAAAAAAGGCTTAAAAATTAGAAGCTTCGATGTCTCCTGAAACTTGTTTGGCTACAATACATAAATCTAGTTGAAGTTGCTTTGCTTTTGCCTCACTGCATTTATTGTATATAGCTGATTGAAATGTGAATGAAGTTGCATATAGGTTGGAGTTGCTTGTTGTCGAGAACTTGCTGGATAAGTATTATACATTCAGGTATGTTCAGAGTATGCTGATTTCTTTGCTGTGAGTGCTGTCCATGGTTTGAATTTGTTCGATATATGTTCATGTCTGCTATTCGCGGCTATTTCCATACAAATAATGAAGGTTTGATTTCAATTAGATTTTATCTCGACTTTATAAATAAAAAAAAGAACGTGTCATTGTGGGTAAGGGTTATGTGAGATTTATGACGATCCCATGTCGCACCATCGCACATTGATATCTTGAATGCTCTGAACAGGCTCTGAATGCTGGACATTCTTCATTGCACGTGAGTTAAAAGGATTTTGGTTTTAGTCAAATGTTGTTTCGTTTGCCTATAATCTTACATTGAAAAATCATTGATCTGTCACATTTTTGACTTGTCTGGGCATTACGCTTGTGAGTGACATGTACGTCATTTGCATTGATAATTTGCTGGATATTCTGGGCTAGATGTGATTTAGTTGGGTCATGAGATTATTTGATGGCATATTGGTTGCTAAAGTAGTAATAGACATGCTACTCATTTCTCATCATTTTTTGGGAGTCTGTTGTCAATATTTTCAAAAGAAAAACATCAAATGTGGCCTGTAATTGTTGATTTATTTGATGGTTGTTTCCTCTGGGATGTGGTCTTGATTAAATTTAGCTTAGTTTGAATGTCGCTTTTGTCATTGTGGGTGAGGGTTATGTGAGATTTATGACGATCTCTTGTCGGATTATCGCACGTTAATATTTTGTATACTTTGAACATCTTCTGAATGCTGGACGTTCTTCATTGCATGTGAGTTAAAAGGATTTTGGTTTCAGTCAAATGTTGTTTCGTTTGCCTATAATCTTACATTGACAAATCATTGTTCTGTCACATTTTTGACTTGTCTGGGCATCACGCTTGTGAGTGACATATACGTCATTTGCATTGGTGGTTTGCTGGATATTCTGGGTTAGATGTGATTTAGTTGGGTTATGAGATTATTTGAGGGCATATTTGTTGCTAAAGTAGTACATAGACATGCTATTTATTTCTTATCATTTTTGGGGAGTATGTTGTCATTATTTTCAAAAGGAAAACATCAAATGAATAGCATGTCTATGTACATAGATTTAGAAATTCACTTTTTAAATTAATTTATGAATATTTTTGACGACTAGAAAGTACTTTTGGTTAATTAGACATTTTTGATGACCCATAACATTAATTTTTGAAAAACACTTTCACTCAAACAAACACTACACTTTCACTCAAACAAACAGTCTTGGGATTTTGTCTTTCTAACTTAATCCAACGAACATATTATTTTCTTATCCAGACGACCCTTTGAGCCTAGCGTGGACATGTTCACAGTAGATTTCATTAGGAGTAACGGTACAGTCACGCTAGCACTGCCAATAAATAATGACAATAGAAAAGGGCAGCACCAACAGCGGCGGTGGGCAGCAGCAGGGATAAATCATTTTGGATAACAACCTGCATGTTGGGAATCCGTACGGACCGGGACCACTCCGCTCCTCTCCAGGGGAGAAAACTCCTTTCTTTCGCCCCCGTCCTCACATCCGGCATATACAACGCAGCGAGCGAGAGAGCGAGAGAGAGAGCGGGTGGGAGCCAGGCGGCAAGCGAGCGAGAGAGAGAGTGCACGCGCGATTGAGAGTAGAGAGCTCGGCGGCCGATGATACATCCTCGCTCTCACGATTTCCGGTAAGTTTCCTTGTTGGGTTCGAGCCTCCCTTAGCCCCAACGATTTTGGATGGAGCTCACGATATTGCGTGTCGGATGTTTTGAGCTTCTGAGTTTTGTGCCCACCATCATCTCGATCGGCGGTTTGCCGCTTGTGTGGCAAGTAACCAGGACAGTCGAAGCGAGGAACTTGTCAAATCTTAGCCACCGAGCGAGACATTCACAAGATCTTCTCCTTCTCCGGCGACATTGAGCGCATTGAGATTCCACGGTATGTTGCTCTTTGCCGCCGCGTATGCGGTTGCTTGTGTCGCCGCGTCTTCGGAGTTTTTGGAATCGTCCCTGGCGTTTCCACTTTGTTTTCGGAGCATGGAAGGCTCGATGATTGTTATCCTCCTACTCGCTCTCTATTTTTCTTTTTTTTTTGGGCGAGGGGGTAGGTTTCCTTCAACTCTGGAATTCTAGCTTTCTAGTCTGTGCGTGCATACCTGAGGAAAAGTAATTCTAAGGGGGCTTTTTGTCGTGGTGCTAGGGAAGCGGACGGTCAAGCACTACGGACGTGACGTTCAAACATCCGAAGGCACTGGAAATCGCACTCTTGTGATCGATACGTGCGCCTGGGCCCCGCTTATCGAAATTGCTCTTCTATGCATATTCAGTCAAATGTTGTTTCGTTTGCCTATAATCTTACATTGACAAATCATTGATCTGTCACATTTTTGACTTGTCTGGGCATCACGCTTGTGAGTGACATGTACGTCATTTGCATTGGTAGTTTGCTGGATATTTTAGGCTAGATGTGATTTAGTTGGGTTATGAGATTATTTGAGAGAATATTGGTTGCTAAAATAGTACATAGACATGCTATTCATTTCTCATCATTTTTGGGGAGTCTATTGCCATTATTTTCAAAAGGAAAACATCAAATGTGGCCTGTAATTGTTGGTTTATTTGATGGTTGTTTCCTCTGGAATGTGGTCTTGATTAAATTTGGCTTAATTTGAATGTCGCTTTTGTCATTGTGGGTAAGGGTTATGTGGGATTTATGACGATCTCTTGTCGAATTATCGCATGTTAATATTTTGAATACTCTGAACATCTTCTGAATGCTGGACGTTCATCATTGCACGTGAGTTAAAAGGATTTTGGTTTCAATCAAATGTTGTTTTGTTTGCATGCAATCTTACATTGACAGATCATTGATCTGTCACCTTTTTAACTTGTTTGGGCATCACGCTTGTGGGTGACTTATACGTCATTTGCATTAGTAGTTTGCTGGATATTCTGGGCTAGATGTGATTTAGTTGGGTCATGAGATTAGTTGATGGCATATTGGTTGCTAAAGTAGTACATAGACATGCTATTCATTTCTCATCATTTTTGGGGAGTCCGTTGTCAATATTTTCAAAAGGAAAACCTCAAATGTGGCTTGTAATTGTTGGTTTATTTGTTGGTTGTTTCCTCTAAGATGTGGTCTTGATTAAATTTGGCTTAATTTGAATGTCGCTTTTGTCATTGTGGGTAAGGGTTATATGGGATTTATGACGATCTCTTGTCGAATTATCGCAAGTTAATATTTTGAATACTCTGAACATCTTCTGAATGCTAGACGTTCTTCATTGCACGTGAGTTAAAAGGATTTTGGTTTCAGTCAAATGTTGTTTCGTTTGCCTATAATCTTACATTGACAAATCATTGTTCTGTCACATTTTTGACTTGTCTGGGCATCACGCTTGTGAGTGACATATACGTCATTTGCATTGGTGGTTTGCTGGATATTCTGGGTTAGATGTGATTTAGTTGGGTCATGAGATTATTTGAGGGCATATTTGTTGCTAAAGTAGTACATAGACATGCTATTCATTTCTCATCATTTTTGGGGAGTCTGTTGTCATTATTTTGAAAAGGAAAACATCAAATGTGGCCTGTAATTGTTGGTTTATTTGATGGTTGTTTCCTCTGTGATGTGGTCTTGAATAAATTTGGATTAGTTTGAATGTCGCTTTTGTCATTGTGGGTAAGGGTTATGTGGGATTTATGACGATCTCTTGTCGAATTATCGCATGTTAATATTTTGAATACTCTGAACATCTACTGAATGCTGGACGTTCTACATTGCACGTGAGTTAAAATGATTTTGGTTTCAATCAAATGTTGTTTCGTTTGCATGTAATCTTACATTGACACATCATTGATCTGTCACCATTTTGACTTGTTTGGGCATCACGCTTGTGGGTGACATATACGTCATTTGTATTGGTGGTTTGCTGGATATTCTGGGCTAGATGTGATTTAGTTGAGTCATGAGATTACTTGAGGGCATATTGGTTGCTAAAGTAGTACATAGACATGCTATTTATTTCTCATCATTTTTGGGGAGTCTGTTGTCAATATTTTCAAAAAAAACATCAAATGTGGCCTGTAGTTGTTGGTTTATATGATGGTTGTTTCCTCTGGGATGTGGTCTTGATTAAATTTGGCTTAATTTGAATGTCACTTTTGTCATTGTGGGTGAGGGTTCTGTGGGATTTATGACGATCTCTTTTCGAATTATCACACTTTAATCTTTTGAATACTCTGAACATCTTCTGAATGCTGGACGTTCTTCATTGCGCGTGAGTTAAAAATGATTTTTGTTTCAGTCAAATGTTGTTTCGTTTGCTTATAATCTTACATTGACAAATCATTGATTTGTCACCTTTTTGATTTATCTGGGCATCACGCTTGTGAGTGACATATACGTCATTTGCATTGGTGGTTTGCTAAATATTCTAGGCTAGATGTGATTTAGTTGGGTCATGAGATTATTTGAGGGTATATTAGTTGCTAAAGTAGTACATAGACATGCTATTCATTTCTTATCATTTTTGGGGAGTATGTTGTCATTATTTTCAAAAGGAAAACATCAAATGAATAGCATGTCTATGTACATAGATTTAGAAATTCACTTTTTAAATTAATTTATGAATATTTTCGACGACTAGAATGTACTTTTGGTTAATTAGATATTTTTGATGACCCATAACATTAATTTTTGAAAAACACTTTCAGTCAAACAAACACTAAACTTTCACTCAAACAAATAGTCTCGGGATTTTGTCTTTCTAACTTAATCCAACGAACATATTATTTTCTTATCTAGACGACCCTTTGAGCCTAGCGTGGACATATTCACAGTAGATTTCATTAGGAGCAACGGTACCGTCATGCTAGCACTACCAATAAATAATGACAATAGAAAAGGGGAGCACCAGCAGCGGCGGCGGGTAGCGGCAGGGATAAATCATTTTGGATAACAACCTGCATACTGGGAATTCGTACGGACCGGGACCACTCCGCTCCTCTTCGAGGGAGAAAACTCCTTTCCTTTGCCCCCGTCCTCACACCCGGCATATACAACGCAGCGAGCGAGAGAGCGGGTGGGAGCTGGGCGGCAAGCGAGCGAGAGAGAGAGAGTGCACGTGCAACTGAGAGCAGAGAGCTCGGCGACCTATGATACATCCTCACTCTCATGATTTCCGGTAAGTTTCCTTGTTGGGTTCGAGCCTCCCTTAGCCCCAACGATTTTGGATGGAGCTCGCGATATTGCATGCCGGATGTTTTGAGCTTCTGAGTTTTGTGCCCACCATCATCTCGATCGGCGGTTTGCCGCTTGTGTGGCAGGTTACCAGGACAGTCGAAGCGAGGAACCTGTCAAATCTTAGCCACCGAGTGAGACATTCACAAGATCTTCTCATTCTCCGGCGACATTGAGCACATCGAGATTCCACGGTATGTTGCTCTCTGCCACCGCGTATGCGGTTGCTTGTGTCGCCGCGTCTTCGGAGTTTTTGGAATCGTCCCTAGCGTTTCCACTTTGTTTTCGGAGCGTGGAAGGCTCGATGATTGTTATCCTCATTCTCGCTCTCTATTTTTTTTTTTTTTTTTTTTTTTGGGGGCGGGGGTAGGTTTTTTTCAACTCTGGAATTCTAGCTTTCTAGTCTGTGCGTGCATACCTGGGGAAAAGTAATTCTAAGGGGGGTTTTTGTCGTGGTGCTAGGGAAGCGGACGGTCAAGCACTACGGACGTGACGTTCAAACATCCAAAGGCGTTGGAAATCGCACTCTTGTGATCGGTACGTGTGCCTGGGCCTCGCTTATCGAAATTGCTCTTCTATGCACATTCAGTCAAATGTTGTTTCGTTTGCCTATAATCTTACATTGACACATCATTGATCTGTCACATTTTTGACTTGTCTGGGCAACACGCTTGTGAGTGACATGTACGTCATTTGCATTGGTAGTTTGCTGGATATTCTAGGCTAGATGTGATTTAGTTGGGTCATAAGATTATTTGAGAGAATATTGGTTGCTAAAGTAGTACATAGATATGCTATTCATTTCTCATCATTTTTGGGGAGTCTGTTGTCATTATTTTCAAAAGGAAAACATCAAATGTGGCCTGTAATTATTGGTTTATTTGATGGTTGTTTCCTCTGGGATGTGATCTTGATTAAATTTGGCTTAGTTTGAATGTCGCTTTTGTCATTGTGGGTAAGGGTTATGTGGGATTTATGACGATCTCTTGTCGAATTAACGCACGTTAATATTTTGAATACTCTGAACATCTTCTGAATGCTGGACGTTCTTCATTGCACGTGAGTTAAAAGGATTTTGGTTTCAATCAAATGTTGTTTCGTTTGTATGTAATCTTACATTGACACATCATTGATCTGTCACCTTTTTGACTTGTTTGGGCATCACGCTTGTGGGTGACATATATGTCATTTGCATTGGTGATTTGCTGGATATTCTGGGCTAGATGTGATTTAGTTGGGTCATGAGATTAGTTGATGGCTTATTGGTTGCTAAAGTAGTACATATACATGCTATTCATTTCTCATCATTTTTGGGGAGTCTGTTGTCATTATTTTCAAAAGGACAACATCAAATGTGGCCTGTAATTGTTGGTTTATTTGATGGTTGTTTCCTTTGGGATGTGGTCTTGATTAAATTTGGCTTAATTTGAATGTCGCTTTTGTCATTGTGGGTAAGGGTTATGTGGGATTTATGACGATCTCTTGTCGAATTATCGCATATTAATATTTTGAATACTCTGAACATCTTCTGAATGTTGGACATTCTTCATTGCACGTGAGTTATGACATATACATCATTTGCATTGGTGGTTTGCTGGATGTTCTGGGCTACATGTGATTTAGGTTGGGTCATGAGATTATTTGAGGGAATATTGGTTGTTAAAGTAGTACATAGATACGCTATTTATTTCTCATCATTTTTGGGGAGTTTGTTATCATTATTTTGAAAAGGAAAACATCAAATGTGGCCTGTAATTGTTGGTTTATTTTATGGTTGTTTCCTCTGTGATGTGGTCTTGACTAAATTTGGATTAGTTTGAATGTCGCTTTTGTCATTGTGGGTAAGGGTTATGTGGGATTTATGACGATCTCTTGTCGAATTATCGCACGTTAATATTTTGAATACTCTGAACATCTACTGAATGCTGGACGTTCTACATTGCACGTGAGTTAAAAGGATTTTGGTTTCAATCAAATGTTGTTTTGTTTGCATGCAATCTTACATTGACAGATCATTGATCTGTCACCTTTTTAACTTGTTTGGGCATCACGCTTGTGGGTGACTTATACGTCATTTGCATTAGTAGTTTGCTGGATATTCTGGGCTAGATGTGATTTAGTTGGGTCATGAGATTACTTGATGGCATATTGGTTGTTAAAGTAGTACATAGACATGCTATTTATTTCTCATCATTTTTGGGGAGTCTGTTGTCAATATTTTCAAAAAAAACATCAAATGTGGCCTGTAGTTGTTGGTTTATATGATGGTTGTTTCCTCTGGGATGTGATCTTGATTAAATTTGGCTTAGTTTGAATGTCGCTTTTGTCATTGTGGGTAAGGGTTATGTGGGATTTATGACGATCTCTTGTCGAATTAACGCACGTTAATATTTTGAATACTTTGAACATCTTCTGAATGCTGGACGTTCTTCATTGCACGTGAGTTAAAAGGATTTTGGTTTCAATCAAATGTTGTTTCGTTTGTATGTAATCTTACATTGACACATCATTGATCTGTCACCTTTTTGACTTGTTTGGGCATCACGCTTGTGGGTGACATATATGTCATTTGCATTGGTGATTTGCTGGATATTCTGGGCTAGATGTGATTTAGTTGGGTCATGAGATTAGTTGATGGCTTATTGGTTGCTAAAGTAGTACATATACATGCTATTCATTTCTCATCATTTTTGGGGAGTCTGTTGTCATTATTTTCAAAAGGACAACATCAAATGTGGCATGTAATTGTTGGTTTATTTGATGGTTGTTTCCTTTGGGATGTGGTCTTGATTAAATTTGGCTTAGTTTGAATGTCGCTTTTGTCATTGTGGGTAAGGGTTATGTGGGATTTATGACGATCTCTTGTCGAATTATCGCATATTAATATTTTGAATACTCTGAACATCTTCTGAATGTTGGACATTCTTCATTGCACGTGAGTTATGACATATACATCATTTGCATTGGTGGTTTGTTGGATATTCTGGGCTAAATGTGATTTAGGTTGGGTCATGAGATTATTTGAGGGAATATTGGTTGTTAAAGTAGTACATAGATACGCTATTTATTTCTCATCATTTTTGGGGAGTCTGTTGTCATTATTTTGAAAAGGAAAACATCAAATGTGGCCTGTAATTGTTGGTTTATTTTATGGTTGTTTCCTCTGTGATGTGATCTTGACTAAATTTGGATTAGTTTGAATGTCGCTTTTGTCATTGTGGGTAAGGGTTATGTGGGATTTATGACGATCTCTTGTCGAATTATCGCACGTTAATATTTTGAATACTCTGAACATCTACTGAATGCTGGACGTTCTACATTGCACGTGAGTTAAAAGGATTTTGGTTTCAATCAAATGTTGTTTTGTTTGCATGCAATCTTACATTGACAGATCATTGATCTGTCACCTTTTTAACTTGTTTGGGCATCACGCTTGTGGGTGACTTATACGTCATTTGCATTAGTAGTTTGCTGGATATTCTGGGCTAGATGTGATTTAGTTGGGTCATGAGATTACTTGATGGCATATTGGTTGTTAAAGTAGTACATAGACATGCTATTTATTTCTCATCATTTTTGGGGAGTCTGTTGTCAATATTTTCAAAAAAAACATCAAATGTGGCCTGTAGTTGTTGGTTTATATGATGGTTGTTTCCTCTGGGATGTGGTCTTGATTAAATTTGGCTTAATTTGAATGTCACTTTTGTCATTGTGGGTGAGAGTTCTGTGGGATTTATGACGATATCTTTTCGAATTATCGCACGTTAATATTTTGAATACTCTGAATATTTTCTAAATGTTGGATGTTCTTCATTGCACGCGAGTTAAAATGATTTTGGTTTCAATCAAATGTTGTTTCATTTGCTTATAATCTTATATTGACAATCATTGATCTGTCACATTTTTGACTTGTCTGGGCATCACGCTTGTGAGTGACATGTACGTCATTTGCATTGGTAGTTTGCTGGATATTCTGGACTAGCTATGATTTAGTTGGGTCATGAGATTATTTGAGAGAATATTGGTTGTTAAAGTAGTACATAGACATGCTATTCATTTCTCATCATTTTTGGGGAGTCTGTTATCATTATTTTCAAAATGAAAACAGCAAATGTGGCCTGTAATTGTTGGTTTATTTGATGGTTGTTTCCTCTGGGATGCGATCTTGATTAAATTTGGCTTAGTTTGAATGTCGCTTTTGTCATTGTGGGTAAGGGTTATGTGGGATTTATGACGATCTCTTGTCGAATTATCGCACGTTAATATTTTGAATACTCTGAACATCTTCTGAATGCTGGACGTTCTTCATTGCACGTGAGTTAAATGTTGTTTCAGTCAAATGTTGTTTCGTTTGCCTATAATCTTACATTGACAAATCATTGTTCTGTCACCTTTTTGATTTGTTTGGGCATCACGCTTGTGGGTGACATATACGTCATTTGCATTAGTGGTTTGCTGGATATTCTGGGCTAGATGTGATTTAGTTGGGTCATGAGATTATTTGAGGGCATATTGGTTGCTAAAGGTTTATATAGACATGCTAGTTATTTCTCATCATTTTTGCGGAGTATGTTGTCATTATTGTCAAAAGGAAAACATCAAATGAATAGTATGTCTATGTACATAGATTTAGAAATTCACATTTTTAATTAATTTATGAATATTTTCGACGACTAGAAAGTACTTTTGGTTAATTTGACATTTTTGATGACCTATAACATTAATTTTTTAAAAACACTTTCACTCAAACAATCAGTCTCGGGATTTTGTCTTTCTAACTTAATCCAACGAACATATTAATTTCTTATCCAGACGACCCTTTGAGCCTAGCATGGACATGTTCACAGTAGATTTCATTAGGAGCAACGGTACTGTCACACTAGCACTGGCAATAAATAATGACAATAGAAAAGGGGAGCACCAGCGGCGGCGGGCAGCAGCAGGGATAAATCATTTTGGATAACAACCTGCATGTTGGGAATCCGTACGGACCGGGACCACTCTGCTCCTCTTCGGGGTAGAAAACTCATTTCTTTCGCCCCCGTCCTCACATCCAGCATATACAACGCAGCGAGCAAGAGAGCAAGAGAGAGAGCGTGTGGGAGCCGGGCGGCTAGCGAGCGAGAGAGAGAGTGCATGCGCGATTGAGAGTAGAGAGCTCGGCGGCCAATGATACATCCTCGCTCTCACGATTTCCGGTAAGTTTCCTTGTTGGGTTTGAGCCTCCCTTGGCCCGAACGATCTTGGCCAGAGCTCGCGATATTGCGTGCAGGATGTTTTGAGCTTCCGAGTTTTGTGCCCACCATCATCTCGATCGGCGGTTTGCCGCTTGTATGGCAGGTAACTAGGACAGTCGAAGTGAGGAACCTATCAAATCTTAGCCACCGAGGGAGACGTTCACAAGATCTTCTCCTTCTTTGGCAACATTGAGCGCATTGAGCGCATCGAGATTCCACGGTACGTTGCTCTCCGCCGCCGCGTCTGCGGTTGCTTCTGTCGCTGCGTCTTCGGAGTTTTTGGAATCGTCCCTGGCGTTTCCACTTTGTTTTCGGAGTGTGGAAGGCTCGATGATTGTTATCCTCATTCTTGCTCTCTATTTTTCTTCTTTTTTTGGGCAGGGGGTAGGGTTCCTTCAGCTCTAGAAATCTAGCTTTCTAGTCTGTGCGTGCATACCTGAGGAAAAGTAATTCTAAGGGGGGTTTTCGTCGTGGTGCTAGGGGAGCGATGGTCGAGCATTGCGGACGTGACGTTCAAACATCCGTAGGCGCTGGAAATCGCACTCTTATCATCGTTACGTGCGCCTGGGCCCCACCTATCAAAATTGCTCTTCTATGTACATTCAGTCAAATGTTGTTTCGTTTGCCTATTATCTTACATTGGCATATCATTGATCTGTCACATTTTTGACTTGTCTGGGCATCACGCTTGTAAGTGATATATACGTCATTTGCATTGGTAGTTTGCTGGATATTCTAGGCTAGATGTGATTTAGTTGGGTCATGAGATTATTTGAGATAATATTGGTTGCTAAAGTAGTACATAGACATACTATTCATTTCTCATCATTTTTGGGGAGTCTGTTGTCATTATTTTCAAAAGGAAAACATCAAATGTGGCCTGTAATTGTTGGTTTATTTGATGGTTGTTTCCTCTGGGATGTGGTCTTGATTAAATTTGGTTTAGTTTGAATGTCGCTTTTGTCATTGTGGGTAAGGGTTATGTGGGATTTATGACGATCTCTTGTCGAATTATCGCACGTTAATATTTTGAATATTCTAAACATCTTCTGAATGCTGGACGTTCTTCATTGAACATGAGTTAAAAAGATTTTGGTTTCAATCAAATGTTGTTTCGTTTGTATGTAATCTTACATTGACAAATCATTGATCTGTCACCTTTTTTACTTGTTTGGGCATAACGCTTGTAGGTGACATATACGTCATTTGCATTGGTGGTTTGCTGGATATTCTAGGCTAGATGTGATTTAGTTGGGTCATGAGATTACTTGAGGGCATATTGGTTGCTAAAGTAGTACATAGACATGCTATTCATTTCTCATCATTTTTGGGGAGTCTGTTGTCATTATTTTCAAAAGGACAACATCAAATGTGGCCTGTAATTGTTGGTTTATTTGATGGTTGTTTTCTTTGGGATGTGGTCTTGATTAAATTTGGCTTAGTTTGAATGTCGCTTTTGTCATTGTGGGTAAGGGTTATGTGAGATTTATGACGATCTCTTATCGAATTATTGCACATTAATATTTTGAATATTCTAAACATCTTCTGAATGCTGGACGTTCTTCATTGCACGTGAGTTAAAAGGATTTTGGTTTCATTCAAATGTTGTTTCGTTTGTATATAATCTTACATTGATAAATCATTGATCTGTCACCTTTTTGACTTGTCTGCGCATCACGCTTGTGGGTGACATATACGTCATTTGTATTGGTGGTTTGCTGGATATTCTGGGCTAGATGTGATTTAGTTGGGTCATGAGATTATTTGAGGATATATTGGTTGCTAAAGTAGTACATAGATATGCTATTCATTTGTCATCATTTTTGGGGAGTATGTTGTCATTATTTTCAAAAGAAAAACATCAAATGAATAGCATGTCTATGTACATAGATTTAGAAATTCACTTTTTTAATTAATTTATGAATATTTTCGACGACTATAAAGTACTTTTGGTTAGTTAGACATTTTTGATGACCCATAACATTAATTTTTGAAAAACGCTTTCACTCAAACAATCACTACACTTTCACTCAAACAAACACTCTCGGGATTTTGTCTTTCTAACTTAATCCAACGAACATATTATTTTCTTATTCAGACGGTCCTTTGAGCCTAGCGTGGACATGTTCACAGTAGATTTTAGTAGGAGCAACGGTACCGTCACGCTAGCACTGCCAATAAATAATGACAATAGAAAAGGGGAGCACCAGCGGCGGCGGCGGGTAGCAGCAGGGATAAATCATTTTGGATAACAACCTGCATGTTGGGAATCCGTACGGACCGGGACCACTCCGCTCCTCTCTGGGGTAGAAAACTCCTTTCTTTCGCCCCCGTCCTCACATCCGGCATATACAACGCAGCAAGCGAGAGAGCGAGAGAGAGAGTGGGTGGGAGCCGGGCGGCAAGCGAGCGAGAGAGAGAGAGTTAGCTGCGAGTCTTATGTAGCTTAGCTTTGTTGATCTTGCTGTTCGGGAAGAGTTAAGAAATCAGGCTCGGTGGTTTATCTTCATGTGGTCAGCCATTCCATATAGGAACATTAGTTGACAATGTTCAGATTCGCATTACCCGATCGTGTCATTGATTAGGATTGTGAACTTATGATTTCGATATGGTATGTGCCGACCACAAGAAGACAAATCACCGATAACATCCACAAGAGCAGAAAGTGACTTGTGCATTGAGACTCCTTAAGTTGACTATAGGAAGACCCTGATTTGTTAATTCTTTCTGAATCAACAAGGTCAACAAAGCTTAGCGCAGTGTCAATTTATAACATTTACAAGCAATTTAGTGTAATATGCTTTCCCAGTAACCGTTATCAAAACCCAAAATTACATCCAACAGACAAGGGATAAAACTCCCAAGTTTGACATTCATGTACCCGCACAACCAGGACTGGAGTTGGCTAGAGCGATGGATGGCAGCCAGGCCATTGGAACTCGAACCTCTGGTTCTGCTAGAAGCACAACATCTGTCGTTCCCTTCTTCCCCTGCTGGTCCTAATAGGCATTCGGGACCTCCCAGCGTAGCCACCATTGAAGGTGTAGAGAGGAGTGAATAAAACTGGGCCATTGTTTCAAGTGTTTGTTTCTTTGCAACTGTGTCCAACCAAGGCTTCTCACTGACCACTCCTGTTGAATAACTAGTTTATTGTGTCCTGAGATTGGTCATGGTGTGATATACGTAGGCATTAACGAATGATATGTGTGCTTGAAGTTTGCTGTGGATGGCTTTTCTAATCTAATGTTTCTTCTAATTGTTTCTTGATGGATTCTCTTATTTTCAGTTTGGGAAATTAGCAAGCTTTAGTACTTTCGCCATTTTTGTGAGTGTGTGTCTCTCTCCCTCTCCCTCTCCCTATCCTTTTGTGCACTTGGACAATTTCATAACAATATCAGTGACCAATAGAACTAAGAGAAGTCCCCGCATATCTGTGGGAGAGATATCAAGGGCGGAGGCATCATGGTTCGATTATCTACATTGCTTGTAAGAGTCCCTTTCTTGGTCATCCTCATATTTAATGCTGTCGAATCTCATAAGGCACTTAACTGGAGTTCAAATCAACTCTGTGCCTATGCGGCAGGAAACAATTTGGATTTCTCGATAATAAACTTTGGCTTGATTCTCTGTAGATCAGAGAGGGTAATGAGCTGAAATAGAAATCATGATCTTATGGTGAGTTTAAGACTACATATTCAATTTCTAACGTCTGTCAAACAGGTGGTCTAGTATTTTGAGTTTGCTGATCAAGTAACTAGATGGTCGTGCCATATTCCAAATGTCGGCTGTCTAATCAATGGAATGAATATGTGGAAGGAGATCAGTGCTATGAAGAACTTGTTGCTGTCCAAAATCATGGTGAATCTTTATGTATTTCATTCACTACGAAAATGTTACTAGGACTATCTAAATCATAGTCTGATCGTCACGCGAGATAACCATTAAATGTAGCAACCGACTCATTCACAATAGTTTTTGTCAGGAGATGCTACTACAGCATTTGAAATGATGTGCTTCGTTCTGTCAAACCACCACAGGCTCCTTATGTTGAGGACCTGAAAAGTTTCATGCGGCAGGAACCGTTTCATAACCACCAAACGAACAAAAATTAAGCTGTCTAGGGTAAAACCCATAAAGAAAATATAGCCGTTCAACACACCTGGCCTTTAAAAGGTATGGAAGTGATAATCCGATCAAATGCACTATGCCTATCAGTTGTCACTAGGACAACGTAATTGCCACCATCATAGATGTCCCCGACCTACAATTCTACGTGCTCAACGTAAAGCAGTACCAAAATTTACTCTTTCTATAATGATTAAACAAATGGAATAAGAACTTCAGGAAAAAAGGAAAAAAAAAATAGCATTTATGCATTCAGTAGAATCGCAGCATCCCAGATTTCCTATCTATAACAATCCAAGAGGAATGACTGAATAGTTTCACAAAAAGTTGCAGCTCGTTTTTGAATTCGTAGAAAGATGTTGCTGTTTAGAATCAACGGGTCAAAAAAGTCAAATCTTCATGCTCCACAAAGCACCGGTCACCACTTAGATTAATCGTTGTTGTTTTAAGGTTAATCTATTTACCCGTCCAGATAATATTTTTCCTTGTTCACTAATAAATCAACTAATTAAACTCATGTTTCTATAATCAATTTGATCCCCCGATTGGATCGGGGGCAAACGCCTACGAAAAGATCGCTTGGATTTAAGAAAGAGTCGCTTGGATTTTTCCATGGTTTGTTTATTCCTTATCCTCAAAATCCTATTTCAATTTGATCCAAAAAGATTTCAAAGACTCGTTAACCTTAAAACAACAAGAAACCGGAAAATCCAACACGACCCAGAAGGTAATTACCTTGCCTCTGGGTTTGGACTTGAGACCGGGGACGGTCAAGTGAAGATTCGTCTTAGAAAGGCAATTCGACATTGAGCTTCTAATACCTTCAGAGACCTCCTCTATGCGGCTGCTGTGGATCAGAGAGCAACGATGAACAATTGCTTCCGGCCTTGACTTTGGCTTGCCATCGCCAATGAACGGAGAGTAGAGAAATTTTGAGACCTGGATTTCGCTTTCAACAAAGAAACTGAACTTTGGGGAAGGTGGGTGCTAGATGTTCGACGCCATAGGTAGTTGACAAGCAACACTCCTTTACTCTATTGTCAAAACATTTTTGACATTTAATTACCCAAGCACTTCTGGCTGGTGACTGGTAATGACAAGGGATCAATAGGGAAGATATAACAGAAAATTACACAACCATACCAGGCCTTTGATACATAGTACGTTCCATCAGTACAATTTCCAGAAAGCACAGAATCTGCAAGTTCCTTCACTGTTTTTCTCCGATCCCTATAGCTGTCAGCACAAACCAGTTTGTGTGCTGCCTCTTTTAGGCAGTCCACGCAGTAGTCATCCTTGGCCAGTGCTGGCCCCCCACCATCCTGAAAAAAAGAACAGTAGAAAGCAGTTAATATTAACACTACAGCACATTGAAAAGAATTATGAGCAAGAGCTGGAGTTTAGAATGAAATGATAACTGAAAGCCTCAGATGACGGATCACTGACAACAGAGGTGCTGAAGATTGTATCTTGTCTTGACTTAAAATAGTGGAAGCATATAGGAATCAACTAAAAAAAATATATTTCGTTGTACACTGCAAAACCTTATTTTATAAGTTTGAGTACAGCTTGGAAAAGGAAAAAAGAAACAAAAGAAAGCACACCAAGATCCACAGTAATGCATGCATAAGTCAGTTTGCTGGATGAATTCTTCTGGTAGCTTTAGCACTTAAGCAATAAACACAGCAATGCTTCTGGTTATTGTCTCACTGTGAAGTTTTGACAGCTTATAAACACTTACTTAGACATTTCAATATTTGCTCCAATTGGCAAAGGGCCCTAAAGAAAATATAGAAGAATCAGCAGCTACTCAGTCTAAGATTCCCGACCACATTAACAGGTGGAATATATTAACATGGCAACTGGGTATAATGAGTAGGAACACTTATCTTGTGCCCCTAACCAGAGAATATGGTTAATGAGTCCATTGACGCTACTGATGTTTGTGGAGGGCTTTTCTCTAATGAATGATAGATCCTCAAATCTGAGACTTAGGACTTAATTCTTTTTGTGTGTTTTTTTTTTTTTTTTTTGGAAGGGGGAGGGTAGCATCTTAATATCCATAAACCGTGTTCCCAAATTAAAAAAGAGGAGTCACTCCTTTTACTTCGAGAAGGTGAAAGAATTTGATTGACAAAAGAAAATATTCAAGTACATCAGGAATGTACAACAGCAATTAAACTGACCACCCAACACTAATTCATAGTAAAATTATAGCAGTTAGGCAAGAGGTAACCTCATGAAAAACAACTAAGTACCTTTGAGAACAATTTTACCCAAGCACTGGCAGACAATCGCTTCATAGAGCCTACTTCTGCCATGTGAACTTTTCCATGAGAGCATTGAATGAGAGTGTTATCCAGAACACTGCCAGCCATCACAGTAAAGCCAGGAAACACACGATGGTAATCCTCCCAAAATGCCATGGATAATGATAAGTAACATATAAATAGTAACTAAAACCAACTACAGTATCCTGCTTTCCTCTTTTAATTTTTGGATTGGGCCTTGGGATAGCGATATAGAGTTTTTGAAGGTACCAAATCACAAGTTATCTTCATGAGGGAGGAATGACTCAAGTTTGATTTGTTAAAACCACTTCTTTTAATCAAGTTCATTCTTCAATGTCAATTATCTTTTGACATGGCTCATCAGATCAAACGAGTTGATCATTGTCAAAAAAATTGACACGATAACAAGGTTTTGGTGAAGACTTACCGTTTCATCAGTCCATGATTCCAATAAGAGTCCTACTGGTAGAATTCTTCTCCCAGTTGCTACTTGTTTTGTCTGTAAGTTATATTGGAATTTCAAGTACAAATTCTACTTTAAGCAGGTATTTTTACTCAAATTGGAACTCTACAGTTTTCCTCTCTCCATGGACTAGGATTTCAATAGACCCTGCAAGTACAATGTTCATCTAATTGAGAAGACAGACACTTATCATTCAGTTTTCATCAATTGTTACTTTTGAGTTGTGTGGCGTGATCATTTCCTCGACTTTCATGCTTAAGAATCCTTGAGTTGATCCTTATTACTTACTCCATCAGAAATACTGTATACCAAACCCTTCTACTAAGCTTATTGATTGCTTATAATATCCCAACATATTTCAGCTTGACTTACCGTTTGAATCCCAGAAGCGGTATTTGTCTCTCTGATTGTAATAGTCAGATTATCAGTCAGATTATCCTACACCATTTTTGGTATGAGCGTATGCTACAAGTCATGGCAATGGATTCAGTGAGTCATTTTTTTTGCACGAAGGAGTACTTACTAACAAGACAGTTCTCTTTATGATCTGATGGCAGATCAAAGTCATTCATAGTCAAATGAGTTCATTTGAAGCTGAATCTCCCAACTTGAATCCACTAATGCTTTTAAAAGGGCCAAAAATGAGCATAATTCAAGCAATGTTAACAAAGAGGTCAATGAAGACGATGATAATCAACATGTAGAACAACTTGTCGAACAGGCCAGTGTGAAAAGATAAAGTTGTCCCAGATGTTCAAGTTGAAGAACTAGCCATGCTTGAGAAAGAGTCCTAAGGAAATGTGAAACCAGTCATACTGAGGAAAAGAGCAAGGATGTCGGTGCTTCAGGTCACAAGGAGAACACAAACTATATGAGCTTAATGTACGAATACTGGGGTGAAGGAGTAAGTCAGTATTTAAGAAGGATGCATGTCAGAGTGAAAGGGAGAAGCACATGGCTATGGTGGTGAAGCTAGAGCATTCGTACTTACGGAGGCATAATATTGTCAACCCACAGGCGGAGCCAATTTGCTGATATCCAATAAAAAGGTTCCTCAAATGATTGAATGGGAGCTTCTGAAAGAATTAGGCGCACCTCTTGCCTCCTTTCTTCAATAAGATGCAATGTTGTTTCCTTCCGTAGTTTATACTGGTGGCATGCTTCCACATATGATGCATTCAATTCATCTACCTCATCTCTAAGGTAAGATGGAAGAGTAGTGATATCATTTGATGTGCTGCCCGTGCGTTCAGTTTCTGTATTATTGGCATCCAGAACCATGGATGTCTTCCGGAGATGCACATTGGTTTGCCGCAGATTGTACATAAGCATGTATGCATCAGCAGATGAAAAGATCTCAGAATGTTCTGAATCACCATTTTCTGCAAATTGTGGCAGCACATCTGTAGCATCACCGGCAGCAGAAACTGGCGAAGAGTGCACAAGTGGCTCCTTTTGTGAAGGTTTACTCTTGTGACCTGATGAATCTTCTCCAAATGGGTGATCACCTAAATTTGAGATATGCTCGTCATCAAACTCCCACCACTGCTCTCTCTTCTCATCTCGTATATGAGGCAATGTAATGCCCACTGTTTACAGCAGTTCCTTTGTGTATCAGGATTGCTGACAAGTAATATATTAAATCAACCTGAGCTGGGTCACATAATCTCTTCCGCATATCAAGTTCCCGAGGAAAAGAAAATGCAGAAGTGATATTTTTCTTTTTTTTTTTTTTTTTTGGTAATTTTTTTTTTTTCTTTGTTGTAGTCTACAATAACAGAATTAAAATGTATCAACAATAAGTAAATGCAAAATAAGTAAATGCATATACAAGAGAACAAACAATCTATCCTACCACACAGGGAGAGAGAGAGAGAGACAGAGAGAACCAAGGAATACAGAGACACTATTATGAATTTTAACTATAAGCCAAAATGGAATTCTTTACCAAAGAGAAGGGTCAAACACTTGGAGTCATCCAACATCATTGGTTCTACCATTGTTGAGACATCAAGTGTGAGAACTTACAGGAAGAAATTATTTTCAACAGTTCCAGCTTTAATCTTTCAATAGACCCTATAATGACAAACTGACACAGCCATTCCCACTCAATGGTGTCTTCTAACACAGACAATCTTACATCAATGCGATTTTTGTAATAAAATCTTCTCTCAAGTTCCAAAAGTCTAGTTGACTTTCTAGAGACATAAGCAAGACAAAAATATATATATATACAAAATATATCTATATACATAGTTGTAATTGTTAAAAAGTACCTTAGGAAGGAAAACATAACGCTTAAGCTGGATATTAAGTACGCGAGGAAGTGTCCGAAGCTTTATGCTTCGGCTAGCATCAACTCTTGCTTCACAGGATTCGCAAATGTACTGATTTTCCCCATTGAGCTCCTCTACCCGTAGATAATCGTCTAAACTTTCATCCAAACTTTTCAAACCCAACACATTCAGTTCCAACTCATAGAAGTCTTCAATCTTTGAAGAGGCCTCTGAATCTTTCCCACATCTTGAGCAGCTGTAGGCAGAAATTTGGTCCAAAGGCAAATGTCATGGCTTTTGTAACTTAAAGCAATAAGACTTTCAATTATTTTGCGAAAAGTAACTCCTCCTAATGAAAAAATTAAGAATCTCTCCAATTGAATTTATTTCAAACAGAAACATTACAGAAAGGCAAATAAGGCCATATGGCCACGTCACAAGATGCCTTCACAAAAACATGCCCGTGGCTTTAGAAAACAGCTTCACAAAATGATTGTTAACATGCAAAGTATCGACTGTATCAAAGCAATGTCAAAGAAAACCAAACACCTGAGAGAAAGGTAACTAGAACAAGCTTAATCAAATGTAACTAAATTACAAGAGTTGAGCAAAAAAGAAGCAACAGAAATATAAAAGAGCTTAAAAAGTACTAATAATTTTGCTTTCAATCCCATACATTTATGGTCACTTTCCTTTTTTTTTTCTTTTTTTTTTTCATATAGGTACATTTATGCTCACTTTCAAATGATTCTAAAATTTTAACCCTCTATTTGGAAGTCCAAAAAGTTGGGGGATGGGTGAGGAAGAAGAGTGGGTAGAGAGTTAAATTACCTTGTTTAGAAGGGCTAGTGAAAAATAAGGTGAAGATGTAAGGTGCGGGAAAGAATCCATTGCCCCCCTCCCACAAAAGGTTTCACACCAAATTGAGGATTAACAGATGGAGAAATGGTCGGACACCTTGCCAATTCCTCAAAATGCCCTTGTACTCGCCTCAAATATACACCTTTTTTACTAATTCTTATCGGCATGACATTTTACAATCTAGTCAGCGAGAATCATTTAAAACATATCACTCGATACATTTGGAAAATAAAGAGCACTACAACTTATTCTGCTCACATGTAATTAGCCTGGTTATTCAGGTGTTATTTTATACCTATATCTTCACCTAATCTAGGGGAAAATAGTCATTTTGCTAAATAAATATTTTCTTTCTTCCCAATTTCTTTTTCTTTCCAAACAAGTCAACTCTCAAATCTTCATCTTTTCTTTACTCCTTATTTTCACCCTTCCAAACAACTTCAAAGGAAATCATTTCTTTCATATACTTCACTTCAAATTTCTTCACGTGCATTTTCATTACCTCCCACTTATTTCTTCTGAAAAAAGCACCATGAATAACTTGATCTACACTTCTAGCTTTGCACCATTGTTACAAAAATTGATTTTTAATCATCTGCTGATTGCTGAATGCCATCGCTCTCATGGTTATTTTACTAAATAGACGATGAAGTATAAAAGAAAAGAAATAGGAATAACACAACTAAATATCCTTACGTTGTCACATGGGACACACTGCCACGAAAGAGATCTTGAACAATAGTCCTAGGCACAACACTCCGGGAATCGCTGAGGCATCGCTCCAGCAGAGAAAGAAGTAAGGTTAAAAATTCGTGGCTATCTTGTTGAGCGCCATTATCCAACTCCAGTGTCTTTATAAATGGAGCAGAATCCACAAATGCTCTTTTACTTGCATGAAGCTGAGCAAAGAGCTGTGCAAGCTGATCCAGCACAGGTTGTTTTCTCAGTACATCAACTTCAATGGACAAGACTCCTTTTCGAAAAGTAGTATTCATGTAAAGACATTGAAGGATACTGTTAGCATAGCATGTTGCACCCAAATTAGTTAATCCAGCCGGTGAGTCGAGTGAAGCAGGAAGTTCCTTAAACGGGTCCGGACCCAAAGACTGTATAACATCTGACATCTTCTGCCATATTCCAGATTTCCGGTTTCCATTGGCAGATGGAATCAGGCCACAAAAGCAATTTGGGTTATCTTTAGCATTTACTCACAGCCCTGGCATACTGGCTTCCCAACATTGTATAACTGGTTTATGTCACCCTGTGTTATTTCACCAGACGCATGAATTTTCCTGCAAAGTATAAAGCAAGGACGACCAATTATTAATGTAAAGAGGCTAGCATAGACGTAAAGTGAGTTCCAATTACCTCAATGTGTCTGAAATCTCGTCAACATCATTGGATGGCTTGTGCTTTTTTATTTTTACTTCGTGTGGTTGGGCGATTCATGTTTACATACACTAGCTGAAGAAGACAGGTAACATGACATCAATTACAGCAAGAGTACCCAGTAAATAAAATCCAGAAATGTGAAAATTGGGGAAACATCATAAAGTCACTGATGTCATTCTCAGCCTAAACTATACATCAACTGATTTCAGGTATCAAACAGATTTGGCAAATAAAGTTTCAGGAAACAATTCACTTTGGTTCACTTTTACCACGAAGCAAACTCAAACAGGAAGGTGTTGAACTGGCGATGGGTATACCTTGTCATCGACAAATGACAAAGCACTTTCTTCAAAGTTAGTATCTTTCTACATGTCAATGGCCTTATCAGTGGCCCAAAGCTGTTTTCGCATGGTTTCTTTCATGTCCTCCCAGGTACTTTTCCTCCTTCCCTACTTACTCCAATTAGAATTTGTATTTTAGCGTTACTGTCCATCCCTAGCTACTCCAGTTCTACTTGTGATGACAAACCTTCCACATTAGATTTGTTGACTAATTCAAGTATTAGCGCTATAGTGAGTGAGTGCAATGAAATATTGACTGAGATGAATGCTTGTCACCCACAAAGTGATTGTCATCCTCTTCAGTATTCCCTATCAAGAGGGTAGACGGCAGCAATAAATACGACATAACATAAAATGCATCTGCTATCCCTCAGAAATTACCAGTCAGTACACAAGATTCACATTTTCTCATAGTTTCTTATGTAAAGACTCCCATAAGCAGTGTGCAACTTGCTTCTCTGTGATCATCAACAGTACAGAAGATAAAAACCTTCCAGATGAGGCACTATTACATGGGCATTGGGCAAGGAACAATCAATAGTCGCAAATTTTCATTACATTACATTACAAGCAAGCACCACCAGCAAGGTTGAGAATAATACAAGTCTCACAGCAACTGTAAGCGTGGCAAGCTAAATAGTCATGGCAGGCTAAAAATGTCTTGGACTTGCAAGCATGGTTTCTCCCAGACTATTCAGATATTAGGAATGCTAATGAAAGCGAAAAAAAAACCTGATTACACTATCTAGCATAATTGAAAAGCATACCGTTAATGCAAGGGATGGAAATAATCAATTCAATTCCTTGAGAGGATCTGTGTGGAATTAAAAATACAAATGAGATATAAACAATGGAATTCTAGGAGTAGCAACAATCAAATAGTTTTTGCTGAATTTTGTTTCAGGGAAATGCGTGAAAACACCACATGGATGTGCATGACATCACCAGGATCAGAACAAACTGCACTCAACTTGTAATCATCCTACATAAATCTTCTTTGTCTATACCAACTTCCCAGCTTGGAACATGAACTTGGGTTTCAGACTAGTCCCTATACCCTTGGTATCTCAAGACAAGTCTACTAATTGTCAAAAATTAAAAACAGATTCATCCAACTCTTCTCCACATATAATTTCTTACTTCATTTTCTCCTAGTCTAAAAACTTCAACAATGGAATGTATCAGTATAACACCTGTCAAAGTGTTCCACGTCATCTGCTTATAAGGTGTCAATAGGCCTTATACACATGAATCCTTCTCCGCATAATGCCTTACATTTTTTATATTTTTAGTACTTTTTAACGTGGTATCAGAACCAGACGGAAAAATGCACATGTGTGGCTCCCCCACCTTGGTCTCTTCCATGTGCCATTCTTAATTCAATTTGCACATGAGAAGGGTGTTAAAATATCGCATATCCTTGTCTTTAACGTTTCCAATTCGCCTTCTATAGGTATAGTCTCATTTCAACTAATGCAGAAGTGCACATAACGGGAAAAAAATGTAGCTACAGTGCCGTTCCTCTTTTTTTTTGCGCAGTTTTTTCGTCCGAGGCCGTCGTCTCGTAAAATTATGCAGAGTCGAAAGAAAATTCATGGAAAAAGCGCGCAGAAAAGGGGAGATGCTGCATCGACAAGGTTTGCCTACTCAAACTCAATGCAATAGTGCACATAACAGGGAAAAAATGTAGTTACAGTGCCGTTTCATGTTTTTTCTGCGCAGTTTTTTTGTCCGAGGCCTTCGTCTCGAAATATTATGTAGAGTCAAAAGAAATTTTGGGGAAAAAGCCCGCAGAAAAGGGGAGTTGCCGCATCATCAAGGTTTGCCTACTCAAACACAATGGAATAGTGAACATAATGGGGAAAAAATGTAGATACATTGCCGTTCTTCCTTAATTCAAGGTTTGTCTACTCAAACTCAATGCAGTACTGCACATAACAGGGAAAAAATGTAGCTACAGTACCGCTCTTCGTTTTTTCAGTGTAATTTTTTGTCTAGGGCCTTCGTCTCGAAATATTATGCAAACTCGAAAGAAATTTCGGAGAGAAAAGCCGCAGAAAAGGGGAGATGTCGCATCATCAAGGTTTGCCTAGTCAATAACCTACGACTTAAAAGGATAGTTCAATGAAAGTATAAAATGTTGAAAAAGCAGCAAATTTCATGAAGCTGAATACCTGAAGGATAGATTGCGAAAGGCGAATGGAAACTCCGGTCTTCAACACTTCCCAAACATTGTTTGTCCAAGATTTCTCTGTAACTGGCCTCCGTACATCACTACGTGAAATCATGGATATGGAGATTGGCCTGCATGACCATAAACACTTAATCTATTATGTCAAATAAAATGCATTCTAGTTCAAAATTTGATCAATAAGATACTGAAGAATTTACTTGATGAAAGGAAGAAAACTGAAATTGAGTTCACAAACCTTAAATAAGGTTCTGATTCGTCGTTATCACCCTTGAACTCAAATGGGGTTTCTGGCATTGGCGGCACAAGCCCAATCCATGTAAGCAATTTCCTTAAAATTCCACGAGGTCCAGTTGATGATAAGATGCCTTCGTAACGTGTCACTGCCTTTTGGGCTGCAAGCCAGATAGGGAGCTCCTGATTTAACTGTGACCCTAGTTCAAATGTACCATCAAGGATCTCTCGAAAATCTGAGTTCTGCAAGTCAGAAGCTTCTAAAACCCAATGCTTAAACTTCTTTGTCCAATCCTTGATTTCTTCGGTGGAATAAGAACCTTTCAATTTCTGTTTAACACAATAAAATTAAGCCATATTCTCTGAAGGGAGAAAAGCAGATGATGCATTTATGGTAAGGCAGTACAGCTTGACATAAGTAAAAATAATAATAATAATAATTTTTTTCACATCTTGAAGCAAATTCCTATAGAAGAATTGCAATATGTAGAATTTACATGTTAAAAAAAGAACCGCATTTCTTAAATTGCAGAACCCAAAGGACGAGCCTCAAAGAACATTTGGGTATGTCCGGTTCACCAAAAATATTACAAACTATCATCTTCTCTTTTCATGGGAAATAATAGGTTACAGGGAGTGCTTGTGACATAATAAAAAGATTGTTTTCGTTAAAAACAAAGAAACTGCAGTCTACTTTCACCTAAAGCTTGGATAACAGGCACAATCAACTTTTCAGAATTTTCAGCACCAAAAGAAGAAAAAGGAGAAGATTCCTATCAAATTAGTTTTGCTCCAGAACTTCCATCTCAAAACCGTTCTCCTTTATTTTTTCTTTCTGAAACAAGATTCATCGTTCAAAATTTCCAACCTTCACTCTGTATTCTGGATATCCAAAATGTTCTTCAGATTTTATTGTTCTGTAGAAAATAGATTTCCAGCATGAAAGGCATATTTCTATTGAATTAAACCCATACAGCCTTCATTTATATTTAGGCATTCAGTAATGAAAAGATGACGTCCTTGGGTGTAGAAACATGCTGCAGAGAAAAGAATGACCTCAATCACCCACGCGCCAAGCTTCCCCAATGGTTTTGATATGGTAACGAGAATTCCTTGCTGTAGGCCCTTCTGCCTCTCAGTTGCATAACCCCGCCTGTATGATATGAGTTGATAATGATAGACTGGAAAGAAAATGTAAGCCAATAGCAAGTCATCCACATAGATTCACTGAAGGGATCACAAATGAGAAAGACAACATCCTCATATAGCATCTTCATATAGCACACTGCTGTAGAGAAGTTTCAAATTTTTCTCACAACTAAGGTAAAGATCCATTGACTGCAAACAATATCCAACTGATGTCCTCACTTAGTACAATTAAAAAGATCCGACAAACAAAATTTTACTGTCAGTATATTAGTAAAGAAGCTATTTAAGACGTCCAAAAACCTTCTTCTTCTTTACTGGACTGTATTAATATAAAAGCAATTAGCAGTACAATCTAAATTTCTTCTACACTGGCAAAGTAAAAATCTAGATAACTTGAGATATAGCAGCAGAGCTCTACGATGGAAACCCAAATTAATAGAAGTATAGCCAAACTTCTCGGTTGCTTTAGTTGTAAAAGAAATTAGCCTCTTATTCCACTAAGTGGGATCAGCAACAACACACTTGTACATGTAGTTATCTGTTTAGCATTACAAATATGCTTTGTATCAGGATTCCACAGTCCCAATTTGTCCAAGCGATTGTATGTAAGAACATGAGCATGCACTCTCATCTGAGCAGCAGCTTTTTTTTTATCAAATCCAAGCAGCTTCTTCACATGCCTGATAAGCTGATATATAGCAAGAACTCTAGTACATAATGAGTCAAAGGCAAGTAACTGCACAATTCAGTGCTTGCAATCAAAACACATATAAAACAAGAATAAAACAAAATTGACAAAGAGAACACAATATAAGCACCAGAAACAATGGCATGCTGCAATCATATGTCATGTCATCAGCATTGTACATCAGTTAAAACCATGCAACAGTGGGATTGCGTTGCAACAAGGTCATTGGAATAAAAAATGTCCAACATTTATACATCTTCTCAGTAGGCAATTCCAAACTCGGTATAAAGATAGGTGAAAATATCAAACTTTCAGCACCATTATCTGGGATGTGTTTACCTGTAAATTATAGCATTGGCCTTAGAAGCTCTCTTCCATTAAATCGCTAGCCGATAGCTCTTCAAACTGTGCATTGCAAAGAAGTCGCATGAAAGCCCGCTGGAAACGAGTGGCCACAGCAACTCTAACAAAAATGGTCGTTGTGAGTCAGATTTGCCTGAGCATGAACTGGAATAACGAATGAACGGGCGACTCAATGAGAAACTTAATTCACTTGAATTCTGAAGCACGTTTGCTGCTATGTGGCACCATAACTAACCTGGATGGATCACCACCGCATTTCCTCCCATTGTTTACGGAAGAACCAACCAGTTTCTTCAACATAGTAGAGGACATTAGAGGCAATTGCTCCTCAACTTCTATCTTACCCTCCTCGCCGCTCATGGTGGGGTCGGACTTCATCTCATCGGCGACGAGCTCGCTTTGCCTCCCATCATCAACCGTTTCCTCCTTTTCCGCGAAACCCGAAATGATGGAATAATCAACCCGCATGTCTTCTAGAACGACCTTATGTTCAGCATGAATAATGGCGTCCGAACACCTGGGTCGGCGTCCAACGGAAGTAAATGAGTGAGGTAGTACCATCGAGTTTTCGCGATTCGGTTAGGACGGTGAAGATGAGGAGTAGAGAGGAAGTCTTACCGAGACACATTGAGGAACTGAAGGGCTTGGTCCCGGTCGTCGAACGCGGTCGTCAAAATGGCGTCCAAAAGCTGCTCCTTAGTGACGGGGATGTACTTTTGCCGGGGGACTTGGACGACCCGCTCTGGTTTCGCTTCGTCGTCGTCATAGTCGGCCTCATGCTTCTCCGACGATGAGGGCTCCATCTCGACCGGCAATTCGTGGCATTTGAGAAGGAGGTGAAGGGGACGATGATCAGGGAATATGGGATGAGTAGACATCCTCGGCAAGCGGCGGGACCGCGAAGAGGGAGATGCAGGCGAACGACACGAAGGGAGAACGATGCTGGTTAAGGTTTGACATGATGACATGAGAGAAGACGACGGGGGGAACTCCTCACCCCACGCTGCGAGCTCCTTCCTCTTCGGAAATTGATTTCTCTGGATATCTCTGCTCCGGCGCATATTATTTTATTTTTAAATGCCTTTATATTTTTCCAAATTTTGTCGCATTTTATTCATCTGGCCCTGGGAACGCATGGAAATTAAAAAAAAAAAAACAAACAAACAAACAAATTGGTGACGCGTCCTTTTGACTCCGTTCTTTCTTTTCCCATTTGACAATTCAATGCGAGTGGTACTTTTATTGTGTTTAACAATAGTTTTTCAATAACGCTGGGTCCAATGAGCAAAACTTTAAGATATAAACTTCAAATTCGTGACAAGATCATCTTGTTGAGCTTTTCGACTCGCTCTAATTGAATTTTAGATGAGAAGCCTATTATAACTTTGTACTGTGGGCATCCATTTGGCTCATTTTTTTTTTTCTTTTGGAAACAATGATCTCCATATATTATTTGCAATTGAACTGAATTTCCAAGGGGATTCTTTGAAAGTATAATTCCTTGCTTTATATACTTTCGGGAACATACACAATAGTCATTGCAAGTCTCCATCTGGAACCATAAAAACAAAAGATAAAAATAGGGAACAGAGAAGAAACTTTACATTACCAAACAATCTCCATTCACTCACTCACACACACGCATCACCCAGAGGGAGAGATGGTGTCACAGAAAAGAAACTCAATTGCGTCAACTACTTTGATAGCTTCATTTGCATAACATATAGTTGGATTCCAGCTTGTATCTCGCTGCTGGCCTCTCTCATTCACAGTACCAATTTACAATGAACAGGAACTCGCACACAGAAGTAGATTGGTGGTTGTTGAATAGTATCGTGGGAGGAGGAGATCTACTTATATGCACGAATAATCGCGTGGCGCTCTATTTTTGCTAAGCCTAATTCCTTGCAATTCGATACGCAATGGTAAGGAGGACTCTTTATGCTTTAGATAAGGAGGTCGATTGGAAACCGCTGAAAGGGGATTTTTGCACTTTGTTCTTCTAATTTGACAAGGTTAGAATTCTATGAAACCTTCAGGTGTAAAAGTTCAGGAATATTAACTAGTCATATGATCTCGTTGAATTTAATCCAACACACAAGTTTCTATCTAAATAATTTCATCGTCCGAGTATAGCGAAGGATTCTACAACCAAACAAAAAAAATGAAGGATGGTTTATTCAATTATCTCTGTTTGAGTAGACTAGTGGGCGGGTTGCAACGCTCTATCCTATCATCACTCAAACTCATATGTAAAAAACAAAAGGAAGCATATACTTTTGGAGATAACATGCAAGTGCCATAATTTTCATATGATGCTCGTTCAAGTGCCATAATTTTTTTTTATCACTTGACTATCATAATTAATGTACAGTACTCATTTAAGTATCATAATTTTTTTTCGATTACTTGAGTGCAATTGATCATTTGAGTATCATAACTTTTTCAAAACATTCATCACAAATGCTATACCACGTTGGATTTCCGATATTCGAGCATAAGTTTTTTAAATTTTTCGGCACTGAGCGATCGATTGAAAGTTATGACATTTGAGAGAATCTTTTATATAAGCTATGGCACTTAATAGTTGAGTACTATGTGAAAGTTATGACACTTATGATGTTTTCATCTTGCTTTGGGATAAAATGGAAACAAGGGGAAGGGAAGCTTAAGAGAGATTATTAATTTTACTGATCTTGAAGAAATGGTCAAGGTCAAGAGCATTGGTTCAATGTGAGTCTAAAATGCACTACCGTCGTGGACTATGGTGACGTCAAATTTACCAAGATCAAGAGAGATGCATTTCTCCACGTTATAACAATGTCGTTGTTATGAAATACGTGAATGAAAGAAAAATATGAATGAATATTCATTATATTCATCTTATCTAATATACTTATTATGGTACATTTGTATCCTACATTCTAAGTATATATCTCTATTCGATGAATGTTTATCTCCCTATCTAATGTATGTATTATTCAATTTATTGACATTAATGATAAGTGCATCATTGTCCTTACCAAAAAAAAAAAAAAAAAAAAAAAAAAAATGATAAGTGCATCATTGTTTTATTATAAATGTGAGCTTAGCTTTTGTCATAGTAAAAAGTGATAGTGAAAATAAAATTTTCTCCTCTAACTTTCTCTACTATCTTTGGTATTTATTTACTTTCTCTACTCAATCTCTCTATTCTCTCTATTTTATATTTGCGACATAACATTTTACAACATGTTATCAGCACGAAGATCTACCAATTGAGTAAGTAATTTTTGCAAGATAAATGTTCTCTTTGTTTTCATTAATCAACTTATACTTCATCTTCTCCTATCAATTCTTTATTTTTCTTTCTTGGCCTAAAACCAATTTCAATTTTAAAAGTATCATTTTGCTCTTAAAGTGGCGGTGGATATTTGAAAATCCTTCTAATTAACTTAAAGATTTATTTTTGCAAGAATTATGGCAAATATTGAAAAACCCAAATTCCACATTCTAAAAGTGAGTGGAAATAATTATCTATCCTAGTGCCTTGGCATGAAAATGCACCTTCAAGGGTAAGGTCTCGCTAATGCAATTATAGGAGACGGAACCTCAAATGCAAAACATAAATCAAATGCACTGATTTTTATTCGTCATCATTTGCATGATAGCTTGCAGACTCAATATTTATCCATTTGAGACCCTCAGACCTTGTGGAAGAGGTTGAAGGATAGGTATGATCATACCAAAATTGCTATCATCCCTCAAGCACAATATAACTGGCAAAATCTCATATTGCAATATTTTAAATCAGTGTCTTACTATAACTCCGCTTTATCTGATATTGTTTCTCGGCTTGAGTTATGCGGTATCAAACTCACCGATGCAGAACTGTTAGAGAAAACTTTCTCCACATTCCATGCTTCGAATATTATATTGCAACAGCAATACCGGTAGCATCAGTTTGTTACATACTTTGAATTAATTTCTGTGCTCCTCATTGTTGAGCAAACAAATGAATTGCTGCTTAAAAATCATGATCTTAGACTTGCTAGCTTAAAAGTATTGCTTGAAGCACATGCTAACTCTAAAAAAAATGCTAGCCATTTTAAGGGTTATAAGCGCAACAATAACATTATCCTAAAAGGGATGGCAATAAATTTAACTGTTTTAGGAAACCTAACTTTGGCGTGAATCGTGACAAAGAAAAGAAACCAAAGAAGGTGACTAATGAAAGTATTTGCCATTGTTGTGACATGACTGGGCACTAGTCACATATTTGTTGTACGCCAAAGCATTTTGTTGATCTATACTAGGCATCTTTAAAAAATACGGGCAAGCGTGGTAAATCTCATACCATTGAAATCAATTCTACTGTCATAACCACTATTGAGGCTAATAATATCTCTGTTGGCGGGACTCCTCTTGCTCTTGAAGTAGCAAATGCATCCCTAGATGTCTCTGATTTCTTTGAAGATCTCTAATTACTTTGATGAGGCGTCAGACTGGTGGATGACGACTTGGACTTCGAATTTTATGATTATAATAATTTATTTTCTAGTTGCTTTTCTTTAAATGTATTACCTTTTATTGTTCTCTAAAATGGTTATGTAATGAAATGCTTATGAACCTTATATAATATTTATTATTTTGAAATTTTATTTGACTCTATAACTAATATGCAAATTTTATGATACTTGACATTTGAAGTTGTCAACATAAATGCAAATGAAAAATACCAAAAAAAATAAAGATGTCTGTTTATTTGATAGTGCATCAACACATACCATATTTTTTAGTAGACACTTTTTCTCGAGTATGACATTACGTAATGCACATATCCATACAATATCAAGTCATGTTCCGATTATTGATGATTTTGGGAATGCCACAATTGTTTTGCCAAATGACACCATCCTGCATATTGAGGATGCGTTTCTAAGCAGTAAATCAAAAAAGAATTTGGTCAGCTTCAAAAATGTACGCCGTAATGGGTACTGTCGCGACCTCTTTTTTTTCGTCCGGGGGAAAATGAAGAAAGTTTAGGGGTATTTGCCTAAAGAAGCGGACCAATGGCCCAAAATTAGGCGCAGGCTCTCCCAAGTCCATACCTCGCGTGACGTTGGATTTTGTTTTTTAGTTCTTAACAACCTAAATATTTCTAGAAGTCGCCACTAGCCTATTGGGGTCAACTAGAAACCAATCGAGACACGGGAGTGTTGTCTCGATTCCTACGCAACCAGAGATTTCTAGGAACGGGGATTTGTTTACTCTAATTTTTCTATTAGCACCCTTGCGGTACCACTAACTTGAAAGGGTGTTCATCTAAATGGTCATACAATCTTGATTACCAATTATAACATTTATGAAACCACTAAGTGTCCATGCAAATGTTTTTGTCGGTTTTTTTTTTTTTAATGTCTAGACTAATTCTAACCTAATTTAGAAGAGAAATTTACACTCAAATTAATGAAAAGCGATGCGGTAAGTATACATCCAAGAAATTAAAATGACTAGAAAATAAATACGGAAAAGGAAAACCCGATACAAGTCGTGCAAATAATATTACATGGCCTTGTTATCACACCCCGGGACAGGACCCCGTGAGCAAAATGGGAATTTAAATATGCATGAAATTACTCTAGATGCATGAAATTACTCTAATTAATTTTAATCTACGCAAAATAGATTATTTACAAAAATAGTTATAAAATACCAAAATATCATTAAATTAAGAAAATGACCTTTTAAAATTAGGAAAATTTCATATATGTCATTTCTATCCTAATTTGATGTTATCTAACATTTTTTGATATTTTTGAAATTTTCAGATTTTTCTCTTCTTTTTTTTAATTATTTAAAAAAAATATTAATAATAATTCCTTAACCGATCTATGCTAACATGGAGTAACACAGCACATGAACATCACAATAATCAAGCTCAAATCGACCGTTTCAAGATTGAAGCTTGGTTCCAACATTTTATCGAATATTTGGCTTGCATCAAATCACCTCAAAACGGCTTCCTCGGGCCATGTTCGTGGCCTTCAATCTCGACCCATAAGCAATTTCATGTGAAAGTAAAGTATCAAGGATATACTATTACATGCAAAGAACAGGTTTAGCTAGAAATCACAGCCTAGAACACGCAAGAATCAAACTGAAAACGGCCTCCAATATGCGGGTTGGAGCCATTTTGCCAATCTGGTGTTGAACTTAAGTCAAACAGCCATGTCAAATTCCCAGATTGAAGCCCCGACAACCATCACATGCAACATCTATATGAAATATTACTCCATCTGGATGAAAATAGGTAACATTTACTTTCAAATGCAACAAACATCACTGAAAACAATTAACCGGACGCATCAAAACGAACTCTCCAATAAGCATACATGCATGATCTATGCTGGCCAACCATGTATCAATGTGGAGTGGCTTGGTTTTTTGGCTCACGTTATGGACGGTTTCATGGTTCACAAGGAGATTTAAAGGCTAAACCAGGTTGTCCTATACATTATTTGTATTCCCATATAACATTCGTCAAAGTCACAAAGACAAAAAACGCATGCAAAGGGGGAGGAACAAGTCAAGCATGTAGGGGTATTGAAGAGGCTTTAAACACTTAGAAATATTTCAACCTCGAAAATCAGTTCTCCGGACTAGTTTTCCTCTTGATTTTCATGATCAAAAAATAGTTTGAACTCAAACAAAAATACATATAGGATGCTTACCTTGCTTCCTAGTTTCGTTTTCAAGTGAATTTGGTTCGAGGAAACGAGAAATTATCCTCCGGGGGGGCACGTGGAAAATGGCTCCTTCAAACTGAAAGTGAGATCTGCAGAAGAAAAAGTTGACAACCAAGGTTTTCGTTGACCTCCAAAATTAGGCTTCCGGACCTCTTTTGTTGGCCAAGTTAAAACCAACCCAAACTATGTGTATTCTAGTTTTCTCGTAACTTATTTATTTCCTCATTTGTCTCTCCATTTTTCCCAAATACACTCGCTTTTCCTCACTCGCGACCAACCGGGCTCAACACTTAGAAAAATCTTAGGACTCCCTTGGCCCGCCAGGAGGGTATCTTTTCGGGGGGCTTTAGGAAGTCTTCCCGATCTTAATTTTGGACGTGTGACCTATGGTTGGAAATATATTTGAATGAAGTTTCACTCTCTAGTTGAAGGTTTTGGATAATTTTGGCTCTAAGTCTGTGAAAAATTCACTTCTCTCTCTAAGGGTTGATGGAGTTTCTGGGTTTTTTGCTTTTTCTGGAGTTGCTTCTGAGGGGTTGTTTTGGGCACGATCGCGAGCTCCCTCCTCTCTCTCTCGTCTCTTTCCTCTCCTCCCTCGAAATATCTTCCTCCCGTGATCTTATCCCCCCCAATTAGAGGATTTTTGGTCTGTATTTTGTCCACCTACCAAGCCTGTCAACAGGGATACTTCACCCACTCTGACCAATGTTTGTCCAATTGCAGTACCAATGATGTTCTTCCATCACGTGCAGATATCGGGCTGGTTGAGCAGCTGATGAGGATATGGTGGGGCCACCAAGTTGCTTACTCAGCAACTCCGAATTAAGACTAACTCATGGGCTAGGTTTTGGTAACTAGTTTGGGTGCTTTAATCCATCAATTTGACTGCGGTTTTTGATCAATTAGCAAGTTCATGTATATTATTTTAAGATCTCGACCAGATTTCGCAATTGTGCCCACCCAATTTTGCAAGAAAGTCCCTCAAAATTGGCCATTTTCTTATCCGAAAATACCTAATTCAATACAAATTTGGTCTTTTTGGCTCAATTTGATTGATTCGACTTGGCCCAAATTCAATTTCAACTTAACTGGTGACCAAGATGATGATTTACGGGCTCGGGCGCAAATTTTGCAAAATTTGCGAATTGGTCCCTCAACTTTTGGAAATTGCATTTTGGCCCCAACTTGCCATTTTAATTCCAATCTAACCTCCTGGGCTTGGCTAGTCACATTGAGATCATTGGCCTCAACTTTTTTTTTTTTTTTTTTAAATTTTTAATTAATTAATTAATTTTTTTTTTTTTTTTTAGGAAAAACATCTTCCATTTTGAAAAACTATACTAAACACCTAGAAAATCTATATGCAATAATTTGGGCAAACAATTAGGTGTCAACAGGTACCATATTGAGACTATTTATGAGTAAGATAAGAGATCGAAGTGAGCTATATTACATATATTTGATGTTCGACTTACTTTGTAGAAGCTGATGTTTTTGGAATTTGTGTTTCATGCAAGATATATTTGTTATCGCTTTATATTTTCTAAGTAATACCATTTCCATTGCTATCGCTTTTTAATTATGACAAAAAGGGAGAGAGAATATAAATATGCATATGTATTGATAATATTTATTGAGCTACGATTATCTTTTCATATTTCCATTGCTATTTTTTTGGTGATCCAGGAACCCCGTACAACTGGCAGGGGGACAGGTAAGCGGGAGAATCCACCACCCCCGGCGTCCCACTTAAGATCCTAAGCGACCGTGAGGGGATTCGAACTCCTCCCCTTCGTGAGGGAGAGAGAGCCTAAACCATCGCGGCCACCAAGGCGGTGATAAATTATCATGATTTATTAATATATTTAAAAGTGTGTTTACATATCTGCATATTTAGATATTGTGTTGTCATCATAAAAAAGAAGTAGATTGTTAGGGAAATCCCTTATGATGTTTTAAAAATGACAAAATAAATCAAAAGCTACTAACATATGATTGACTAACAGACTATGTAGATGATAGAATATGTAAATGACATTATCAAGTATTATACTTGGAAAACCAAAAGATAGACTTTATGCTGAAGACGATTCTCTAGATACCGTCCAATAGCTAGTTTGGAAGTAGAGGGGTATTTAAAGAGACCAACGATCGATGAGCAAGTAAGAGACGGAGCGTAGAATTTAGATTCTAAAGTCTTAGCAACTTTGATTATACATTTATCTTTCGTGAGCTTAAACGTTTGTGATCGTGAGAAAAATACCAAAAGAGTAACTTAGGGAGATAGAATAATCTACCACTGAGTGTTTGTACTCAAAATTGTAATATCTTGTTGATCATATAGTGGAATCCAACCAGTAGGCTATCAGCGTGGGAGAGCGGATGTAGATTTGATCTAAGCCGAACTATTATAAATTTCGTGTACAATATTCTCTTTTGTTAACTCTCATTATTTAAGTTTGTTGCACACTTACGAGTTATTTCAGAAGTTTGTTCCATCGCATAACAAATTTTGAACATCTACCAAAAGTTTAGTGGCTCATTTATCAGACTTTGATCCTTATTCAGATGTTGCTCACAACTTATTTTATTTCACATTTATTTATTAAGACTTCTTTTAAACACCTTTTCACCCCCACTTTAGGTGTTCGTATTAGCATCATTAATAACAGTGGCTTGTTTCCTCCAATGGTCTAGCAACGATACAATCCATGATCGTTCACAGTAGATTGGATATTCCCTTTTAGATTCCGATCAAGAAGTTGAGGAGTTGCATAGAGTTTGTCAATTAATTTATGTTCTGAGAAATTATTGAGCATGTTCGAAAACATTTTGCCGCCTAATTATCATAAGATTTCACATATCATGAGTTATCAACTTATCAATCGGAAAAAAAAAAAAAAAAAGTACAAGTGATGAAAGAATTTTTTTATAATGAGACAAAGTTATATGCACATGGTCACTAGTAGCCATCACGCTGCCCTATTGCTCGACCACCCTGCCACTGCCGTCGCCATGCAAGGAAGCAACTATGGTAGGACAGTCCACTTGATTTTGTATTAGAATCGACACTCGCCAGGACAAACAAGGCGGGGTGTTGGTACATAAGCTCGACAAATAATCTTGGGAACAATGGCATGGCCTCGTGGAATAGTTCTCCTCTTCCCAACACCCCACCCCCCCCGGGCCTGAAGGTTTGGTCTAGAAGAGGACATGTGACGTGCCTATTGTCAATGATTAGAGATTAGAGTTAGAGAAAAGTTAATGTGCAGAAAACTTAACTGACTCGAGGAATTGGATTCGAAGTGGTAGGATCACGTCTGAGGAGAAGAAAATGTGGATTGAATAGTTCTGTACCTTCAAAATTATTACTTTGGATTTATAACTTATTATGATGTTAATTCCATTAAAATTACCAAGTTAATACTCCCTAATGCATTTATCAGAAACTAATTTCCATCTTACAAGAAAATTACGAATCAGTACCCCCAAGATGCGTTCACCCCAAATTTTCATCTCACAAAAAAGTAACCACTGACCCAAATCTACCGGGAGTCAGAATTTCATCCAATACTTCAACGAAATGCGTACGTAGCTACACAGCAAACAACTACAAGAAAATTGATTTCGAGATTTTTTGAGAAACCAAAAATAATTTGGAGCAGGCGCATCAAGGGTACCGATTTCGAATATTTCGTGGGGGTGAAAATTGATATAAAAGACTGCATCAGTGGACGCGGGTCTTGAAGCAATGGGACCCGCTCGCACGTGAAAGGACACGTTTAATGTTGGGACATCAAATGACATATTTCCCTTGTTCAACCACGTCCCTCTCGTCGCCATCCAACAATGAATAGAAATTTCTCATATCACACATAAATAACAAAGTTGCAAGACTTTCCTTATAATAAAACTATTATAAAACTATTCAAGCCAAACTGAAAAATGGTATTAGAATACCGCTTCCTCAAAGTTTCTAAAATGGTGTTAGAATACCGCTTCCCCAAAGTTTCTTCTTTACAAAGGATTTACGGCTCAGCTAATCAAGCCCCTCGCATCTTCAAGATGGCAGCTGCCTGCACATTCATTCTGTCAATATCCTGGAAGATGGAGCATCATTGTTAATAATAAATCTCTTTTCGACTCAATGACAGGAGAAAAGAAGTTACACCAGAAAGTCACTCTCAATTCCTCAAGTTCCCAAGCTTTTAGGACTCCCTCTGCATTTGCATGAACTATTCAATACAACTTCCAAGGAAAGAGAATCATAATGGTTGAGCTAAGATTAATTATAGGAGATGTCACCTTATCAGCAATCTCTCTCCACCCAAGCTATCGTCGCCGCCTTTCAATTAAAGTTCTGTTCAGGATTTCTTCTATTTCATGTGCATGCACATGACTCGCTTCTAGCTCCTCTTGAAGTTTTTGTATAACCTAATTATAATATCCACCATTTTCCATAACAATTCATATATAATAACTAGCAATAGAATCTCAGTTCATAACCAGAGTGATATCACCATACCGCATTATTTTCTAAGAGTAAATCTTCATTCTCGGTCAATTTTGCTTCCAAGCTCCTCTTCTCTGAGATTGCAGCCTGAAAGACAAACAGAACTTATTCAAAAGAAACAAACAAAAAATAAAACACAATGATAATTAGGCAAACGGATGATACTTGAAGGGCTATGTCTCTCTCGTGACAAAGAGCTTTTAGCTTATCCGACTCTTGCTTTTCCAATCTCAAAGAATCTCTCAGAGCCTCCATTTCTTCCCGGAGGGTCACTTCTTGCTTTTCCTTTTCCCGTAATTCTTCCAACAACTAATAACACAGCAAACCATATGAATTTTTGTGGGAGTGAGAAAGAGAAATATGAGAACGGTACCAAATACAGATAGCATAACTAACATGCATTCACATCAGGCAATAGAAAAGTTGCATGAAGTGAATATAGTGACATAAAAAATAAGAAATTGAATGTGCCAGCAGATGATTTCCTAGGAGAGTCGCAAGCTGTAGACAACAATTCAAAATGCACCTCACGTACCTCTCGCTGAGAAGGATAATGTGAAGAGGAAACTTCCGGTGCATCAGATATGTGTATGTCCATCTTATCTACAACAAAGTCTATTTCTGCATTGATATCCTGCAAATTCACAACTTGTGGTGTCATTTTTGTGAGCATCTACGAAAGAGAAAACTCTAATCTTAATTGCAATAACTGAAACAAAAGGGAAAATCTAGTGGTAACATGAGATCATATAGTATGCAATACTACAAAAAGAAAAAAAATGGACAGAAATAGAACTAAACTCACATTGTCCATTGGAAGATCCATCATCCCTGATTGCGTAGCTGTCTCTTGGGACTCAATTCGTGCTGCCAAACCTTCTTTGATGATATCAACTCCCAACTCAGTTGCAGTAGGCTGGAGCTCCAAGATTATCTAATGCATGCAAGGAGTGAAAAATTTAAGAAATGCCATTTAAGATAGGAAATTATTACCACGGGTCATTCCATACCGCTACTTTAGATGACAATAAAGGTCAAAATAAATATGATCAATACAATAAATATTCGGTTTAATTTACCTTATCTTTGGTTAGCCTCTCAAATTCATCCTTGATCTTTGATGTTGTTGTCTTACTCTCTTGCCATCGGCATGTACGAGGAAAAGTCAAGGAGTTCAATTGAAATTTAGGCCGAGCCACGTCTAAATGCTCAAATGACCATATCTGCACAAATCAACAGAAATTGAGATATCAATTGTGAAAAATGAAAAAAATTGCACACTACTCATAAGATTTATTAGTCTTGAATAAAGACAAAGAAAAGAAGGCAGGTGTTGTATAAATAATAATGATGTGATAACTATTAATGTTCAAGGACTTTCCTATAAGATGAACTAGAAAGCTTAAAGGGAAAAATACCTGGAGGAATATAAGACAACCTCCAATGTATGTCTTATGATGATCCTTTCTCTCGGTTATACACATAGCCAAATGCTCGAGCAAAGCCAAACCCCAGGCATATTCTTTAATAGCATCCAAATTTTTGAGATATGACATATAACGCCCATTGACCACTCGACCTGAATTTGGGAATAGAAACACGCCGAAAGCATAGAGCAAAAAGGTCCTTATGAACTTTGCTCCCTCGCCTATCTCACCATCCAGCTCCCCCTCAAGTGTGCTAATTGCAATTTTCCTCTTACTGGGAGAATTGACATATTCATCCTCTAAATCTAATGAAGCCTCATCTTTTCCAATTGTTACTGGCTTACCATTGACAGGGAGGCCCATGATTAATGCCACGTCCATGGGTGTCATGGAAATCTCAGCACCACCAACTAAAAAGGCCTTCTTCTCAGAGCTCCATTTCTCTATCAGCACACTTATCAATGTCCTGTTGATGCTATAATTAGGCATGTGCAGCAAACTTTCAAACCCTACTCTCTCTATCGCAGCTCGTTGGCCAGAACTCAGTTTTTCTACCCGCCTGGCAAAGGCGGGCAACGAAAATCTAGTAGACAAGGGACCAAACATCTGCATATGAACAAAAAAACTATACTTAAACATTTTTTTCCTTTGAGTAGATTCAGAACACATTTATGAACATTGACCAAATCCAACAACTTTCTAAAATTTATTGAAAGGCAACGGCATAAAAATTGAAGTATCAAGCAAAGGCAAGAAGTCATATGTCAAAAGGTACCGACCTTCTTAGGACTCTCATGCTCCTTTCTCAAGTGATAACTCTGTGCTCCTTTGCCTTGTGATCTTGTCCTATCCATTCTAAAAAAGAAAAGAAACAACCAATTGAGATGTGTGGAAATATAATAACCAAAACATGTCAAAAAGGCGAAGAATCAATGGTTTGTCAATGTAACATTATAAGCAAACGAAACAAGAATGAAACCAAAATCCTTTTAACTCACGTGCAATAAAGAACGTCCAGCATTAGAAGATATTCAGAGCATTCAAGATATTAATGTGCGATCATTCAATAAGAGATTGTCATAAATCCCACATAATAGCACTTTTTTTTAATAAAATCAAGATGAAATCTAATTGACACGAACATATATCAAACAAACTCAAACCATGGGCAGCAGCACTCATAGCAATGAAATCAGCATATTCTAAACATACCTGAATGTATAGCACGTATCCAGCAAGTTCTGGACAGCAAGCAACTCCAACCTACATGCAACTTCATTCACATTTCAATCAGCTATATACAACAAATGCAGTGAGGCGAAAAAAAAAAAAAAAAAAAAAAAAGCAACTTCAACTGGATTTATGTATTATAGCTGAACAAGTTTCAGAAGACAATGAAGCTACAACCATAGCCTTGACACATTGAAAGTTGGCCTAAGACAAACTGATAGAGAATGTGTTCCTGACTATCTATGTAAAACACAGTAGAATCAATATACACTCTCAAGTGCTTGCATATTATCATGCTCTGCTCTGGAGCAATTCAGCATATCATGTTCAATTTTTGGGTAAATAAAATTTTTTGATGAAAGATTTTCACACAGTTTTAAAGAAAACTATTCAAAATCTAATTTTTAAGCCTTTTTCCTAATTTTTTTTAGAAATAGGTTTTTTATAATTTTTTTGTTTTAAGAGAAATTAATTTTTAATCAGAAAATAGGGACCCTTGGGCCCGGTTTGAATAAGGGCGGCGGTCTGGTCTCGAGGGTACGAGTCATGGATATATACTGGGCCATTATATCGAAGCCCTCTCCTTAAATTATGAATATACCCAGCCCCTTAAAGAACAATCTGAGTCCACACCTATTTTAAATCGAACCAAAGCCCAAACTCTTAAAAGCCTAGACCAGCCCCATTTGTCACTCAGAACAAAACCCAAGTTCAAATAAAAACATCTCGAGCCCAAAGCTCACTAATCCATTTGCTATTGCTAGAACCAAGCCCAAAACCCCCTAATTTTCTGATCACTAGACTATTCTCGTGGACCACCAATGGGCTTGATGTACAGTGTCGTGAAAGTAATTAGCATAGGATCACCACGATTAAAACATAAAGGAGAGAACGATGGAGAAAGCTCATCCCCTGTCATCATCAAACACACTACACAAACTCCAAGCCATTTCTCACAGGCACACCACCACAGATTCACCACCGCCATGAGCACGGCAACCGCCGAGAGACACATATCCAAAGAAAGTTCAGCTTCAACAAAAACCTAAGTGAAAATCATGTTCAACAATCCATAAAGGATTCAATTTTTTTTATGTAAAAACAGGTGCCATACTCATTCTGAAAAATCCGAAAATCACGGTCAAATCCATGTAAACTTAGTTGCAGCGTTTCACCAAACATGTGGCGAGCACCGACTTAGGGAAGAGAGGTTATTAACCCATTTTCAGGACTTGCTCGGACCCAGACCCAGACCCAGACCCAGAGAAAGTCACCAAGGAAACATGCGAAAACGACCATATCAGCTCACTCGAGCTTGGCGCGCGTATGGACTAACAAAAAGGAACGAGAGCAGGGGTTCACGGGAATAATCCTACCCGGCTCAAAGACGACGGCCATGGGGGCGAGTTCGAGAAACGAGTCGAACCACCGCCGGCCGCCACAATGTCTCCGAGCCGAGATCCTTGAGGCCAAAGGGGGCTCGAACCGAAAGGAAACTTACCGGAGATGCAGGCACTGGGAAGGCGAGATCGCCCGGAGAGCTGGTGTCGTATTTGCGTGAGGACTTAGGGGGATCGCCCAGAGAGCTGGTGTCGTATTTGCGTGAGGAATGAGGGGGAGAGAGAGAGGGGGGCAAACGGAAAGGAGTTTTCTCCCCCGGAGGGGAGAGGGGAGTATCGTGTCCGTACAGATTCCGAAATGATTTCATCCTCTGCTGCCCGCCGCCTGCTGTGCTGCTCCTGCCCCCGTTTCTATTTGTTATTATTTTATTTAAATCGAAGGTGTGTCGTTGAATTTCGTCTCTTTCTTAATTTATCCGACGAAAGAGGATGTTGACCTTCTCCGAGTCCCCCACCCTGCGCGCCCCCGCACACGATATCTAAATAACATTTTTAACTAAAATCATTTATTCTCTATTATTCTTATTTTTCTTACATTCTTCTTTTTTTTCTTCTTTTTTGGGTCGAAATTGTTCTTGAATTCGGAACATTAACGTGTATGGTGGTTTTTCTCATAAATATTAACTTAAAAACGTATATATATGTGTGTATATCTATAAATATATAAATTAGAGCTTTCAAGCTTCTCACAATACTTAATTAATTTGATGGGTTGCAATCAATATCTCAACACAAGAGGGACAGGTTTTTGACACGAGACACTAAAAACCCCCAATCAAACATTTATAATTTTGTTCTTTTATCCTTTGGCATCCACAAAATCGTGACAAAATGTAATAATTATCTAATAAAGTTAACATCTCCTTTAAATCGTACTCTATTAGACCATGTTCATTTATTCCACGCACTTGATTACCGAGAACTTATCAACGGAAAAATCGAATACTAAATACTCGATCAATTTCTGTGGATCGATCTCTGTGGATTTTTGTCTTCCTATATATAATTAATAATTCACGTTGAATTATTTCAGAGGGAGCGAGTTCCTTATATATATATTTTCAGTATGATAGCAGCGAATATTTTCCCGAGGTGACTTCCTTTCGGTCTCTCCCGCGCGCCAATAGCAGTTCTCTCACTGCTTCCACGTCAGATCGCGTGCATGCCACCTCCTCCTAGCGCCTGGGCACATTGACACTGAGGAAAAATAGCAGTCAAAGCTCCACGCCTATTATAATGAAAAATACGTATATAAAAAAAAGAAGTCGCTCCCTCTAAAATAATTCAGCGTGAATTATTAATTATCTATAGGAAGACAAAAATTGATCGAGTATTTAGTGCCAAAAACCTCTCGTCACTTGTCATTTCACTCCTCAAACTCTCCTAAATCCCCATTCCTCCCGAAACTCGCTCTCTAATCCAATCTCAACCCAAATCAAGAACCTCTATGGCCTCGCCTACTTGGATTGGTTCTGGCAATTAGTATTTCGTTATTCTAAATATTATATGGATCGCAAAGAGAAAACATGGTGACGATGGTTTCAATATTCTTAGAGTGTCTCTAAATTATGAGATTCGATTTTTCTATGAGTAAGTTTTTGATGATCAAGTGCGTGGAATAAACGAACATGATCTAATACAGTAAGATTTAAAGGGAAAGTTAACTTTATTAGATAGTTATTTGAATTTGTCACGATTTTGTGGATGTTAATGGATAAAAGAACGAAATTGGAAATGTTTGATTGGGGGATTTTAGCGTCTCGTGCCAAAAACCTACCCCTCTTGTGTGGAGACCTCGATGGCAACTCGGTCGAATCAATTAAATACCATGATAAGCCCGAAAGCTATAATATATACACACACATGTACGTTTTTAAGTTAATATTTACGATTTAATCCTCCAAATTCAAGAAACAATTTTGACAAAAAAAAAAAGGAAGAAAAAAGAATATAGGAAAAATAATAATATCAGAGAATAGATGGCTTTAGTTAAAAATGTTATTTAGATATTATGTGTGGGGTGCGCAGTGCGTGGGACTCACATAAAAAAAGCCGAAGGGTTCAAATCAAGAGGAGACGCAACTAATATTTTTGTAGGTGCCTGATGCTAGGGAGAAGGTCGACATCCTCTTTGGTTGGATAAATAAAGGAAGAGACGAAAGTCAACAAGACACCTCCGAATTAAAAAGAGGGCCATCAGGGAATTGATCGAGTAACGGCACCGTTACTCTTTCAACGGTGATGGGGGCATGTGCACCGCTAACTCTTTTACTTATTTCTTTAGAAAATTTAAAAAAAGATTTGTCACTTGGGATTTGCTCCACTTCCACCATTATTTTGTCACTTGTAATTTGATTTTTCTTTATATTTGTCTGACATCAAAATCAAGAGAGATTGATGAATTCATTTTCAAACTTAGAGAAATTTGAAAGTTCGCGAATCAAAATATTATATTTACGCTTGATATTTAATTCTCGTCTTACATGAGTTTTCTTGAGTATATCATTTATATTTTCTTCTTTTTTTTTTACCAATGTCTACCATTAACTCAACTATCCCCATGATTTTCTTCTCCCTTCAAGAACTTCATCCATTTGTTTCTTTAAATATGAAACAAATCATCTTCATCGACAAATAAAATGGGCGGCCAGTGTTGCACCATTACTCATTAGGAGTAATAGTATCGTCACGCTACAATAAATAATAACAATAGAAATAGGGAGCGGCAGTGGTGGCAGTGATGGGCTGAAGCAGAGGAGAAATCATTTTGGATAACAATTTCCGCATTCGGAATCCGTACAGACACACCATCCTATATGAGGGAGAAAACTCCTTTCTCTTTGCCCCCTTCTTCCTGCTCCTCCTCAGTCCTCACACACAACAAATACAACACGAGAGAGAGAGAGAGAGCCGGGAGCTCAGTCATGCCTAAGGCCCAACCGATGACCTTCGGTTGGGATCCTCGCCCTCATGATCTCGCTATCTCGGTGCCTGCATGTCCGATGAGTTTCCTTTTTGGTTTGAGCCACCCTTGACCCCAAGGATCTCGGTCGTAGCTCGCGATATCACATGCCCGATTTGTTGAGCTTCCAAGAAAAATGGTTTTAAAATGACAACAAAAGTATAATTACTGCATCCTTAATTTGAAAGGAAGAAAGATGTTTTGGTCTCCACCTACCATATCGGCATTATAAAATCAATCTAATCATGTGAGAGAGCAATGTGCGAGGACCATGCCAAATATATATATATATATATATATATATATATATATCATACTAGAATACTTTTATTTGTAAAAAATGTCGGGATCATAGTAAATGTAGCAGGATTTTGCTCTCCTACTCATCGGGAAAAGGAACCTCGTGAATTTTTTTTGAGGTGGCATTATAGGTTTTGACTTGTTTTAAAATGTGAGGTTCGATCCGTGGAAATTTTGGAAGAGTAAAATGGTTTGGTGCTTCCGATCAAAAACTATTAGAAGAAAAAGAAACAAGAGAGAAGGGGCTTTTGGGTGCCACGTGGTCCCCCGCCTAACGACGGGAGAACAAAAATATCCCCGTGGGGCACTGCTGGGAAGGAAGCAATTTCGAGCTCGAAGCCCTGTGACCCCGAACGGCGGAGACGCGACCGAATGACCTTTTGGGACTTCAAACTGCATGGGGCTGCGGAGAACGGGGAACGACGTCCTTCCAGCATTTCTTTTTTTCTCTTTTCTTTTTTCTTTTAAATATATTTTCCCTTTTTTATATTTTGGAATGGGACCCGCGTTGCGTGGCTGGAGGGCGTACCCACCTTATTAACTTATTCATTTCCCATCCCCCCCCCGCCCCTTTTTTCCCCGTTTTGCTAAAAGAATACGTAGGTTTCATGTCAATGCGGCTGCTTATCGGATGCCAATTTTAATGAACCCGGCATCTCTTTAGATCCCCCCCTCCCCTTCCGGAATTAGTTTTATTTGCCATCACTCCTTTGCCATTCAAAAAAAAATCGGACCAATCTTTTGCGACGAAATTTTATTAATTCAAGCATATTTTGCCTTTTAATGTTACCTTATTTGGTTCACCCCGTCGATGCACATCTTGCATTTCAATGTTATCTTCCTTTTTCTTTTCAAGACCAACCTCATCTTCGATGTTCTTGTTCATCTCAACGGGCATAATCCCTTTTGGTTTGCGAAGATGTTTTTCAAGAAAGTGGTGGATCAAGCACATGATCAATATCTGATTCAAATGTGGGGCCACATGGACTTGATTGCAATGGGTCTCAATACATTTGATCTCTAGTATGCCTAATCAAAATTTATCCTTTCTCTATTTTTAAGGCTTCCGAATTATTATTATAATATATAAATCACATTGAAATTTGTAACTCCGTCCTTCAATACACATATTCAGTACAAATCTAACTAGCATCTCATGTGTGTAATGGGAAAATTCTACCTTTTCACATTTGACCTAATGTCAATGTGCTTTGACCAATATGAGGTTAAGAAGAACCGACTAGTGATATCGGCAAAAAGTTTTATCATGTTTTAGCCACATCGAGGTCGAGTTATTTTGATAATTAACAGATACCAATATGAGAAATCAGTGGTCATTAGACAAGTCAGCAGTAATTAATTTTAATTAATCTCCCCGAGAAGCAAAAAAAGAAAAAGAAAACAAAAAACATTCACCAATCGCCCTCGGAGGAAAATTCCCCGCCATCATCAGTCTCACATATTTTTCCAGAAAAAATAATGCAAGAAAAGCCATTTCGGCTTCCTCACCCTACTCTCACTTCCTTTCGGTCTCTCCCACGCGCCACTAGCCGCTCTCTCGCGGCTTCCACGTCGGATCGCGTGCACACCACCTCCTCCCAGCGCGTGGGTACATCGACTCCAAGGAAAAACGGCAGCCAAAGCTCTTCATACAAGGGCACGTGTTTGTCATTTTTGCAAATAAAGCGAGCTCCTACTCTTTTAGGCTGGTCCTTGGAATTTGGTCATTTCAGATGGATTCATTGCCACCAATTATATAAAAATATGCCCACCATCCACCACAAAATCACATTAACAAAAGTGAAAACATAGAAATATTAATTTTCTAGAGCGGGAAAAAAGGACCTTCAGATTGAGTTCAGAACTTTCATACGACACCTTCAAGAATCTTCCACCTCACATAATTTTCTCGCTTCCCTCTTGAATGACTTAAGATATGGAAACACAACTGCCGCATGGGAGCCATAGTGATGCTCAAAGATTATACCCAATCGATTCAAGGTCTCTCCAGCATCAACATCACCCAATGATAGCTGAAAGGATAAAAGCTTCATCAGTTCATATCCAATGACGACATGATCAGGACTATAAAGCTTTTCTAGAATCTACATATACACATTCAGAACTGTGAGTAAAAATTTTTACGAAATTTTTCAGAGGCTTGCACTGTCTCTGTATGAAAAGCAAGCTGCATCTAGTAGACCTATCAATCATCTTGAAATAACTCAACATCACATTATATTCATGAATTTTCTTTAAATTTTATGTTAGTTGTGACCGAAAAAATATTTATGTAGGAGGATAGATAGTAATCTCAGTAGCGATGATGACAACTCCCATTTTTCCCCTAGGAGTGCCGCATGCCTTTCAAGTTTTGAGATTATCCAAAATGCTCATGAAGAAGTTTGTACATGTCCCCACCCTTCAATGAACATTAAAAATCACACCCTCATGGTCACATATCCGTGACATAGGCATATCCACACATTTGCATACAAACATATCAAACTGCACTTTCAAAGTGTATTGTCCAAGCACTTGCAGCCCATGAAATAGGTGCCATGCCAACTTCATTTTAGAAAATGTTGAAAATGAGAACCGGTACCTTGCTAGGATGTATATTATGATGCATGTTTGCTATAATAAATTTTCACCCAATATGATGCTTCACAGGACCTTGATCACAGAGAAGCAATTCTTAAGCTTCATTGCTTAACAGTTTAGCAAAAACTAGTATTTCTCTCTTCATTTCCAAATTCAAATGCCAAAAACAACTATTTGGCAATTGACATAAAGCCTCATCAACACAAAATGCCTAAGTCCTCAAAACTTCCTTTATCTACAATAGACACTAACATTTACAGAAAACCTCTCACATCGTGATTAGCTTGATTGACAAGATCAACTCTACAGAAATTGATCAATCTCACAAAATTCCACAAATTTAAGATTAGGCTGTATATTATGCAAGTTTTAGATTCTCATGAATGACACGAAATGTGAATGAGTAAACTAGGTACGAATCGTTTATTTCTGAATCTTATAATCTGTTTATATCATGACATGCAGTTCCACCTTTAAGATTTGACACTGGTTCTGGCAAAAAGTTACGTATACCAAAAATGCAGAAGCTGATGCCAAGCTGTTCCATAAGCGAATGTCAACGAAATGTTGTGTTTTGCGTAAAACAGACATCTAAGCGGAAAAAGATAGCCGTAACTCACAGCCAATCATCAAATATATTTTTTAGACTGATGTTCAGTGCAAATAATAAAATAATCATGCCTTGTTTTGAAAACAACCCAAAGAAACCTAAATCTACTCTATCACGTATTTGGTAAGTGACATTCAGCGTCACAATGCGTTCTTCTTATCAAAGTGATCCATGATCTAGGTAACCTATATTCCTCTCAGCCCACTATAACAAGGCCCGTTGGGCCACCTCCATACAAGCAGAGGAAAAAAAAAAGAGCAATACTTAAAGTCATTCATTCCAATTGTACTTCTCATATTCATGGGAAATAAAATTCCCAGTACAGGAATCTATACTCTCTTACATGCTAAATATGATGGTGCCAAACATTTCCTTTTACCACACAGCATCCTTACTTAGTTTTATCTTAGTTGCAAAAGGGACTATGTCCCTACCACCTTTTGTCATCAATTTTACTAGGCCACAAAAAAAAAAAAAAAAAAATCATAAGCAAAGCTGGAAAAGAGACAACTAAGAAGATTAAAAAACCAACTACAGAATTTAAAGTTCAACAGAACAGTCTAACATAGTGGCAAGTCAAGTCATAATCTCTCAGACTTAACTATTACCTCACGAAAAGAATAGTCTGCTAATTTTCAAGACTTGTGCAAACATGGATACGGCAAATCTATACAAATGTTGACATTGTACAAAGTGAACTCATAAATCTCTCAACCTAGATCATCCTCTTGTATGAATAGGAAAATCTACTAATGGTAAAGAATGGATTTGGTTTGCATCATCTACCCTTCACATTTAACTAGTGTTTTCAGTATCTAGGATGAGTAGGCAGGTGAAACAAACTGCAGGAGATGATCCAACAAAGCACTGACAGAAAATCAGTGTAGATCTTAGAAATCAGGGTATTCCTAGTAATTTCTGCTGTCAGAATGTTACCTATGTCTTTTCAGTAGGACTTTAAAAGCCCGAAATTCAAGTGCATATGGTTCACAAAAAAACTGAATAAAACCAATGCATTTGTTTAAGATCATCAAGCTTCTTATTCTGCCTCTCGTCGACTCTGAGTATCAAGCCTCAAGTTAAAGCTATTATGCAAACTCAAACAAGAATACGATTGTTATGACCCAAAACATTAAAAAAGAAAAAAATACGATTGTTGAAGGCTTAAAAAGATTCGAAGCGCCCACAGCCACATATATATACCTGAATTGATGATTTGCAGTGCTCCATCGCGTACTGCAGCTCTCCAATGAAGCAAAATGCTTGTGCTATGCTGTCCTCTGCCTACGAATGTAGTTTTGACATATTTACATGAAATTTATTACCCTTCAGAACTCAACATGTTAATGCTTTCTGGTCGCAAAATAAGCCAATCGCTCAAGAAAAACACGATAAGGAAATGGTGAAGTGGAGGAACTTACTTCTGCAATGCTTTTGTTATATGCATGCAACACTTTCCTCAGCTGATCAAGAGATTCTAAAGCATTAGAAAGTAAGGAACTTGACAGTTCTTTTCTAACTATTCCATCCTGCAACCTGTCAAGAAGTGAAAGCTCTTACAGATGAAATAATAGGTGATGCATGCAAGGAGAAGGACACGATTTGCAAAATCCAGTACTAGTTAGAAAATAATTTTAGTGTAAAACAAAAAATTAAATTGGCAGTTTCACTTTTAATGCTCTTTTGTATGCACCCAACTATGCAAAATCTGCAGCTCAGATTTACTCGAATTCATCAGGAGATAACCTCCTACCTTGCAGTAACCACTCCACACTAAGTCCTTATCCAAAATACCAAGGCAAAACCTTCATGGAGATACACGAAATTACCTTTTAATATTTCCTAAAGCTTTGCTCACCATCAGGCGAGAAGATTCCAGGTCACAACGGGCCCACATTTCAAGCAATATCCTACACCTGCATGAAGGGAGCTATAACTTTTCTCCTGGGCATTGTGATCCATTTCGCCAGCATAGAGATCACCAAACTTATCCACCTGTGAAAAATTTTACGTAGCCACCACAGGAACAAGAAAAAGATTCCTCAGACGAGTTTTTCAACGCTGTTATTTCAAACAGAAAGGCCTATAAAAATTAACATGTGTCCTAGCTGAGAATTACTTATGATACCTGTACATAAGGCTCCAAGCTATATATGTCTCCAGCATGTCTTGACTGCTTAAGTTTTTCAGTTTCAGATTTTATGTCAAATGTATCCAAAACTATGCCAGAGGAGTGAGGATGAACACAATGAAAAAGCACTCAGAACAAGATCAGAGAGATTCACAACTGAACAGCTTCTGCACTGACATCGAAAACAATACTTCTCTCCTAGAAATTTAAGGCGGTCTTGACAGCTCCATTGCCCAACCTGCAATCAGGGAATCATCAATATAATTAATAAATTGGAGAATTGTGAACAAGTTACATGCATTATTATTATCAAAGTTCTCCCCCATAGATTTCTGCACTGACGTTTAGCGACTCAGCATGATTATTAATTGAAAGGAAGAACCCGGTGATCAAGGATCATAGTACCTGTGGACCATAAGACAACTCTAGGGAACATCCTGCTTCCACCAGTTCCGTTGTTCGGATGAAGAGAGTATGAGCAAGAAAATATGCATGAATGTTTGGATGACAAGAATGGTTAAACAAACTGCCAACGGCATAAATAGCTTGACTAACGCTGACCTAGATAATAATCACCAAAACAGACCACAAAAGATTAGAAAGACTTTCTTCCTTTGTTACAGGAAAAGTGACAATTCTGCTTGGACACATTTGATAATGGTAGATACATTTCTAAATAGCCAAAAAAAGAACAGTACATGGACCTCGGTGTTATTCCATCAGAAATGCTAAGGCTTGATTAAAGAGCGTACTATCAGGAGAAACCTGTTCTATTGTACTAGCTGAAGCAGCTTCATTGGATGAAAGTTTTCTATGAGGATCTTGCGGAGCATTGGGATCACTAGATTTCATCCGGATGATAGCCATAGAATTAAGCCTTATTTGACACATAATGATGTTAATCTGCATTGATAAGAATGGGTGTGAAGCATTAGTGACTAGATAAAGGTAAATAAGAACAACCTCAGAATCTTTATCTTGTCCATTAAGGATAACAAAATTCATAATAGTAGCTATCAAAAGATTGAGAATAATGGTAATAAGAGTGACGGATTCTTACCAATTGAAGTAATCAATTAAAAAAAAAAAAAAATAGCATTTTACAGTAGAATAATACACTTCTTAAATTTGCAGCCGCATATCCTTCTTATGAAACAAGAATAATCAAATATACTTGGTATAGGTGAATGGACAAGCTGTGGCAAATCAAAGGACGTATTGACAGTGCCTGAACAAGTTGAATAGACACCCAAAAGTATGATATGTGGCTTCCGACCAAAACAAGAGCAACTATAAGATCTTTGTTTCCTGACCAATAATGAGAAACAACTATCGGAACTGTATGTATGGAAGTAAAATTCTCAACTGCAGATTGAAGGACACAAGTGTTAGTTGCAGGAGTGAAGAAGGAAAAATAGTAGGATATTCATCTTTCTCATGTGAGAGTGCACCCCAGCATGTGCTCAAGCATGCCATTGTCCACGTCCACTCATGCTTGCACGGATACAAATGCCAATGTGTGCCTCTCGATTGAGAGAGAGAGAGAGAGAGAGGGAGGGAGAGAGGGAGAGAGGGAGAGAGGGAGAGAGACCTGATATACAAAATAAGGATTGACTGGAAGGTCAAGGCTGAGAGAGCGTTGAAGGCAAACGAGTAATACAATTACGTATATACACAGTTCCAGTTTAACCTCTACTGCCAATTCAGTGTAACTATAAGAAAGATCCTGCAATTAAATAGTTCCATGAGATGCTCATGTAGCTTGTGAAACTTTAAAAAGGTTCAGGAACTAGATAATTCAATTACTGTCATAAGATACCAAGGCTTTTATCTCCACCAGGTCTCTTCTTTGCACCAGGGACTTCACTACCACTTGACCAGCTAAAACTACCTCGTATGGCAAAACAGCTGGCCAGTTTGCATCCAGGCATTCATGTCTGTGTTCTGGAAAGTGCTCAGGAATTTTCTGCTCCCCATTTTCAGAAGTAACTTCTCTGATATGATTTTCAATCTCTTTAGTAACTTCTCTGCTTGTCTGGGGAACTACCTCTTCTACGTTGTTTCTTGATTGATGTCCTCCTGCTTTTAGCTGGCAATGCTCAGAGCAGTACCGTGGTATTGCACAGAAAGAGCAGGGTACCACATCCGCTGGTAATTCATTGAAGCAATAGTGACAGTACCTGTCTTGACAATTCTTCAATATGACCTGCATGGCAGGGGAGCACCCTCGTAATAAAATGTGTTCTGCAGATGATTAACACTGACCTGCCTCAGATCATCACTATTATAATCTGGTCAAGAATCCCTGTGGGGAATTGCTTGGATTAGACAAATGCGATAGTTTTTTGGTAATCACATAGTTCAAAATTTAAAAGCCCTAAACCTTTTACATGTGGTTCTGTCACAACCTTCACGCATCCTTAAAAGAATGCAAAGGAAATCAGCAAGTTGATACTTTTCACCAGAAAATAGATTCGTACTAAGGAAGGCAGCTAAGTCATGCCAACAGTATTTCACATGGATGGATTCTGGCTGGCTTACAAGTTAGTTCACTAGAAGGGCTTTAAGTAGTCCAGCTCATAAAATAAAGAATTGCTGTCATAAGCTGTGCAGAGTTGCTTCCATTAATGGTACATGGAATGCAATTTGTCACGGTGCACCACAAGCTAAAGGTACGTGGAATGTGACTTTTATCAGTACTGGATTGCCTGAAAAGCTAGTCAGGTGCTGATCTTTCACACGCAAATTTATGCCTTAAACCGATGTGCATATGTCATTCCATGTGTCAACAGAGAACTACAAAAATTCTGTCACACTTGGCATGCTAGGACTCAATCTGTGAAAGTAGACAGACCAGAGACAAGCTAGGCTAAAAATCCTTACCGCAGCGTAAGGTTCCTCACTGTGAACCGAATAAGATGGAGGAATTTCACCAGTTGAAGCCATCCCCCTTCCTTTATGTGGCATCACAATGGACTTCACTTTTACCTCGTGCGGCACATCTATCGAAGAAACAAGTACAAGGTGAATGATTGAAAATTAGGCGTTACTTACAGATCACCAGCAAACAAGGTTCTCACCATCCAGGAAAAGAATGGATAGTAGCAAAGATTGTACTTGATTATGTAAACCAGATAAGGTATCCAATCATCAAGTAATCTAGTGACCAGAAAAGGAACTTCACATATTAACCAAGGAAAACATTCACCTCCTAAAACCCAACTTAAAATTATATCCCAAAATAAGGACAAAGGTCGACCAAAATTTCTCGTTGGACTTTTCACTCATCCTCCCTCATAGGTAATGAAGGAACTGAAGAACGGATACCAGTAGTCTGACCAAATTTTAGTCATCAGAAGACAAAGACCGGCAAAATCAACTTATGTATCCTAATTGAAGAAATGAACAATCTTTTCGAATGGAAGAATTTGTTTCCGGTAGGCACCTAAATATTGAACCATGTCTTCATCTCATAGCTACTTATTCTAGATCAATGGTCCCACATCCACATAGCATGAGAGGAAGAGCAACTGGGGATCTCATCGCCAAACTCCTTATTTGCCACCCAATTTCTAACTAATAGGTCAAGCTCTAAGCCTAGGTCAAATCCCGGTCTAAACAATAATAGAGCATTCATATGCCTTCATCCAATAGCTTGAACTTTTAGATCAGTGGGTTGTGGTCCTACATTTTTTGTAATTCCACTCATCCACTAACGAATATATGAAATTTTTAGATTTTTAATTCGCATTTCCTGAACATGATTTTAATGTAATACCTGATAGAAGTATTAAAGAACTATGGAGTGCCATGTATCCTTGTTCAAAGAAAATTTTGCATAACCAATCACAAATTGTATGTAGATAATATAAAATTTCCTTCAGCTTTGGTCTCTTTCCAGGATTTCACCACTTTCCTGGTTCAACTCTTCAAGTTTTGGTAGGACAACCTCGAGTTTTGCATCAAATAAGGTTGGCTCAAGTTCATGTGTAATGGATCAATCATGTAAGGTTTTGAGAATTTGAAATATCAGCTATTTAACCAAAAAAAAAAACCAAATATGGGCCAAAATGAGTATGAATTGAATCATTCCAGGTCAGATAGATTTCACCAGTGTGACCAACTTTTGCCACCTCTATGCACAGCTGGCTGATGAAATTCTACAATTTCTCTCTAGAAGGGAGACACATAGGCTTAAGATGCAACCTTGATACCAAATAAAGGAATAAACATGTCAATTACATGATAGAAGAAAGCTACTAAAAACTGAAGAAGCCTTCCAAAGATGTGATATTTGTGGGAAGAGATAAAAATGAATCTATGTAATCAAAAAACCCTTCCCAACATCGTCAGCAGGATCACAAAATTCAGCTTGTTTGGTTCAAAAGATCAGGAAGAACGAGAAAGGCTTCAATGTAGTAACTTGTTTAGAAGGACTAAGGGAGAAGTAAGAAAAGGATGAGGAGGTATACATCTTTTGCCTTAATAGCAAATATGTGGTTCTTAAATCCCTCCGAATCCATATGAATAGGATGGATTTCCAGGGTAGGGGGTGCTGGTAATAGATATGTCATTATTTCCCAAGTGTAACCTTCTCTTTTTTTCCAGTTCTGATGACCTAGAAGAGCATTAAGGTCATGATACCTTTTCCTTGCTCTGATTAACACTCAAAACACGGTATGACCAAACCCTCCATCTCTTTTCTTCTTTTTCCCATCCTAATATAGATTATTACATTTCCCTCTAAATAATCTCCATCAAGCAAAGTTTTCACGTGGTAAATATTTAGCACATAGATCAGTAGTTCTCCTATATTAATATAAATGTTAAAATCATATTAAGAAACAGCAGAAAACGAACAAGGAACTTTGACATCATTCACGTAGCTGCAGAAACAAGTCTCGTGAGAAAGGCAGCAACAAGAATTCACCTCCACATTATATTATGCATGGACAACAAAGAATAATCTCACACCTGAAATTTTGAAGATGTTCTCGTCATGCTGAGTTAATGAACCAGACATCCTTGTGAACTGGACCTGAAGTAACTTCATCTCACCTTCAATCTGTCTCTTGCCACCCGATGATGTCTCCATCAAATTTGCTACATGCAAGTCTGCCATTGCATCTTCATAATTTTCTGAAGAAGCATTGATCTTACCTCTCCAATACCATGCCTGCAGCAGAAATTAACTATTTCCAGACAACCAAGTATGGCAAGCTAACCAGACCATAGAAAGCAAGAAGAAGGCACAATAAGGGTCGGCATCCTCCGAAATTTTTTGGTGACATAGTTTAGTAACTGAATTTGAGTTGAGTTAAATAAGTCAATGCTTAAAGTAAGGTTTGAGCTCAAACCAAGGCATCTTTTTGAATTAGAGATTCAATCAAGAGAAACTCAGCATACTTGAGCTCAACTCATCTCTGGCTCATGTAAGTTGAAACAATTTCAAAAGTCAAATACAGCCAAAGTTCGCTTAAGTCAAACCGCTACTATTTCTATAGAATAAAAGAGACTTTCATGTAACATAAAGGGACAGTTCTCTTTTATTCTCTTACTTGTGCTATTTGTGCAGCTTGTTCTTTGGACTGTTTTTGGTGCAATCAACTCTTCTACTTTGTATGATTTCACAACGAAGTCCCTTTGCATTAACACGATTGACTATGCTGAGAGAGTGTGCTTGTGTAGGGACGTCGCCACCTAAGCAACCGCCGGCCATGGCTATATGACCTTCGCACCTCTCAGTGTAAGGAGTGGTCATCAGTCATCACCAGCTTGGTTCTGGCAAGACCGCGCTCGCCATAGATGACGTCACAGATGCAAGACAAAAAATATGCCACGTACATAGTCTATGATGCAAATTCCAATCACCGTTTTAACAGTAGAAGGATATTGCAATTGGAGTCATAGCTTCATATACCTTCGCATATCCTGGGGAAATTTGAAGCGCCATGTTACAGTCTCGAAAACACTCTCCTATAATCACTCTCAGTTTATTCGAAGAGGTCGTTCTAATTTTATTATATAGACTGAAATTAAAAGAGAAGGAAATAAAAAGGACAGTAGAGAGATCGTAGACATCTTCGAGGGTTCGGGAATCTTCGCACGGGTTTACACGAAGCAGCAGTTGCTACAAGGCGAGGCGAGGGCCTGGCTCGTCCTCCCACTTTGGTCGCGAGTGGCTACCACCGCGCGAGGGCAAAGCAAGGCGCTGCCTTTGCACCATCACCTCTTCTATCGGATTTCATCTTCTTTTCTTTACTTTTTGACCTCTTTTTCTTTAACATGAAAACGACAAGGCATCGTTTTGGTTCGATGGCAGTTTATATAGTTCCATGGACTTTGTTAATGGCTATGTAGATGAGAAAATTAATGAAATGGTCAGATTAGATTTATTCCATTTTTGTTGAAAGATAACATATTTTAGAAAAAATTTCAAATAAGGCTTGAAGTAATCTTATTTTTTCAAATAAATGTCTGAAGTTAATATTATTTCAAATAAGGGCCCGAAATATCCTCATTTACGTAAATAAAGATTTGAAGTCGACATTATTTTAAATAAGAACATTAAGTGATCATATCAATCTCAAATAAAGGCTTGAACTCACCATCTATGAAAAATAATTTCATCTTTTAAATTTTTCCTTTCTTTCTGTATTTTTTCGTAAAAAATAGAAAAAATTAAAACTTAAAAAGAAGGGAAAACATAGGCCTAAGCGCTCTCTCTCGCCTATGGCCACTGCCCCATCACTGATGGGGTGATGGCAACAATCGACAAGATCACTAGTGCTTGGGCAAGGGCGATGACCCTCTCCTAAGACTGGGTGAGCCCTTGCCTCTGGTTGGCAAGGGTCGCGGGCCCTTGCCCAGGTGCCAACGACCCATAGGTCGATGGGGCGGCAGTCATAGGCAGGCAGGAGCCCTCTTGCCACGTACATAGGGTGCGTTTGGGAACCACTTTTAGGGAAAGTCTTTAGGAAAATGCAAATACCTTTGAGATAAATGTATTTTCCAAAATGCAACCGTGTTTGGTAAATTGCACTTTGAAAGCTCTTTGTAAAGTATTTTGAGCAAAATAGCGTTTGGGGAATTACATTTACAAATGATCTTTGTGGTAAAAAAAATTATCAAAAGAAAAATAAAAAAAAAATTGACTAAAGGGCAGTGGCCGTCGGCGACCTCCGGCGACCTTCGGCGACGTTGGATCTGGGGCAGCGAGGTCGCGGGAGGACCTCGCCGCCCCCGGATCTGGGGCGGCGAGGTCGCGGGAGGTCGCGCGACGCCGCCGCGACCCAGATCCGGGGGCGGCGAGGTCGCGTGACCCGGATCGGGGTGGCAAGGTCCTCCCGCGACCCTGCCAACCAGATCTGGGTTGCGGTGACCCAGACCTCACCGTGGGTCGCGGCGGTCACGCCACCCCCCGGCGTCAGTCGTCTGGGCGACGGTCGCCGGCGACCGCTCGCGGAAGAAGAAGCTCGCGGAAGAAGAAGACCGCCTGCCGCCCCAGATCTAGGTTGCGGTGACCCAGCCCTCGGTCGCGCCACCTCCGGCATCGGTTGCGCCACCTCCGGCGTCGATCGCGCCAACCCCCCGACGATCGCCGGTGTCCCTCTAGCAGTCGCCGGCCGCTTGCAGTCAGCCAACCCCCCCGAGAAGATGAACAGTTGCGACACAAGGGCAAGAACCGGAAAAACAAAAAATTCGTGAGGACAATTTCGGAAAAAATAAATTATGAATAGTGCCCTTGTGGGCATGCCGAAAAAGCCGAAAGCCCAAGGCAGGTCCTCACCTGCCTTGGGCTTTCGGCTTCGCAATGCTGGCATTTAGGGAATGCGGGCTCAAAATTTTTTGCCAAACGGGCTGGCATTTGCCCAAGTATCTTCAGGCTTCAAAGGGGCTTTGGGAAGTGGTTCCCAAACGCACCCATAGTCTATGATGCAAATTATAACTACTTCATGTCATTTTTTTTATGTTGATATATTTACTTCAAACTCTTATTTGAGAAAATAAAGATATTTTAAGTTCTTACATGGATTTTTGCCATAACATATAAAGGAATCAAAGTAAAGGATGATGACAAGTGTTAAGACTTAGAACTTATTTGAATGAACATTTTGCTTTTACTTTTCACTTGATCTAAATCTTGCTCTTCGTGCGCTTTAATTTGTAATTTTGATGAAAACGGAAAAAGAATTTTTTATATATCGAAAGAAATAAAAAAAAAAAATGTAGGAGCGGAGAAAAGTAAAAGGAAGAAAAAGGGAGCGACTCCTCGACAGCTCCTCGCCCTCTCGGTTTGTCCTTTTATTTTGTTGACCAATGCCTCAACGCCTCGCCCTTAAAAACCGATAAGGGAAGGGGCGGGCGGGGGAGAGCCTCCTTTGTATTTCTCGTATATATTTTTGGGTTCGTGTTGAGGAGGGGGGGATTGTCTGGTCGGCGCTGAAGGCGAGCAGTTGCACGTACAGCACGCGAGAGAGAGAGAGGGCGAGAGAGCGAGGGATTCGATTCAAACACGCCGAATTCAGGAACGGAGTTGAAGGTCGTCGTCGTCGTCATCTTCTCCTCCTCCTCCTTACGCTCTTGGTCTTTGATTGCTTTTCCATTTATCCATCTGTCAATCTTTCGATGTATATTTAGGGTTACCTCGAACTTGCTAATGTGGATGTCGAAGTTTGATCGTTTGCTTTTCCTGCTTCTGACCGTTTCCGTCTTGCTCTTCCGCACTCCACTCGTTGCGCGTTGATTGACGACGAGTTAGCAATGGGCCTTTTTCTTTTTGCGCTATACTATATTACCTTCTCTGTTTGCTCGACATTTGCTAAAACCATTCCGAGTGTTTTATACGTCGCGCCCTCGTCTGCGATTTCAGGTCATTTGTCCATGGAGGAGGAGAACGTGCCCGTGGCAGCGGTTCCTGCCGAAGAAAATGGCGTAGAGGAGGCTACCGAGCGCCTTGACGCGCTGCAAACCGATGCCGACGACGGCAAGGATAATGGTCCTCCTGCTCTCTTTTCTTGCGCTACCAATAACCCTTCTCTTTGGAGAGCGCCTTGGCCGCGTTTTCTCTAGTTGTACTTATTGGGGATTGGTGGACATTTCCTGCCTGCTGCATCTAGATTAGGTCGTTGTCTTTTTTTTCCTTTTGGTCTGCATCGATCGTGACTTAATTTTGTTCGATTTTCCTACAGGAGAAGTCACCAAGAAGAAAAAGAAAAAGAATAAAAAGCAAGTAATACTCTTTCTACCTCATGCCCTACCCTTCCCTCCCAATGAGTGCAGTTTGAGAATTTTAAACCTGTTGTTTGGCTCTTAGGAATAAGAAAGAAATTGCCCGAGCAGAATAATCCACCCTCGATTCCTGTTGCTGAACGTTTTCCATCTGGGGAGTTTCCAGAGGGTGAAATTCAACAGTACAAGAATGAGTGAGTTCCTCACTTATCGTGCTTTTTATTTGTAATCGTTGTGGAGTCTATTGGTTGGATGGACTATTATATAGTTTCCTTCCTGCCCTTCTAGTGGCCAGAATCTTCTGTTAATTACTTGTTGTAGCTGCATTAAGCATGTCTAGGAGATTTCTTAAACTTACAATCGATACCAGGTGAGGTTCCGCAAGAACTTTGTATTGTCAATTGGAAACCTTTCTTTACTTTGTTCTCTCCTGTCTATCATCGAGAGAAATTTTTCTATCACTAGAAACTAGAGTCTCAGAATGGGACTTCCAATTGAAGTAGGAAGGTGGAGGTGACCAAAGAGCATAGTCTCGGAGTGCTGCTCAAACCAATACCTGGACCACAACTATGCTTGATTGAATTCCTGGTGACCCCCCAGAACTTTATCAGCCATGTCCCTCGCCTATTTTTAGTCAGTCTTGGGACTCTGATTTTATCATTCTGCAAGGCCAGTCGATCTGTGTTTAACTTGGCCACCTATTCCTCTAGGAAAGAGCAAATCATCATCTTTTTGCTCTTTTAAAAGTGGTCCAAAGCTCTCTTTGTCAACAGCAAAGAGTAAGGTTTCTTAAGAAATGGTATCGCAAAGTATAAAATTCTGTGTTTGGGCATGAGAGAGAGAGAGAGAGAGATACATGATGGGTTCAGGTCTTTAGATGGAGTATTTTGATGCAGCTATTATGTTTCTACTCATAGATAAATTGGCAGTCTTACATTTTTTTTAGAGTTTTCCTATTTCAACTTGGAGTAGAACTGTAGAGAGTCTGTTAATATTGTTGCAACTTTGTAATAGAGTTTTTGCAATTATATACTTTGGGAGTGTGTGATGCAATGCTTCTCCTAGGTGTGCTGCTTAAGAAACGCTAGGTATGATGCTTAGGAAGCTTCAGGTGTGAAGCCTAAAGATTTATTCTTTGATGTCGATCTTGCTGTCCTACATCAATTATGATATCAGAGGGAAGGCTTCTACACTTTCTCCCACAAGAATGACCAACTTTGAGTTGAATTCCGAGGTTGGTGAGTTGACATCCAAGTTGGACACTATGCACAAAGATCATGGATGCTGTTTTAAGCAACAAACAGCAAGATTGATAAACTCTCTGAGCAAATAAAGAAGTTTATTGCCCTGGGAGTGCAACCAAGGGAGACAACTGTCAATCAAGTCCCTCCACAAGATGAAAATATTAGAGGTGTTCAAAATTTTCAAGTATTAGAGGAGTCTGAAATCAAGAAGGAAAATCTTGAGTGACATGATGTTGTTGAATGCACGAAAGAGATAAAATATGAATGGGTCAACGATGGCTTGAAAGTTAGTGCTTCTGGTTTGGAGATTTCAGTCATGTTGCTTGTCAATGTTCAGTGAGGGTGCACGTTGGGGAAAACAAGGAAGCACCAGTTCAAAATGGCTCTGAAGATCAAGCAAACATAGTAGAAAATGTTGGTTTCGTGATACCATACTAGTTTTATTATCACAAGAAGTTTGGTCGGGAGTTTTACTCAAAATATGCCCTAACTGAACTTCTTTCGACTCGAGGGACAGAACTTATTGAAGTGATGCTTAGGAAGCTTTCTGTGTGAAACCTAAAGGTTTATTCTTTGTTGTGGGACTCGTCGTCCTGCATCATATTTTTGGTCCATTTTCTTTAATCTACCTTGGCATTGGGAAAGGGATTTTTTTATGTTCTTGTAGTGCTTGCTAAAAGGATGATGTTGTGGCAATAGCCTTTCTATGTACTCTTCTTTTATAGATGCTCAAAGATGTCTTTGAACATTTTTAATCCCGTAATTTTTTTTATGAGGTGTTAATGTGACACATTTTTTTAATACTTACGTAGAAAATCATTTGTCAAATGTGTTATACGTGGCATTCTGCGTTGCTTCTTGCTTGTTAGTAGATGTGTCATGATGGGGGCCTCAAAAATGTGAAAGGATTAATATGTCGTTGTGGGCTCAAACAAATAGAGTATAACCATCTTAAATTGACATGTCATGGTGATGACACGAGAACATGAATTGCTAGCTCTTGGAATGGTTTGCCATGGGCCTGAAGTCTGAAAGTGATGCACATCTTGATCTTTTGCATTCACCTATATAAATTCACTACTCTATTCTATGATGATTTGTTGATGGTAGACAATATAGAGAATAACCTATGCCATTGTCTCTGATCTTTCTATATTTCCACTGTGCCACATTACTTCTTTTTGCCCTCAAGTTTCAGTCATCAATAATATGTGTTGGCTGGGCTTTTAACTTTTTCTTTTGATGTAATCTAAGTTTCTTTCATGATCATTTTCATGAGGAGCTCAAGTATTGACAAGATATTAACTCTTATATAATTTTATATAATTTTAATGCGAGAGCCACTAGTCACCATCAGAAGTTCTTTTTACTTTTTTCAATTCTCTATGGTTATGTGAAAAATACAAATGGATAGACACACAGACATGTGGAGAAAGATTTCATGCCAGTCTTCCCTCTAGCTCAATCATGTAGCTTCTCTAGGTATTGCTAACTTCTAAATTCTTATGTGCTGAAATTTCAATTCATTTATAGTAATTTACGGAGGGTGACGTCTGAAGAGAAGAGGGAATTGGAGCGCCTTCAAAAACCAATATATAATTCAGTTCGACGAGCAGCAGAGGTTCATCGACAGGTTGCAATCTCTGTCTACTTATGCTCTTATTGCTGCTCAAAATGCATATGAGACTGTGTATGGTGAAGGGAAAAACATATCGACCGCTTTTGCTATGAATTTTTTTATTAATTCTTGACTTTGGCTTGATTTATTTCTAAGCAGGTTAGGAAGTACATCAGGGAAATTTTGAAACCCGGAATGCTAATGACTGACTTATGTGAGACCTTAGAGAACATGGTTCGTAAGCTAATATCTGAAAATGGTTTGCAAGCAGGGATTGCTTTCCCTACAGGATGCTCTTTAAATTGGTATAGTGATGGCTTTTGTGTTCAACTTTACTTGATTTTGTTGGATGTATCTTCTTTCTCACTTCCTCTCTTTTTAGGGTTGCTGCTCACTGGACTCCAAATACGGGAGATAAGACTGTGCTTCAGTATGATGATGTGATGAAGTTGGACTTTGGGACTCATATTGATGGTAATTTTACTGAGTTTGTTTAGTGAAACTTCTTTTCGCTTGCTGCTTATATCTTAATTCATTTTTGCATGACTTGTATCAGTACCTTGCATTACTGATCTTATCTCAAAAGTCTCCTCAATTTGCAGGGCTTATAGTCGACTGTGCATTTACAGTGGCCTTTAATCCCATGTTTGATCCTCTGCTTGAAGCCTCATGGGAAGCAACGAATGCTGGTATTAAGTTAATTCACACTTCCTGGACCGAGTCTCATTAGATATGAATTGAATCCATGACATATCGCATGGTTCCATCTTGCTTTTGTTGATTCATCATAGATCAAGTTTTGTTTTTACTCACTTTTCTCAGCTCTAGAAAGGAGTGTGCTGGTGAGAGAGTTATTGCTGTACCTGGTTGTGTTTAAAGGATAATATTTTTATGGCATTTTTACTTCCTAATCCATAGGAAGCATCAGGCAGAATTTCATTGCATGAGATGGATTCATCATCTCTCTTCAAGATCTAGACATGTCTATCATAACCTATGGTTGTATAGGAATCTGGAATAGACGTTCGTCTTTGTGATGTTGGTGCTGCAATCCAAGAGGTCATGGAGTCATACGAAGTTGAAATTAATGGAAAGACTTTTCAAGGTACTTCCCTAACTCAGGTAGTTGCATAGTTAAATGCAGTTCTTCCATTGCCATGAATGATGTGTGTTAATTTGGTCGGCTTGTTAGTGTATCCGGAGGAGTTGATTTGTGTGATGTTAACTCGATTGTACTTTGGTCTTCTCTGGCAGCTAAGATGTTTTTACAATGGTTTATCCTTGTAACTCTTCTTTTTTGGTTTGTTTAGGTTTAACAGTATGTGCTTCTGTCAATATATGAAGCATCACTATATCACTAATGCTCCCTTTGCTTTGGTTGGTGCATTATTTAAGAATGTTATGGCAGACATTAATTAGGAAAACTGGAAAGTAACAAAGTGGTTTACTTTGCTAGGCTAATTACAACTACACTTTTCTAAGCATAACTGGTGTTATGTCCACTGAGGGACTCTTAGGCATCGTTTACATAGTTAATTGGTCAACTTCTGCTCATGTATGTGGGGAATTGTAAAAAAATTGCAATTGAGTTTAAAGTTGAATATAGTGAGATCATTGCAGAATTGCTTGTTATGACGCTGAAATTTTTGAACTAGTGGAATTGGACCCCTAAGTTCGTTGCTCGTGGTGGTCCTATGTCACTGTTTTGGTGCATATGTTCCTCTAAGGTGTGAGTTTGGCATTATTTGATTTCGTTTTCATCCTATCTTGTGGAATATATTGACAAATACACAGATAAAGCTTTATGTTATATTTCCAAGTATGCCTTACAAAGCCAGTTATGGTCTTCTCATTTCTGCAGTTCCTTAAAGTGACTTCTGTTTTTCGTCATGCAAGAATTCTTATTATGAGGATCTGAACTCCATTCTTTTTTTTTTTGATCCGCTGGAGCTCCATTCTTACTCTTCTTTTCTTGTCCTGCTTCTCTAGAGACATCTTTGTCTTAATTGCACTTATTCCTTTTGCTTATTCTGATGCCTTGCCCACATTAGTTCCTCTTAAGTATGTGGTCATTGCAGTTTAAGAAATTATTTGTTGATTGTAAGTGCAATTCCAATTATACATGTCTGCACTTCATTAAATTCTCTTAATGCCATGGATGTAATCTCTATGGACCCTTCAATTCTCAAAACTGACTGAAGTGTGAAATTTCTCGATCATCTATATGATTTGATAGCTAATATTAATGCTTCATCCCACCTTTCTTTTTACTCTGTACATTTTTCATTTTCAAATCACTTTAGTAGACTTTGTAAAGTCGGTTTTCACAGTTGCCTTGATGTCTCATCACTAAAAGCATTTTTCTCAAGGCTTTTGCTTCTGCTCTGTATATTATTCGATTTTGATCTAACTTGTTGCCTTGGCATTAGCACAGGAACTTAATTTTAAGATTTAAGTTATAGACTTAGGAACAAATACTTTCCTAATGTTTGGATTATTGCATGACTTGTTGCAGTTAAGAGCATCCGGAACTTAAATGGACATAGCATCGGGCCCTATCAAATCCATGCTGGAAAATCTGTGCCCATTGTGAAGGGAGGTGAGCAGACAAAAATGGAAGAGGGTGAATTTTTTGCTATTGAAACCTTTGGTTCGACAGGTAATTGCCTTTGCATTTAATGTTGGTTTATTATAAGTTTGTGTCAATGTTCTGTTAGGGGTAACTTTGTTCTTTTGCAGGAAAGGGATATGTAAGAGAAGACTTGGAGTGCAGCATTTACATGAAAATTTTTGATGTTGGCCAGGTCCCGTTGAGGCTGCCCAGAGCAAAGCAACTCTTAGCAACAGTTAATAAGAACTTCTCCACCTTAGCATTTTGCAGACGTTATTTAGACTGGTTGGGTGAGACCAAATATCTTATGGCATTGAAGAACTTATGTGATGCTGGAATTGTGCAGGTGAAATTGATTTAATTTGTTTTTTATTGAGTTTTTAGATTACATACCATTGGGCCAATTTCTTACATGCCCTTCACTAGACAAGATGATGCACTGGTGTATAAATATTGGATTTTGTTCACATGCAGCCTTGTCCACCTCTTTGTGATGTGAAGGGAAGCTATGTCTCTCAGTTTGAGCATACCATCCTACTCTGGCCAACTTGCAAGGAGGTCATATCCAGAGGTGATGACTATTGATCTTCTGTATGTAACATGTCAGTGAATACCAAGAAGATAAAAAAGATTACATGTTAGCAAGATACCGTTTGGCATTTACTTTGATTTTGGGGTGTTGGATTTGTGTTTGTTTCCTGCATCTCGTCTGAAAAAGATATTAAATGGTTCAAGATATATGATGATTCTTCTTCTGGAGTTGCTTCAGTGTTGGTTCTGTTGAACTGTTTGAGACATTATGAGGTAGGGTAGCGGTAGAAAATTTGCTTAGAAGCAAGTTGTGCAGACTGTAACTTGCTTTAATAATTTACGATGTGGGGTGGACAGTGTTTACGGACATAACTGGGCTGGCATCCCTTTATGTAAATACCATAATACTTTCATTGACATCCTTGGCTTGTAGCAGGGGATAAACATGTCCGACCTTGTTAGCATTTTTTGAAACTTGAGGAAGCTTTGGGAATTTAGGGCTGCAGTTTAGTTCGTTAAAATTCTCTTGAAGTTTTTCTACAACTATCTTGGCAGACTTGCACATGAGGCCATTGCACACGTAACCCTGCAGGCGGGAAATAAAATGAACTTATGAATGGTGAGAAGTTCACATGTACTATTTGACCATAAAGCTTTCTATCTGATGCTGAGAAGTTCAATCACTGGGTTGCATTGGTTAAATCTTTAACTTGAGCTGAACGACAGTACAATGACACCCCTAATGCTAAGGGCCTTGGATAATAGTGCAAGAATGCACTGATCCTCGCCGAACTTCGCCAAGTTAGTTGGGTGTTTCATATAGCTGTTACTTCACTCGTGAATTTCACTGCAATGAATCTACATGTACTAACTGAAATCTAATTGGTAATTCACTATCCTCTTGCTTGCTTGGTGAAGATTTTATTCAATAAAAGGGATAATTTGTTCACATCGATACGAGAGTCCAGCCTATTATTGGAATCCATTTTGTATATTTATATTTCAGAGGAAGTGATTAATCTTATTGCTACTCTACGCTTGAGAGCATAAGTGCAACTTTTTTTAAATGCAACATTTAAAGCTGATATAAATGTCAGAATAAGTGTCGTTGTACATACATTACTGTTAGATGTAAAAGAAAAGCCAACAAAAAGGAAAAGGCAAATATCAAATTGCCAAAACAAAAACAAACTATCCATGACACCAGAAAAGCCAACAAAAAGGAAAAGGCAAATATCGAATTGCCAAAACAAAAACAAATTATCTATGACACCAGAAATCGCAAAGTCACTTTTCGATTTTTTTTATGATGGGTGGTGGAACAGCAAACATTTTGGTCAATAAAATCATTTTTACACATAAAAAATAATTTATCATAATTCAATTCAATTTCAGAAACAACAAGACACACTAGTATTTTCATTTCAAAGTGCTTCAACATGCCAAAATTAGACCAACACTTTTCACGAAAAACAACATAAATATTAACTTTCCATCAACTGAGAGCAACAAAATCCCAAGTATGCTGTGTTTACCACAAATTCTTAATACTCCAAAATTACCGAGATTAATAATTCCAAAATTTCACAAAGCTTTGCTGCAGTAGGTGTTGTGGCTAGAGATGCTGAAAGTTCAGCTTGTAGGATGCCAGAGGCTCAATGATCCAAGCTGGGTCGATGCTTGCGAAGCAGAAATGTTGGGCTAAAGGGCACATTGGGATGGTTGCTCAAGTTGTTTCTACTGACATCATCAATTTCCCCTAGTGCTGCAACTGGGAGCATAAAGAATGTGCTGTCAGCCCCCAAACGCCGGTGAGGGCTCGCCGTGGTGTTGGTGTCGGTTCGGTGAAGATGGTATAAAATGAGGAAGAAGCGTGGGGCAAGGGTAGAGGAGAAGAAGTCCAGAAGAGAAAAAGAGTAAAGAAAAAAAAAATAGAACAAGAAAGAAAAGGAAAAATTAATTAAAAAAAGTATTTTTTTTTTTAAAAGGAAAAGAACAAAAAAAAAAGAAAAGGTTTTAATCGATCGGGTCTGGTTGGGGACGAGCGGCTTCAGGACTGTTCATCTCTGATCATCCCCGAGCGTTCAACCCTTAGTTTGAGACCAAGATGAGGAGTTGGGCTCAATTAGGTTTGATCGTTTTAGAGATGTTTGTGATACTTGGGCTTGAAAGTTTATTTTGGGGGCGTTTGGGCTTCACTTAGTTTAGATGGGCTAGCAGAAATAGAGAATAGAGTGGGCTTTTTTCTCAAAAGAAAAACTTTCGTGGACCCTTCCCTAAAGTCCGGGCCGGTTTGGTCGTACCCGGTCAAGAGACCCGGTCCGAATTCTCTTTTATAATATTAAAATTCGCAAAAAAAAAATTATTAATTAAAATATCATAAAATTTTTAAAAAAAGAGATTAAAAAGGATTACTCAAAAAATTCCGAAAATAATAAAAAAATAACAAATTCTGAAAATAAAATTCTTTAGAAAATTCGAAAATATTAAAAATCCTAAAAATTCTCAAAACATCAAGAAAATTTCAAAAAAAAAAAAAAATTAGAATTCCTCGAAAAGCTTAAACAATAGTTTTCAAGTAATATTTTCTGAATAAGTGGGAGCCTTTTGATCTAAGATTGTGCTCAAAATCGTACAAGCCCTTTAAGGCTCTACCCGTTCAAAATTGTACAATCCCTTAAGGCTCTGTCTTAGGGTTTCATTGGTCCTTAGAGATAAATGACATTGATTGCGCACCATCAATATGATTATGACTTCCCTTTAGCTTAGTTAAGATTGACATTTGTTTATCTCTTAGTGTTAGACACTTATTATCCCTTGCAATCTATTTAATACTTCATTTAATTGCTTATTGTTATTTTAATGATTAAGCATCTATATGATCACTTCATATGTTAGTAGATTGGTTTAAAATTAATCCAAACTACCTGACAAAAACCTTTTTTTAAAATGAAGATTAGATATCGAAAAAACACAATTGGTTAATTAGTTTAATTAAGTCTCCAACCTTAGATTCTATACTTGCGTAGAAAGATAAGTATACTTTCATATCTTATTTGGTTTCTAATTGACTCAAACAGGTTAGTAAACGACTCATTTTTAGAAAATTCTCATAGTGGCAATTTAAAACCCACCATCGTGTGAGGTGGGCTTGGGAGGGCTTAGGTCTAAATTATGGGCCGTTAGGCTCGTCTTTTAGGCATTACTCTTAAACCTCTTCCTTCTCTAAATGGGTAGGTCACGGCACATCAAATGACATATTTCCCTTTTTCAACCACCATCTCTCTCGTCGCCATCCAAGAATGAATAGAATTTTCTCATATAACACATGAATAACAAAGTCGCAAGACTTTCCTTACAATAAAACTACTATAAAGATATTCAAGCCAAACTGAGAAATGGTGTTAAAATACCACTTCCTCAAACTTTCTTCTTTAAGTTTCTTTTTTTCAAAGGACTTACAACTTAGCTAATCGAGCCCCTTGCATCTTCAAGATGGTAGTTGCCTGCTCATTCATTCTGTCAATATCTTGGAAGATGGAGCATCATTGTTAATAATAAATCTCTTTTCGACTCAATGACAGGAGAAATAAGTTATACTAGAAAGAGACGATGTGAATAGTACTTGGGCAAAAATAACTCTGTTTCTTTAGATTACCTCTCTCTCAATTCCTCGAGTTCCCAAGCTTTTAGGACTCTTTGCATTTGCAGGAATTATTCAATACAACTTCCAAGGAAAAATAATCATAGTGGTTGAGCTAAGACTAATTATAGGAGATGTCACCTTATCAACAATTTCTCTCTCCATACAAGATATTATCTGCTCAAAAGTTATCGTTTCAATTACCGCTTTCTTCATGATTTCTTCTACTTCATGTGCATACTCACAATGCGCTTCTAGCTCTTTTTGAGGTTTTTTGTACAACCTAGTTATGATATCCACCATTTTCCATAACAATTCATATATAATAACGAGCAATACGATCTCGGTTCATAACTAGAGTAATATCGTCATACCTGCTATGAGTAAATATTTCTTCTCAGACAATTTTGCTTCCAAGCTCCTCTTCTCTGAGATTGCAGCCTAAAAGACAAAAGAACTTATTCCAAAGAAACAAATGAAAAATAAAACACAATGATAATTAGGTTGTACAAAAAACCTCAAAAGGAGATGCGGGTTCATTAAAATTGGCAGCACATAAGCAGCCGCTTTGACATGAAACATACGTATCCTTTTAGCAAAAGGGGTAAACAAATTTAAAGAATAAATTGGGGAAATGGGAAATGGAAAACTTAATAAGGTCTGTACGCCCACCAGCGAAGCAACCTGGGTCCCATTTCCACAATATAAGAAAAAAAAAAAGAAAAAAAGAAATGCCAGAGCGACGTTGTTTTTTACGGTTCTCCACGGCCCCATGCATTTTGAAGTCCAAAAGGCCATTTGGGGGCTGTTTGTCTGTATTTCTTTTTTTTGTTCATGAACAGATTTTCTGTTTTTTTGTTCCAGAGAACAAAAAAAGAACAAAAACACGTTTGTTTGCATTTTTTTTTTCCAAATCTGTTTTTTTGTTCCCGAGTTGTTTGGAACAATTTGGAGAAACAAATTTTCTCTCTCTTCTTTCTTTTTTTTTTTTTTTACTTTTTTTTTTTTTTTTCTTTGGTCGGTCGCCGGCCTCGGCCATGATCGGCTGGGTGAGGCCGTCGGCCCTTGTCGGCCGATCGCCGGCCATGGCCGAGGCCAGCGACCGGCCAAAAGAAGAAAAAAAAAAAAGAAAAAAAAAAAAAAAAAAATAAAAAAATTAAGAAATTAAAAGAAACAAAAAAGAACACAAATTTACCAAATGTGTTTCTTTTTTTTTTTTATTCCCAGAACAAGTTTACCAAACGTGTTTTTCTGGTAAAAAATTGTTCCCCTGAACAGAAATAGTTTTTTCTATTTCTGTTCCTTGGAATAATTTTTGAACGGAAATACAAACAAACGCACCCTTGGTCGCGTCTTCGCCGTCGGGATCGCTGCTTCTGGGGAGTCCCCCACGGGGATATTTTTGTTCTCCCATCATTTGGCGGGCCAACCTCTGAGCCCGTGGACGACGTGGCACCCAAAAACTCCCTTTTCTTTTTCTTGTAGTTTTTATCCGAAGCACAGATCAATTCTTTACAAAAGAAAAAAATACTCTAAACTTTAGATCCAATTCTAAGTCTGCCCCAAACTTTTTTTATCTCAAAAAAACCTTAAACTTTAGGTTTAGTCTTAAACCTGTCATGAATTTTTCTTTTGTCTTAGAAAAAATTCTAAACTTTAAGTCTACTCCTAAATCTGTCTCGAATTTTGTTTTGTGTAAAAAGCACAAAAAATCCAAATTGTTACATATATGACAAATTTACCCTAACTCAAACTAATTTTTTTATAAGGAAAAACCCAAAACTAGGACATTTTGTGACAAATTTATCCAAAATCAGACTAGTATACTTATAACAAATTTACCCTCTGTTAGTTATTGTTAAATTTTACTGTCAAATTGCTAAATTAGATAACATATGACAATTGACGGATGTACCAATTTAGGATTTTACCATTCGTTTGTACAAAAAAAATCACTAATATTTAATCTATTCGCAAATCTACCCCGTGGTCTAGTTCCAACTTAACGTGGCATTTCCACATCAATAATAAATACACATTGACAAGGCGACATGGAAAATTATCGTCAAAATAAAACCGTTCTAGAGTAAAAAATTTAGGGACCACCAATCGTGACTTTTGGACAAAGGGCTAACAGGGGTAAATTTAGGACTAGAGTAAAAATTGATGATTTTTGACAAAAAAAATTGGAGTAGATTTGGGATTGGATCTATAATTTAGGTTTCTTTTTTTTTAGACAAAAGAAAAGTTTAAGGTAGATTTGAGATTAAACCTAAAATTTGAGTCTTGTTATTTTAGAAAAAAAAAGTGTATGGCAGAATTTTGGGACCAAATCTAAAGTTTGGGTTTTTTTTTTAAGGAATTGGCCCTCGAAAGCACCAAACCATTTGACTCTTCCAAAATTTTAGCTGTGCACTGATCTACGGCCTAAACGAACCTCATATTTTAAAACAAATCAAAACTTAATGCCACCTCTAAAAAATTCACAAGGTCCCTTTTGTTCTTTTTCCCGATGAGTAAGAGAGCAAAATCCTGCTACATTTACTATGGTCCCAACATTTTTTACAAATAAAAACATTCTAGTTAATAACTTCTTTTTTGGCACGGTCCTCGCACCTTGCTCCCCATGACCAGATTGACTCTTATAGTGCCGATCTGGTAGGTGGAGAACATAACGTTTCTCTTCCTTTTAAATTAAGGATGTACTAATTATACTTTTTCTGTCATTTTTAGACCATTTTGCTTGGTTTAGAGTAACTGCAGTTCTTCTTTTTTCTCACATTATAGTGGAGCCGCATTATGAATTAGTTCGTCATGGTTACTGAAAACTTTGGTCTAATTTCACATGGAGATCGTGTTAGATTTCCTTCTGAGCTGGGATGTTGTCAAATTTCAGCATTCAGTTGAAATAGGCTATATCCCAATCACTTATTATATTGGCTGTCACGCCCCCAAACAATCTCATGCAATTCATAATGAAACTTAGGCTTGTGTTTGCATGCCTGGATGACTAAGAGTACGTTTTGTTCCCGGAAACAATTTCTGATCGGAAATTATTCTTTTTTATTATGTTCCGATGAATAATTTCTAAGCATTTTAAGGTGTTTGATAATTATCCAATATTTTTAGTCCTGGAATAGAATTGTGTTTGGTACCGTTTTGAAAATTTCTAATCCAAATAATTTTTTTATAATTTTATAATACTTTTAATACTTTTTTTATTTTTTCTTCTTTTCTTTTCTCTCTCTTCTTCTTTTTCTTCAAGGTCTGCCGGTTGTTGGCTTTGGGATGACTAGCGATCGGCCAAACAAGGGCTAGTGACCTTGCTGGAGCATTGTTGGCCCTTGGCGAGGCCGCGCCTCGTCAGCCGAGCCTCGCCAGCAGCTGGGCGAGCTCAGCCTCGCTTGGCCAAGCAAGGCTCGCCGATGGCCGGGGGAGGCCCAGGAGAGGCCCGCTTGGCCACTAGTGAGCTTGCCAGGCCTCGCCGAACCTTGCCCTAGCCTGGCGAGCCTCTGGTGAGCTCATCGGACCTTGCCCAACCAATCGCCGGTGACCGGCGGTGGCAGTAGTTAAAGAAGAAGAGAGAGAGAAGATAAACAAGAAGAAATAAGAGAAAAGAGCAAAAAATAAGTTGACTTAATTCTAGAATTGTTCTTGAGAACAAAAAATCAATTTTTTTTTTTTTACTTCTCGATTCTATTCCAAATCTATTTTCGAGAACAAAAAAAATAGAAATTTGTTCTCGGAAATAAAAATTTTACCAAACAGATTTTTATTCCAAATCTACTCCCGAGAAGAAAAGAATAAAATTTTTCACTATTTCGCCGGTTGCCAAATGTGCCCTAAGCAGCCTCAAGTGCATTCTTCCTTATATCTAAATAACATTTTTAACTAAAATCATTTATTCTTTGTTATTATTATTTTTCTTATATTCTTCTTTATTTATTTTTGGTTGAAATTGTTCTTGAATTCAGAGGATTAATGTGTACGGTGGTTGTTATTGTAAATATTAACTTAGAAATCCGTGTGTGTACAAATTAGAGTTTTTGGGCTTCTTCCAATACTTAATTGATTCGACCAAGTTACCGCTAAGGTCCCGACACAAGAGAGACAGTTCTTTGGCATGGGACACTAAAACCCCTCAAATCAAACATTCACCATTTCATTCTTTTATCCGTTAATATCCACAAAATTGTGACAAATTGAAATAACTATCTAATAAAGTTAACATTCCCTTTAAATCTTACTCTATTGGATCATGTCTGTTTATTCCACGCACTTGATTACCAAAAACTTATTGATGGAAAAATCGAATCTCATAAATTAGAGATACTCTAACAATATTGAAACAATCGTTGCTATGTTTTCTCCTCGCGATCCATATAATATTTAGAATAACGGAACACTAATTGTCGAAACAAGTCCAAGTGGGTGAGGTTGCAAAGGTTCTTGTCTGGGTTGGGATCGGACCAGAGAGCGAGTGTTGGGAAAGGTTGAGAGAGACGAGTGAAGTCGCATTGAAGAGGCGGGAGCGGATGGGCGTAGAAAAGTCGTTGCCGGCAAGGTTGAGCTGTTTGAGCAAGCCAAGGAGTTCAAGCTTGGAGGGGATGTAGTTGGAGATGTTCTTGCCAATGAGGTAGAGGGAAGTGGTGGTTCATCAGTTGGACGAGGGCTCGGCAGAAAAGGGAGGGGGCGGCAAAGAGAGAAAGAGTCGGGGGAGAGGAGAGAGAGAGAAGACGTTCAGTTCAAAATTTGGTCTGACAATTTGGGTCCTCACATGACACATGTCACACTCTCAAGGGTTTTCTTGTTTATCATATTGACACACAATGCACTCAATTGTGTTTCTCTTTCGCTTGTCAAACGAGCACACCGCACCCCGCAATTAAGTCAGCCCATTGAGATTTGGGAGGGACCCATCAACTTTACATGTTTGGTCCACACAATCTCTTCTTCCGTTTTTCTGTTTTTCTTTATTGCTTGATCGTGCAGGGCGGATTAATGTGTATTGTGGTTATTCTCTCCCAAATGTTAACTTAGAAAAGCAAATTAAAAAATAAATAAACAAAGGTTTTCCAGCGTCTGGCGTGTTAGTAAATTTTGGGGGAAGGTCAAGACACTTAAATAGTTAAATCCCACACGTTGTTTGGTAAATTTTGAGACTGATTATGGTTTTAGTTACATCATCTGCCTAATAATGATCTTTACTTCATTAGAAGAAGAAGAAGATGACTAAGACCAAAAGCCCAAAAGGCCCGCATTGTCGGCTAGTGCTGGTGGAGTTCGGAACTCTCCTCCAAATGGGAGGAAACTTTTTTTTTGGTCTGAGGGGGAAACCGATGGGCAAAAGAGTAATTAAAATGGTGTCTACTGCTGTGTGCACGACTTTTGGCTCGACTCGGAATTCTGCGTCTTTTGAAATGGAAGATGGGGCGGCACGTAGTGGTGGGGATTTAAATTTGCAGGTTTGTTTTTTTGTCTCGACTGTCTTTTTGCTTCTTTTCCTCAAAATCAATGTTCAGTTCTTAGTCTTTTAATCAATAATACATAGAGCAATTTAACAAATTGTGAACGGAAAAATTAAATATAGAGAGAAAAAAATAATCTTGCTATAATATTTCTTTTGAGAGGTAATTTAGATTTATTTCTATCGAATGAATACGTGATTTGCGGACCATCATTATGGATGGTCAATAGTATTTATAATTTCTCGCTTAAATCGTATTCTCTATAATTGATGGCCGGTGGAATTATTATTAATCGATCATCACAATGTTATTAATGCTTACATTATATCATTCACTAGCAATGGGAACATGAAACGTTGTCCAGATCTGTTGGCTGAATAATTTTAGCTGGAGGATTCTAATGGCTACATTTCAAGATCTTACCTTTTGGGGGGCTTAAATTTGTAATATGCTGACTATGAAGCTCATCATACATGTTTATAATGGATCTCGAAACTGGCTAAGTTTTTGGGTTATCCCTGATATCGACATTTCGAAGGTTTAAGACAATTTGAATCAATTGTGTAGTCATGATATGTAAAAGGGTTTTGATCCATAATTATATCTCCAACGAGAGATTTTCAATTTTGTTTATCGGAACCTTTTGGGCTTTCCTTTTTTACCTCTGAACTTCTCCGACGGATAACTTGTAGCTGCCAAGGTTCACAGTAATAGCGTAGTCTGCCAAGCGAGGACTTGTTTCTAGATTCATGGTATAATAGAAATAGCACATCAATCTCCCTTTGGCAATAGCAGGTCACCCAATATAAAAAATTATGTTAACCGGGTATGTCATTGGTTCAAAGATAACAATCACCTTTCTGGTCTGATCAATAAATCTCATCTGGCCCGGAAATTTTCCAAATGTCTTTTACATTGCAATCGCTTTGCTCTTATTAGAGCATACAATAGCATGGTGTAAGAAAATTATAGGCACTATTGGTATGGTCAGATCTACAAAAACGAAAAGAGCAACCTTAGAGCTCACCCGGTGCAATCTGCATCTTGTCCGTGAGGAAAAGTTGAAGCTTTGAGGCTCTTTCAAGAAAAGCATCCAGAATTTCTCCCAGCCCCCTACATAAGAACATTAGAAGAAGTTTAGAATGACTGTGAAAGTAGCCTCAGCTTAAAGCAGTTGTTCCCCAATAAGAGCAAGCACGTTTATTTACAGAAGCATACGTCAGTGAACTTTAAGAATATGCAAATGGATAAGACTCCGACCAATCCAGAATGGAAGAGAATCCCTTTAATGGTAGTTGGTATAAGAGGAAATTTACCTAACCAGGGAAGCTTTTCAAAGGTAATATTTGGCAAAGTTGTCTCTAGCTTTCTTTAATGAAGTGCATGTCTTTAGTTTTTTTAAGTATAGTGCAAAGTAAGGTGACACAGATAAGGACTCGCACATGGCATCCATATATCTGGAAACAACATGCCATAAGACTCCTAAGAAGTCCTTTCAAGGATTTTGGGGGAAGAAAGGGTTCATGCTGCATAAATACAAGCAATGAAAGACATGTATAAAAGTGGTGCCTTCCGTAATGGTACATGGAGGGGGTAACAAAAGATTCCAAATAATTATAGAACTAAAAAATCCACAGTGATTCTTTTTCGACCCCTTCCAATGATGACATTGTGCTAGTAGATGAACATTATACAGAACTGAATGCAAAGCTAGAATTATAGAGGCTTTTTAAGAATACAAGGGCTTTTGTTTACGTCAGTTAAAGACAACGCAAGGAGTGCAATTGTATTATACAAACAGGTTCGAAGCAAAGCTATGGTAAAAATGGAAGATCAGTAGACACAAAAAGATCGTCCAATGTTGATGTTTCGTGCAAACAAACGAGATTGCCGAAAAGGACTACGTTCGCGATTTATTCAGTCTTGAAGTCGAGAGAGTGGTCATATAACTATCCCTTGCCGTCTACAGAAAATTGTGGAAACAAAGAAAATAGTCTTTACCCCATATATGGAGCTGGTCGGGAAGACATTTGATGATAGAGAAACTAAAAGAAAAAAAGTCACGTGAGAATATGCACTTTCCAAAATAAAGAGAACATGGTAAATCCCCTCAACTCCAGTCCAAAGAAGTCATCAATTCGAAGCCGACCAAGAGCTATATTATGAAAAGTACATGGAACTTAAAGAGAGAGTCTTATTTATACGAACGGAAGTCATTAATATGTCGCTAGGCAAATTTCTCAACCAACGATGGAGAAATCAAACTCTCTAGACAAGGAACCAATTGAGTGCTATAGCGAGAATCGACTTCGACTTCAAATGCCTCAAACTTTTCACTTCCCAGGTTGTATAGAGCCCAATAAATGGGAGACTTGAAGCTGTAAAGCCATATTCATACTCCCTAGGAAGAAAACTTCTCCACAATTTGCAGACCCAACTGACCAATAACTCACAATGCTTCTCTCTGGTTTTATATGAGAGTATATGTAGCCACGAGCCAAGTGAATCTGTCTTCGGTGTTGATAGGTCCATGAATGCGCAAGGAATTTGAGGACACTTGCCATAACCCTTGATGGTTTGACTCCTGCATCATACGCCACTAATAAACCGCTTCTGTATTTCTCCCAGTCCGGCATGTGAAAATATTAATCTTCGGACGCTCAATGCTAGTAATTTACATGGCATGCGCTGGCACGTGTGCGTACTTTCTCCTTAAAAATAAAGATCTTTTGTGAAATATATATATATATATAGACACACAAAATCAAGATTTATTGATGTTGATAAAAGTCGGAAAGAAACTATTAATCTCTCAATGCACAACAAACAAATTACTTAGGAATTTACGTTGAATCACTAGTGAATAATGGGCAAATATATCACTTTTGATAGATATTCAACTTAGTCTTTGAATTAAGTGAAAATATTTAATGTTGGCCCTAGACTTAAATTAATAGAAATACAACATTGAACATTTTTGTATAATTTCAGGATTAAATTGAATATTTACAAAAACTTTAGAGACTATATTATATTTGAGTTAAAGTTTACGGATCATTTGTGCAATTGTCCCTTAAACGAAAGAAATCTGCGGGATAACCTTGATTTATGCAATGACTTGTCCTTCTGTGAGTTTTTGAGATAATTCCGTCAGAGATTTACCAAAAGACAAAGGGGGTGCTCGTGTGTATCCATTATGACCAAAACACTTCTACAACGTCTCCGTCAGCCTCTCCCCCTCCCCTCGGGAGATATGTAGAGGTCATATGGTAGCCACCCTTTCATCGCTTTCACATTGCAACATCCCAGAGACCACACTCGAATAGGTGACAATCGAACTAATTAACTGATTCGGGAAAAATAAAAATGAAACCAGAAGTACATGTTTGATTGATGATACTGCTCCTCCTTTTTTTTTTTTTTTTTTTTTTTTAACCTTTTCTATGGTTTGGGTAGCTCCGCAGCCTCCTTGGCAGGCTCCGGGGCCTCCGCCGCCGCTTCTTCGTTCTTGTCTTCTTATACGACAATCTCCTCCTCTTCCACCACCACAGTCGCCTCTCCAGAAGTTGCTGCTTCTGCAGGAGAAGCCTCAACATCCTTCTCATCAGTGATTATGAAAGTGGACACCTTCTCAAATACAAATAGCACGGGCCCCAATATCAAGGCTGGTCCATACTTCGTCTACGCTTCCGACACTGGCTTCAATCCAGGGAACTCTGCACAGCCGCTTGGAGGTGATCAACCGTGCCTACATACAAAATCAGATAATTTATACTTGCTTCTCGCATAGATGAGGATGATACACGTGCGGAGAGATACGAGATCATAAGGATGAGGCACTTATACATATGATGCAGACACTGAATCAAATGAGGCATCGATGCTCATGCTGATATAAGCAACATGTTGTTAGGAAAAAAAAAAAAGTACCCATTTTCACAAGCCCTTCTAGGAACTTGTTGACAGTGGTCGAGTTCTTCTTGAATCCTGCTTCCTTGGGCTCCTTAACAAGACCCTGTTTGTTGCATGGCATACCAACCGCATTCGTTATTCTTAGGTTTTATGGATAGACGTAGGACCAAAGGTATTGGATCGAATGTTGAGGTTCCGCTCGTACCTTAACATCTGTGGAGGCAGCCTCATATATCTCCACTACTTTTGGCTGAAGCTGTCTTCTTCTCCTCGAACTCCTTGTCTATCTCCTCCTGTTCATGGAACCACGCAAATCATTAAACCTATAAAGATGTACGTAATTATGCTAGCTACCCTCCACGTCATCCGCTGACGTGGCGCGCACGTACCACTCAGGGATCGACACGAGTCATGTGGACCCGCTGGAAAATGGAGAGGCTCGCTCGGCTTGGCTCGGGTCGCTGGCAGAAGAAAAGACAGGTGAATGGGTCAAAAAATTCGTAAGCTCCCGCTCGAAAAATTTCTCTCTTTTCAATTGAATTTTCTGGGTTTTCTCTCTCCCCTCTTAAGAGAATGAACAGAGAACGACGAGACCTGTGTTTCCTTCTCTGCCCATTCCAGCCTCTCCGTTTCCGTCTCCGCCCCCTCAAAAGCCTCGCCGGTCATCTGCGTCTGGCACGTCGCCTCCTCCAAGAGCCTCGCCAGTCGCAGTCGGGTCCCGACCCCCTCCGCCTCTGACTGTTCCCACGGAGATCGAGCACAAGGTTTGTGCTCGCGTTGGTCTCTCGGCAACTTCTGGACCTCGATCCGATTGCGTCCCTCCAACGAACGCGTCATCAGCTCCGACTCCGAGCCACCGTGAGGTCTTTGGACTCTATGTCCTCGAGGTCGATGGTCGGGACCTGAGGGCCTCATGCTTCTTCTCCTTCTCCGCCTCCCCAAAAGCATCGCCCCCGAGAGCCCCGCCGATCGCAGCTGGGTCCCGAGCCTTCTCTACCTCCGCCTCGGCCTTCGACTATTTCCAATGCGGAGATCGAGCACAGAAGGAGAAGAGAAGAAAGGACAAAACCACCCCCTCCCTCCCCTCCCGTCCCCTAAACTCCTCTTGCTGTTCCCGACAGCTTCATCGATGCCTTCGATAGTTGTGTCCGATTCAGCTCAATCCCCAAAGAAATCCAAAAGCAAGAGCAAAGAGAAGAAGATGAAGGCGAAGGTCCAGCTCGAGGCCGACGGTGGCTTCGAGTCTCTGACGTCGGACAAGAAGCACAAGAAGGAAAAGAAGAGCGGCAGCAAAGGCTCCGAATCCAAGCAGCCGAAGCTCCTGCATCAAGGGGATGCGAAGAAGGAGAAGAAGAGGAAGGCGCTGGAGTTGTGCGAGGATGACGAGGAAGACGAGCGAGACCAGCTCCGAGCTGGTCGACCCTGAGAACATGAAGGGGAAGAAGAAGAAGAAGGCGAGGTTGAGCGACGGCGATGATGAGGTGGCTCAGGAGGACAACCCCAACGCTTTGTCGAATTTCAGGAACTCGGACAGCTTGAGGTTAAAGTTGAAGGACAATGGGATTGAGGCGCTTTTTCCCATTTAGGCCATGAGGTTTGACATCGTCCTCGATGGGACTGATTTGGTCGGCAGTGCCAGCACTGGCCAGGTATGAAGACTTTTTATTTGAATTCCGCGGGATTGACATGTTGATGGTCGCGTGCTTGGTTGAAATCTGCTAATTAACTGACAAATTAGAGAAGTGAATGGTCTGGACGTTGCAGTAATGACAGCGTGTGATGTGGAAAAGGGTCACGAAGCTGACATATGTGAAAAGAGAAGCAGGTTTTGTTGTCTCTATGAGTAGTGAATGGTTGATGTATGAGCCTGGTGAATGTTGTTTTAATTAACAGCACAACAAAGCAATTATGGTGTAGAGCAACATTCTACAAGCCACTCCCGAATTCCCATGGTTCAGTCTTTGGTCATGGCAGACACCGACTATCATTCCTCTCTGTGCGGAGCAATCGACAAGCTAGTGGATATGAGTTCTTATGCTTCCATAGGGGTGGAGTTGAAAAAATTGTCTTCATTGGTGATGGACTCTGCAGAAGGAAACCTCCCAAGTCATCCCCTGGTTTCGATTTGGAGAACTCGATGGGATGCAGGGGGATCGGGTTTTGTAAACTCCAAAGACAACCTTTCTCCTGAAGGTGGTGGTACTACAATGAACTTGCTTCAATTATCATCACAACTTCAACGTGTGGAGGATCAAAGGCAATCCATCCATTTGAAGGAGCAAAATGATGTTTTCGGTTGTCCCAGCATCACTTGAGCATTCCAAGACAAGGTACAAGGAAATCCTTGAAACCTTCATTTGCTTGATGGGTAGGTAGCGCCTATGTTTCTCTCGTATTCAGTTTGCTTTGTCGATATTCACTTTATTGAAAATCGACTGTATATACTATGAGAGGATAAATTATTTAATTTTTTTTCCCACTTCTTGTGCTTATTTAGATGAAATGTTGTTTGGCAAGGTTGTTTTCCTTGAACTCTGTCTTAGCACTGAGTATTAAGTTGCGCTAGGCTCTAGCTGATCAATAAGAATCTGGTCCCTACTAAAAGTGGAGTGTGTCTTACTCACTATGCCACCCAATTGCATGGAGTTGTCAATTTTACAGCAAACTTCGTCCTTCTCTCAGCAAAGTTGTCACCTCTTGACTCTGTTTGTATATAGACTAACAACTTGCCCTGTCTGATATGAGAGGATGTTTAGGCCAAGATTGCTACTGCAGGCAAAAGTAAATCTGGAACCAATTCCTCTTTTCTTTTCGTCCACTGCTGTCGAACTTGATGTTGTAGTTGAGTTCGCTTAGTGACATACGCATTCTCATTTTCATTGCAGTTACAATTGACGAGCAGTTCGAAGCTTTGCATGTTTTCTGCATTGTTTCTCAATTCTTCTGCTGGTCTGGCTTGAATTCATGATCCTGTCTTAGTGAAACAGAGAATTGGCTGAGATTGGCTTTTATTTCTCTCGAGGGAGAGGTTAATGGGAGTAGCATAGGGAAGATCAGTATTCTTCAATGGCCACGGAAGGCAGTGGTACACCCAATTGAGCAATAAATTATTTATTGAACTTTGCAATTTTTCTGGTTCAAGCAGTAAGCAGGAAAGAGTAGTGAATTTAGTCTACGAAGGTGTTGGTAATGGCGGTCCAATTAAGAAAAATCAAGGATCGAGTAAAAATCCTCATGCGAAAGGGTGTAATGCCGCTAATTCGGTTTTATAGCTACTACTAAGACCTCTGTTCTTCCCACTTTCTGATGGTGATGGTGGTCCGACTTCTCCATAACTTCGGTCATGGAGATCTTGTTGTGCATTGCCCATTGATGTTGTGTCTGTGTCGGTTTGTTTTTGTTGCTTCAATTGCTGAAAATCTATGGCAACCATGCAGAAGAATTGCAAGGCCCAGTATGCAAGGGCATATTTCATTTTGACAATTTTAGGACATTGGCCTGAACAGATTTTTAGGTCATTAATTCTTCATAGTCAACAGGGGAGGGAAAACAGATTCATTGAAGGTACTGTACTGCGGAAGGCATTCAAACCTACAGCTGATAATTCGACCAAAGAATCTATAGCTAAATAAATCTTCTAGTTTGTGGCAAAGTCATCTGTACAGTAGTTCATTGGTGTTATTTGATATATAAAAACCAAAAGTGCGTGAAGACCGTTTGGCTGCAGTTGCATTTCATTTTTTTAAAGATGATTGGTTGCTAGGAACATGAGTTTTGGAACTGCTTCCTCATTTCTGTAGTTGATGGGTTTTAATTTTCTAGCACTGATTATCACCTTGTTCACTTTGCGAATCGTACTAGGGCAAAACTATGGCTTCTGTCTTGCCCATTTTGGAATCTCTGACGAATGGGCCTGCAAAAACCTCAAGGAAGACAGGATATGGTAAGCCACCAAGTGTTTTGGTGCTTTTACCTACTAAGGAATTGGCCAAGCAGGTATTGCAATCAAGTTAATGGAAATAATCTCATCTCTTTACAGAGATAGATGTCTGACATTGTTTACTCTATTATTTTAGGTGTTTTCTGATTTTGAAGTTTATGGTGGAGCAATGGGCTTAACATCATGTTGTTTGTATGGTGGAGCACTTGGCCGTGTGAAAGTAACTCATTGAATTGGAAGCTTATTTGGTTTTCTTTCATCCGCTGGGAATAACGCATGTTCACAGTTGTAACACCTTGTGGCAGGACCACATTGAGGGGGAAAATATTGACTTGAGCTCTTTAACCTTCCGTGTCCTTGATGAGGCTGATGAAATGCTAAGGATGGGTTTTGTTGAAGATATGGAGCTAATTCTTGGTGTGTGTACTAATTTTTTTCACTATGAAGTTTTTAGTGGAAATATGCTTTACTTATTTATTGCAATTACAATTATTATTAGTGTAGCTCTTTGACAAATGTTTGCAATATATTGCAGGTTGAGGACATTTTGTATGACTGACTACCATGAGAAGCAAGTTGCCATCAACAAGTAGATAGAGAAAAGGTTTGTGTAATCAAAGAAAGTTGAAAGAGGGTGCACGGCAAAATGAGCAAGATGAAGCATGGCTTTTGACTTCGAAATGATGAAACAAATTCTCTTGAAAGTGTAGATAGTTAACTAATGTCAATCACTGCAGCTTTTGGATTTTTTTTTGGCTATGAGCATGCACTTTCACATAGGGTAGAGTAGCTCTTTGGTTTTTTTGTTATGAGCATGCACTTCTACTTAGAGTTGGATCGATTTGTAAACATTTTTTGGGACTTGTATAGTTCATTGCTCCTGCTACAATAAATGATGCCATATTACAATGTTAAATTATTGATCAATGCAACAATCTACTTTTTGGTGTAAGCACTTATTATTTTTTTTTTAGGAAATTACATCACGAGTATAATATCGACTGAACTACTATTGAGACCCTCTATTGTAGTTAGATTTGGATTTTTCCTTGTCTGGTTGAATCATTAGCTGCTTTTGAGTTGTCTCTGCAATGATATTCTACCCTTGATTTTAACAGATTGTAATGTTAAGCAAGCGTTTTTCTTCATTTCGTCGATTGGTTATCTTATTGCTGCAGTATTGCTCCACCGTTGAGAAGCACAAAAGTAGGAAACAACTCTTATATTGAACTGATCAAAAATATATACCCAAGCGTATGACTCACATTTGCAACAAAAACAAAAATTTAGAAAGGTGGAGACATCACTAAAAGTCCCCCACAAAAAGCTAGGAAAAAAGAAAACAGAGTTGACTGAGAAAATATATCAAATATATTAGGACGATATGGGACCAAGGTACCACATACTTTATCCTATGGTGGGTCATTCATTACAAACGCTTGACGCTAGGTTCCTAAAATCATAAAATCAGCCAAAATTTCACATTGATGCCTTTTTTTTGTCCTGGAAGGTCCGACGCCAAGGAACAGGCTGCAGATTATTTTATCACCTTCTATTGTTGCCGCGACCTCTCCCACCACCGAAGCCACCAGAAAACCGGCCATTCCTTTGGCCAGAAAAACTACCACCTCTACCCCCAGAAAAACCACCGCCCCTACCACCGTAGCCGCCACGACCAGCCCCACTCCCAAATCTTCCCCCTCTTGATTGGTCTCTCCTTGAGACATGGCAATGTTTTTACCACCTCTAAGCTTACATTTGTTGCATTCTCCTGACCTGCAAACCAAAGGAGAGAGAAATATTAAAATCATTGGCTACACTAGGCTGATTAATTTGCAACATTGCTAAAATAATAGAAAAATCTATGGAAAGTATGCATAAAGTGCAGCATCACTTATGACTTAGGAGCCTGATGAGTTCTGTAGTTTAAGTACCAGCAAGGAAAGTATCTAGATCTTCAGCTGCCACATCAAATACAATGCCATTTCCATCAACTGTGAGAATAAGACCCTTCACAAACTCTACTTTGTTTTCAGGCAAGAATCTCCTGAGGACAAAAGAATATTGTTTCCAGTCATGATGTCGGACCTACCAATGAATTAGATCCAAAAGCCAATGCTCATAATTCATTCTATTGGAGCCTAGACCTGTGCATTCATCACCTGAAAATCTGAGGATAGGTACCCCACTAAAAGCATCAGCCACCTTTATTCACTGAAAATATTTTATAATGAAAGCAAATTTTTTGCTACACACCAATATCTTTGCCTCTGGATGTAACATTTATTGCCATAATCATTTATACCTAGTGAAACCACCACACATCAATTTATCAGCACTCTCCAAGAAAATGAACTTTTATGTAAATTAGGTTGGTTGATTTGATTAAGATAGTAACAAACTTGCACGACATTGTCACCTGCTATATGTGGTTGACAAGTGGAAAGCATGCAAAACAACTATTTATAGTCATGTAATTTAGTAGAATAAACCATGCTCTATCTTCTTTGTTCATCTCCTCTTCATTGTGTTACAACATTAATACTCTTACATGTATTAGTATCTCTAAAGATTCTACACATTCATCATTTACCTCTCGTTGGGCTTGCGGTATGTCTCCATGCAAGGGCCGTGCTCCAGGCAACAATCCCGAAAGTTGAGAAGCAGATTCCTTTGTCTCAGTAAAAATTATGGTACAGCCTCCACTAAAGAAAATCCAACCAGAGAAGAAAGTTTAAAAATCGTATAGCGTCAAATAAATCTCGTGACTAACAAAAGAGCACAGCATTGAAGAAATGAAAATGGAAACAACTAACCTGCTGTAACAGCATATTATGTCTAGGATAAGCTGAGGTCTAGCCGAGCTTGTACAAGGAATAACAATATGCCTAACATTGGCGCTGGCCTTCATTTTCTCATTACCTACTAGATCTATAGTTCTCTTATTTTGTTTAAGAAACCTGGAAGAAATCTGGAAATGCAAAGTCCCGCCATTAGGAAAAGTTGAGTGAAGATGAGTTTGCATGACAGCAAATAAGGAAAACCAAATATAGACAACCAAGATACAAATTCAGAACAACAAAACAATTTTGCCAGATTGAGTTACACACACCCTTCACCAACATGGTAAAGTAGTGCTAAAGAGCAGCATCTGAACTTTACTTGTATCCTTCACCTTGCCTGCAAGAACCAGAAGAATTGAAGGATAAGTTTATCCACATCTATAATGGTCCCGCAGCAAATACTATAATGGTCTCGTACTAAATTCACATTTATATGTACACGTAAGTCTGTAACCGTTCCTAACAAAAGCAGAGACAAACTAATCCATTGCCTTCATGAAGCACGCAATTTGAGGAGGAGCACATGGAGAAACATGCCTAAAAGATCTGACCTATGCAATGATACAAGTAGGGTATGCAAGATCCTTGGCTTCACTGTTCTGCGTCAGTTCATTAATATATATGCTGCCTAAGATTCCCAAGTCAATACAAGCAACGTTTTCACCAAAAATCTATTGATACGGTTTTCCATTCTGATAGCTTTTCGAAAGAACACAGTTACCATGCTTTATTGCTTTCTCAAATGCTTCTGCAAATAAACAACATCTAACCCTAAAAAGAAAGAAGAAGAGACTAGATAATATGATGCCTTTAAAGGGAGAACATTAATTTTGATATAGTTACCTATATTCTGATCATGTAAGAAGCAAATATGCAAATCAAGAGAACTGCAATGCTGTAACATGAGAATTTTATTTGAGCTTCCCAAAAGTGCGTCTTACCTTACGGAGGGACTTCCAGATCTTCATAGCCAGCAAAGCTTGTTCTGTGTTACAGCACCATAAAGGGCTAATAGGATTGCCAAATTTTCAATAGGGGATGTCGATAGACCCACACATGCAACTATTGTGAAAGGGTTCCACAGATAGACCAGGGCTGCAATGTCTCCTGATGGTAACATCCCTGAAACAAAATAAGACCTAAACTTAAGCAGCATAGTGTTGCAGCTTCACTAGCTCTTTTCTCAAAGTGGCATATCATCTATGAAGCTTCATACAATGGAGATTAGAAAAATAAGAATTAGTGAATAAACAAAGTCCCTAGAAAGAAATGGCCAAAGAAGTTCCATGATAGAAAAAGAAGCTTCCAGGAAGAGATTGTAAGTATACCCAAACCAAACTTGTATTAAATATATCAAGAGGTTAGTCTATATATATATATATCTTTAGAATCCCTTATCTCACTTAAACGGACCTCGCCAAGCCAGCATGCCTTGTTTAGGATAATGAACTATGAAATAATCTTCAGTGACTCCAAATATGCATGACATACTCAATTTAGACCAATTTTAGACCAATGCAACCTCAATGCAGCCAGCTCACCATAGTTCTAAGCCTAGGAGATACTGGCTTGGGTAACTTAATGTATTGCAATAATAGTCTTACAAAAGGGAGACAAGCAGAAAGATATAACACTAGTTGTTAGATTCTAGAGAAACAAGTTTACCTGATTCTTCTAACAACTTGAAAAGATCCAGAGCTTCTAGATGCTGGGCATACGCCTTCTGCAGACTCTGACCAGTTGCACGAATAAGCATTGCATTGAGAATATCTACAATCACAAGAAGTAGACTATGACCAAAAGAGCTGTTCTCATGGACTGAGCAACTTATCAACATAGAAGATAATTACATAAAGAATGCAGGGGATAATCTCAGATTGCTCTGGAGAAGATCTGACAGATTATACCAACTTATGAAAGACAAAATTCACAAGATAAGATACAGCAGACATTTATAAAAATTTGCGACATTGTAACAATCATGTATTGTGCTCAATGTAATCCATCGAAAGCAAAACAATGAAACAATGGCAAATTTCCAAGTTCAGAAGTTTTCCGCAGTCATGTTCAACTCAGAGAATCAAAGATAGGACCAGAAGCATTGTAATCTGTACTTAGGTTAGATCCTTCTGGGTATTTGACAACACACTGAATTACTCATGCTTTGAACAAGAGACAAGTACAATAAAGATCACCACACATCACATTGCATGAAAATAGTAAATCGCAAACTACCTATGCAAGCGAGACACGAGAGAAGTAGATACCTGCATAGAAGATGCTCTGGTTGCCCTTCAATTCTGCATTGCGAAAAAGCTATAGAACATAATTAACTTCACAACACGCAAGAAACTAAGACTCCCCTACAAAGAAATTCAATTTCTGGAATCGAAAACAACATTTTGCACAAGCCACAGCCTCCGCTTCGATAACGCTAGATAAATCTAGTTCAGTTCTAGCAGATAACCAACAAAGCTCACAATCAACCTAGCCTTCAAAATGCATTGGCGATTATACTCCGGTAGTTACCTTTTAACAGCAAGAGGTCTGAGAACGAGCAACAGCAAAGGAGAAACGTGATACATGGAACCTGTGGAAGGGATCAAAGCAACAAATAGCGACACACCAATAGGCAAACAAGCAGCTTCCTTCCTACAGAGATTGAACGGAGCCAAACCTGCGTAGGGAGACATCGCCGACTGCTTCAACTAGTAGCCTTCGCCAACTGCAGGCGGAACAAACAAGAAAAACCAGAACTCGTATAAGAAAATGGACCTCCAAGATTTCAAGGGGGGAGGGGGCGAGGATCGGGAATCGGGAATCGATCGACGTAGCGAAGAGAGGTGGCGTTACGGCGGTGAAAGCTGGTGAGAGGGGTGGCGACCTCGGGGCGGGTGGACAGGCGGAGGTTCCTGGGGAGGTAGATGAGGGCGACCCTGAACGCGACCGATGCGATGAGCCATGTCTAGAACCCCGAGTGCACGCGCTTCTGCTTCTTCGTCTTCGTCTTTTGCTTCGTCGCCGTCGCGGTGTCGTCGAGCTTGTCGTTTCTCTCTCCTCCATTTTCACCGTTATGGTTCGACGCGTTAGCGTCGAGTGCATAGGCGGAGGCAGAGGAGACGGGGGCGACGGACTTCGACGCCGACGGAGGCAACTGGCGGAGGGGTGTCGGCATCGGGGTTTGTTGGAGAGAGGCGTGACTTCGAAGACGAAAGAGAGAGAGAGTGGACTAGAGGTCGCGAGAGGCGGAGGGGGCGTTGGTGTCAGAGTTGGGTTCACGGGAGGAGGTGGAGGCTGCGTCGGCGTCAGCGTCGGAGTCGAGGGCGACGGAGGCAACCGGCGGAGGCAGAGGTGGAGGGCCGTCGGCGTCGCGTTTCGCTGGAAGAGAGGCACGACTTCGCGGAGGGGGGGGAGAGAGAGCAGAGCGGACGTCGCGAGAGGGAGGAGGAGGAGCGTCGGCGGCGTCAACGTTAGGGTGGGGGCGATGGAAGCAACCGGCGGATGCGGAGGGGAGAGAGACAGAGAGAGGAGAGAGGAGAACGCATGTCTCGATCGTTCTCTATTTGTTCTCTTGCGAGGAGAGAGAAAGTGAGAGAGAAAAAAATTGCAGAAAATTCATTTGAGGAGAGAGAAATCTTTTGGGTGGGAGCGTGACCGGTCTTTTCTTCTGCCAGCGAGCCAAGCCAAGTCGAGTGAGCCCCTCCATTTTCCAGCAGGTCTCACATGACACGTGTCGATCCTTGAGTGGTATGTGCGCACCAAGTCAGCAGATGATGTGGCGTGCACATACCACTGAATATTTTCTCCCAATGAACAGAGAGAAAGAGTCAAGTTGAAATATTGTTGTATTGACATGACACGAATAGTCGATATGAGTATAGCACGTGAACTCGAGTTGGCAAAACTATTATCAAATGCTGAGTATGTCAAACTTTGACCCAAAAGAAAAAATGGATAATTACATAAAAAATTCTAAAATTTGATGTAATGTGCAATGACATCTCTGAACTTTTAATTTGATTCATGTCATCCTTGAATTTTAGCTTAATGTGTAATGTCAATCGTGAACTTTTAATTTATTCAATATAATCCATACACTTTTGGTAAATGTTTAACGTAATACTTAGATTAATAAATCCCTATATTTAATCTAGTCCCTGAATTATTTAATTCAGAGACTAACTTGAAAATTTACCCAAAATTCAAGAACCTTATTGAATAATTTAAAAATTGATGAATGGCACTGCACATTAAGTTAAATTTGAGGACCACATCCCTAAGTTTATTTTCCTTTCCCTTGTCCTCCTTTGGTATTTATTACCTTTAATTTAAATGAAAGAAAAGAGTTTTGTGCAAAAAGCCTGACAACCATTTGAACTATTCACCTTTCTAGGTGCATTTCCCGATTAATTTTGAACGTAACATCGAGTAAATTGAATGTCATTGTAATAAGAATTGGCAACCAAAAAATTATTATAATTGATATGGTACATTTTCACGTTAATAATTTCTAATGATAATTAATCGACTGATTATATTGAAATTTTGCGCAAAAATCTATAACTAAATTGATATAATTGAAAAATTTATGATTAACTAAACAATTCCCCTGAATTTAGACAGGATTAGATCCATCTCCAAATTATTCTATAGATAGGCTTCCTAGTTAACTTTCAATCGATGAATTGATTGAACGAGTATTTGCGAATATGCCATCATGATTTTAATATTATTTACGTACACATGTTTCACTTACCTCAGTCGGGGCCTTTCACCAGTAAAAGTTGGGAAGGTTTGGTGTGAGAATTTGATGACCTAATCTTGCAATTTTCTTGAACTCATGGTACTAGCTCTGATGCGGTTAAATGTGCTAAAAAAAATTATTATTATTACGTAATTTAGCCGAAGCCTCGAGTTGGTGACAGCTAGAATTGGAAAAAAAAAAAAAATTACGTGTAGTTGGCTATTGACGAACGAAGGGGTGAACTTTCCGTAGTCTAATCAACTTCCTAATGTGACCGAAACTTTGTCCTGGCTTCGGTTGTCGCTCGTCATAACTTATTGAGCTAGCCCGTGAGGAGGTCACCGATTCCAGCTCCCCTAATCTCTAGGCGGCTGTCCTTCCTTTCTCCTAATTGAAGAAAGAAGCCGTGCGAGCGGAACACGACCTAATCATTAACGGTCAAGATTGCCCCGCGAAATGCGCAAATGTTGGTGATATGTAAGTAAAATTCGCAGGATACAATTGTGTCGATTGTGGTAACACGCGAGCGAAATTCATCAATGCCATGGACGGATTGGGAGGCTTGGGTTGGGTCCCCCAAGTAAACATCATCCGAACACTTCAGAAATTGGTCTAAAGGAATGGGCCTGATCCTGGAGCTTGGTGAGCAAAAGCCTTTCGAGACAATCCACCTACATTTTCAAGACCCGAAGCCCAGAGTTTGGGTGCGTTTTATTTCACTGACCATTTCAATGAAAATCATTTTCAATTTCATTTGTTCGAAGATTCAAAGAAAACAACTCCCCACCACCTATGGCAATTATTTGATTTGACTATCAAAATGCACGACTAATAAGGAAAAGAAATAAGAATAAGTTAAGCACCCGAAATCTATCAAGCAAGGATATACTGCCAACAAGCACGGGTGGAAGAGCACTCAATAGAGTAGGCGATTTGCTATAAGTATGCAAGAACATATAATTACTAAGGAGAATGAGTGTGATTCATTTGTCTCCTAGAAGGTCACATATTCAATATGAGAGATGTCAACATTAATGCACACAGCTCAAGGGGTGCGAAATTGGTGCCATCATTATCATAGCCATCTCCTTTGAGAAAGCAGAGTGATATGAAGAAGATCCTTTATTTCTTGAACTCTCTGCTATACTTGGCTGCGTCTCACCTGTCATTTCACAAAAGAAGCCCCAGAGCAAGGCCTCTCATTATCTTCTTCACATAAGCAAATAGTTCCTTCTTCCTTTTTGACACATTTGAGTTGCTAACTGATCGTGCATGTGTCCTTGAAAGGTTTATTATTTTAAATTAGCCCTAACCATTTTAGAAAGGAAAAGAATGATCAAGATAGAGAGATGGGACTTTTCAAATTGTGTAGGCACCTGCAAAATAGCAGGGTCCTTTGTATAGACTCAACAAGTGCGGCAACGGTGCAGCACCCATGCCGCTCGTTTGGTATTAAAACATCATTTTTTATTCTTGTGAATAATCCTACAGACTCGTCTTGATATATAAAAATTTATTGAAGCAAATTGTCTATGCTTGACGTTAAAATCTTCATTGATGAGTGTGAAAATATTTTGAGTCCCCTAAGATTACAAATGAAAGATACCAAATATTAGAATTAGAAGAAGAAGAAGAGAGGAGGAGGAGGAGGAGGAGTGGAGCAAAAGAAGAAGAAATAAGAATCGGTTAAGCACCGAAAATCTATCAAGCAAGGGTATAGTGCCGGCGCACTTTGGTGATGCGGTATCTCCACTTTCCGGCTGGCCTTCGTGCCAGAATTTCCATTTAATCTGCCAATTATCTCAAAAGGAAGGTCTTGGAAGAAGAATTACAACGAAAATAAGAGAAACGGCAAAGTAGCGGCATTTTTTGCTACTGAGTGCATGCGCGTAATGTACGGGATGGTACACCTTCGCGATGCAGTAACTCCACATTCTGGCTGGCCTTCTTGCTGGAATTTTCATCTAATCTTCCTAATATCTTGAGAGGAAGGCCTTGGAAGAAAAGTTCCAACGAAAATAGGAGGAACGGCACAGTAGCAGCAGGTTTCTGCAGTTATATCCACGCGCGTTCTGTACGGGATGGCACACATTGGCGATGCAGTATCTCCACTTTCCAGCAAACCTTCCTACCGAAATTTCCATCTAATTTACAAATTATCTCAAGAGGAAGGCATCGGAAGAAGAACTGCGACGAAAATCATAGCAATGGCACAATAGCAGCATTTTGAACAGTTATATGCATGCCTGTTATGTACGGGTTGGTGCACCTTCGCGATGCGATATCTCCACATTCCAGCTGGCCATCCTGCTGGAATTTTCATCTAATCTACCTAATATCTCGAGAGGAAGGCATCGGAAGAAGAACTGCGACGAAAATTAGAGGAATGGCACAGTAGAAACATTTCTGCAGTTATATGCACATGCGCATTCTATATGGGCCGGCGCACTTAGGCGATGCAGTATATGCACATTCCGGCTAGCCATCTTATGGAAATAATCTACCCAATATCTCGATAGAAAGGTCTCAGAAGAAGAACTGTCCCGAAAATCAGATGAACAGCACAATAGAACATTTTGTGTAGTAATATGCATGCGCGTTCTATATGGGTCGGCGCACTTTGGCGATGCGATATCTGAACATTCCGGTTTGCCTTCTTGCTGGAATTTTCATGTAATCTGCCTAATATCTCAAGAGGAAGGCCTCGGAAGAAAAATTCCAATGAAAATAGGAGGAACGGCAGAGCAGCATCACTTTCTGCAATTATATCCACGCGCGTTCTATACGGAATGTTGCACATTGGCGATGCGGAATCTCCACTTCCCGGCTAACCTTCCTGCCGAAATTTTCATCTAATGTACAAATTATCTCGAGAGGAAGGCCTCAGAAGAAGAACTGCGACGAAAATCAGAGGAACGACACAGTAGCAGCATTTTTGCAGTTATATGCACGCGCGCGTTCTCTATGGGCCAACGCACTTTGGCGATACTGTATCTCAACTTTCCCACTGGCCTTGCCGCTGGAATTTTCATCTAATCTATATATCATGTCGAGAGGAAGGCCTCGAAGGAAGAATTGCGACTAAAATCAGAGGAACAACATAGTAGCAGCATTTTCTGTAGTTATATGCACACGTGTTCTACATGGGATGGCGCACATTGGCGATGCGGTATCTTTGATTTTTGGCTGGCCTTCGTGCCAGAATTTCCATTTAATCTGCCCAATATCTTGAGAGGAAGGCCTCGGAAGAAAAACTGCGATGAAAATTAGAGGAACGGCACAGTAGCAGCATTTTCTGCAGTTTTATCCACGAGCGTTCTACACGGGATGGCACACATTGGCGATGTAGTATCTCCACTTTCCAGCTAGCCTTCATGAAGGAATTTTCGCCTAATTTGCATATTATCTCGAGAGGAAGGCCTCGAAAGAAGAATTATGATGAAAATCAAAGGAACAGCACAGTAGCAGCACTTTCTGCATTATATGTGTGAACATAATGTACGGGATGACGCACCTTCGCGATGTGGTATCTCCACATTCCAACCGGTCTTCCTGCTGGAAATTTCTTCTAATTTGCCTAATATCTTGAGTGGAAGGCCTTGGAAGAAAAGTTCCAATGAAAATCGAAGGAACGGCACAGTAGCAGCATTTTTTGCAGTTATATCGAGACACTTTCTGTACGGGATGACGGACATTGGCGATGTGGTATCTCCACTTTTCGGCTAACCTTCCTGTCGAAATTTCCGTCTAAACTACAAATTATCTCGAGAGGAAGGCCTCATAAGAAGAACTGCGAAGAAAATGAGAGGAACAACACAATAGCAGCATTTCTGTAGTGATATGCACGTGCGTGTTCTATATGGGCCGGCGCACTTTGGCGATGTGGTATATCCACATTCCGACTAGCTGTCCTTTAGAAATTCTAGTCTAATCTGCCTAATATCTCAATAGGAAGGTCTCGGAAGAAGAACTGCGCTAAAAATCAGATGAACGGCATAGTTGCAGCATTTTGTGCAGTAATATGCATGCGCGTTTTGTATGGGCTGGCGCACTTTGGCAATGCGGTATCTCGACATTCCAGCTGGCCTTCCTGCTAGAATTTTCATTTAATCTACCAAATATCTTGAGAGGAAGGCCTCAGAAGAAAAATTCTAACGAAAATCGGAGGAATGGCATAGTAGCTGCATTTTCTATAGGTATAGCCACGAGTGTTCTTTACACGATGGCGCATGTTAGCGATGCGATATCTCCACTTTTTGGCTAACCTTCCTGCCGAAATTTCCGTCTAATCTAAAAATTATCTTGGAGGAAGGCCTCGGAAGAAGAACTGCGAAGAAAATCAGAGGAACAGCACAGTAGCAGTATTTTCTGTAGTAATATGCACACGAGTTTTGCACGAGATGATGCACAATGGCGGTGCGGTATCTCCGATTTTCGGCTGGCCTTCCTACCGGAATTTCCATCTAATTTGCCTAATATCTTGAGAGGAAGGCCTCGGAAGAAAAACTGCGACGAAAATCAAAGGAACGACACAGTAGTAGCATTTTCTGCAGTTATATGCATGTGCGTTCTACACGGGATGGCGCACATTGGCGATGCGGTATCTCCGATTTTCAGCTGGCCTTCCTGCCGAAATTTCCATCTAATCTGCCTAATATCTTGAGAGGAAGGCCTTGGAAGAAAAACTACGACGAAAGTCAGAGGAACGTCCTAGTAGCAGCATTTTCTACGGTTATATGCACGCGCGTTATGTACTGGATGGCGCACCTTCGCGTTGCGGTATCTCCACTTTTCGGCTGGCGTTCCTTCCGGAATTTCCATCTATTGTTCATAATATGTCGGGAGGAAGGCCTTGGAAGGAGAACTGTTCGGAAAATTAGAGGTACGGCACAGGAGCAGCATTTTCTACAATTATATGCACACTCGCGTTCTGTATAGGCCTTCACACTTTGGCGATGCGGCAAATCCACATTCCGGCTAGCCTTCCTTTAGAAATTTCCATTTAATTTGCCTAATATCTTGATAGGATTGTCTCGAAAGAAGAATTGCGCCGAAAATTAGATGAACGTGATAGTAATAGCATTTTCTGCAGTAATATGCACGTGCGTTCTATATTGGCCAGCGCACTTTGGCGATGCGGTATCTCCACTTTTCGGCTGGCCTTCATGCAGGAATTTCCATCTAATCTGTATATTATCTGAAGAGGAAGGTCTCGGAAGAAGAATTACGACGAAAATCAAAGGAACGGCATAGTAGTAGCATTTTTTGCAGTTATATGCATGTGTGTAATGTACGGGATGGCACACCTTCACGATGCGGTATCTCTACATTTCGGCTAGCCTTCCTGCTGGATATTTCATCTATTTTGCCTAATATCTTGAGAGGAAGGCCTCGGAAGAAAAGTTCCAACGAAAATCAGAGGAACGACATAGTAGTAGCAGTTTCTGCAGTTATATCCACGCGCGTTCTGTACGGGATGGCGCACATTGCGATGCGGTATCTCCACTTTCCGGCCAACCTTCCTACCAAAATTTCCGTCTAATTTACCAATTATTTCGAGAGGAAGGCCTCGGAAGAAGAATTGTGACGAAAATCATAGGAACGGCACAGTAGCAGCATTTTCCGCAGTTATATGCACGCGTGTTCTACACGGGATGGTGCACATTAGCGATAAGGTGTCTCCGACTTTCGGCTGGCCTTCCTGTCAGAATTTCCATCTAATCTGCCTAATATCTTGAGAGGAAGGACTCGGAAGAAAAACTGCGACGAAAATCAGAGGAACGGCCTAGTAGCAGCATTTTCTACGGTTTTATGCATGTGCGTTATGTACGGGATGGCGCACCTTCGCGATGCGGTATCTCCACTTTCCGGCTGGCATTCCTTTCGGAATTTCCATCTATTGTACATAATATGTCGAGAGGAAGGCCTCAGAAGGAGAACTCTGCAGAAAATCAGAGGTATGGCACAGTAGCAGCATGTTTTGCAATTATATGCACACGCGCATCCTATATGGGTCGACACACTTTGGCGATACGGTAAATTCACATTTCGGCTAGCCTACCTTTAGAAATTTCCATCTAATCTGCCTAATATCTTGATAGGAATGTCTCGGAAGAAGAACTGCGCCGAAAATCACATGAGCGGCACAATAATAGTATTTTCTGCAGTAATATGCATGCGTATTCTATATGGGCTGGCGCACATTGGCGATGCGGTATCTCCACTTTTTGGCTGGCCTTCATGCCGGAATTTCCGTCTAATCTGCATATTATCTCGAAAGGAAGGCCTCGGAAGAAGAATTACAATGAAAATAAGAGGAACAACACAGTAGTAGCATTTTTTGCTGCTATGTGCACACGTGTAATGTACGAGATGGTGCACCTTCGCGATGTGGTACTTTCTGGCTGGCCTTCTTGCTGGAATTTTCATCCAATCTGCATAATATCTTGAGTGGAAGGCCTTGGAAGAAAAGTTCCAATGAAAATAGGAGGAACGGCAAAGTTGCAGTAGGTTTCTGTAGTTATATCCACGCGCGTTCTGTACGGGATGGCACACATTGTTGATGCGGTATCTCCACTTTCCGGTGAACCTTCTTGCCGAAATTTCCGTCTAATTTACAAATTATCTCAAGAGGAAGGCCTCAGAAGAAGAATTGCGACGAAAATCATAGAAATGGCATAGTAGCAGCATTTTCTGCAGTTATATGCATGCCCATTATGTACGGGTTGGCGCACTTCACAATGCGGTATCTCCACATTCCGGTTGGCCATATGTCTGGAATTTTCATCTAATTTGCCTAATATCTCGAGAGGAAGGCATCGAAAGAAGAATTGCGATGAAAATCAGAGGAATGTGATAGTAGCAGCATTTATGCAGTTATATGCACGCGCGTGTTCTATATGGGTTGACGCACTTTGGCAATGCGGTATATGCACATTCCGGCTAGCCATCTTTTGGAAATTTCCGTCTAATCTGCCTAATATCTTGATAGAAAGGTCTCAGAGGAAGAATTGCCCTGAAAATCAGATGAATGGCACAATAGCAACATTTTGTGCAGTAATATGCACACGCGTTCTATATGGGCCAACACACTTTGGCGATGCGATATCTAAACATTCCGACTTGCCTTTCTACTGGAATTTTTATGTAATCAGCCTAATATCTTGAGAGGAAGACCTCGGAAGAAAAATTCCAACGAAAATAGGAGGAACGGCACAGTAGTAGCATTTTCTGTAGTTATATCCACGCGCGTTCTATATGGAATGGTGCACATTGGCGATGCGGAATCTCCACTTCCTGGCTAACCTTCCTATTGAAATTTTCATCTAATGTACAAATTATCTTGAGAGGAAGGCCTCGGAAGAAGAACTACGACGAAAATAAGAGGAACGATATAGTAGCAGCATTTCTGCAGTTTATGCACGAGCGCGTTCTCTATGGGCCAACGCACTTTGGCGATGTGGTATGTCAACTTTCCCGTTGGCCTTCCTGCCGGAATTTTCATCTAATCTATATATTATGTCGAGAGGAAGGCCATGGAGGAAGAATTGCGAGGAAAATCAGAGGAACGGCACAGTAGCATAATTTTTTGCAGTTATATGCACGTGCGTTCTACACAAGATGGCGCACATTGGCGATGCGGTATCTCCACTTTTCGGCTGGCCTTCATGTTAGAATTTTCACCTAATTTGCATATTATCTAGAGAGGAAGGCCTCGAAAGAAGAATTATGATGAAAATCATAGGAACGGCACAGTAGCAGCATTTTCCGCAGTTATATGCACGAGCATAATGTATGGGATGGCGCACCTTCCCGATGCGGTATCTCCACATTCCAGTTGGTCTTCCTGCCGGAATTTTCATCTAATCTGCCTAATATCTCGAGTGGAAGGCCTCGAAAGGAAAGTTTCAATGAAAATCGGAGGAACGGCACAGTAGCTGCATGTTCTGCAGTTATATCGAGACGCGTTTTCTACGGGATGGCGCACATTGGCGATGCGGTATCTCCACTTTCTGGCCAACCTTCTTGCTGAAATTTCCGTCTAATCTAGAAATTATCTCGGAGGAAGGCCTTGGAAGAAGAATTGCGAAGAAAATCAGAGGAACGGCACAGTAACGGCATTTTCTGCAGTAATATGCACATGCGTATTGTATGGGATGGCGCACAATGGCAATGCGGTATCTCCGATTTTTGGCTGCCCTTCCTGCTGGTATTTCCATGTAATCTCCCTAATATCTTGAGAGGAAGGCCTCGAAAGAAAAACTGCGACGAAAATAAGAGGAACGGCATGGTAGTAGCATTTTCTATAATTATATGCACGTGTGTTATGTACGGGATGGCACACCTTCGCGATTCAGTATCTTCACTTTCTAGCTGGCGTTCCTTCTAGAATTTCCATCTATTGTACATAATATGTCAAAAGGAAGGCCTCGGAAGGAGAATTGTGTGGAAAATCAGAGGTAAGGCACAGTAGCAGCATTTTCTGCAATTATATGCTCACGTGCGTTCTGTATGGGCCGGCACACTTTGGCGATGCGGTAAATCCGCATTCCGGCTAGCCTTCCTTTAGAAATTTCCATCTAATATGCCTAATATCTCGATAGGAAGTTCTCCGAAGAAGAACTGCGTCGAAAATTAGATGAACGGCACAGTAGCGGCATTTTCTGCAGTAATATGCACGCGCGTTCTATATGGGCCGGCGCACATTGGCAATGCGGTATCTGCACTTTCCGGCAGACCATCATGCCGAAATTTCCATCTAATCTGCATATTATCTCGAAAGGAAGGCCTCGGAAGGATAATTACAACGAAAATCAGAGGAACGGCACTGTAGCAGCATTTTCTGCTACTGTGTGCACGCGCGTAATGTACGGGATGCCGTACGTTCGCGATGCGATATCTCCACATTCCGGCTAGCCTTCTTGCTAGAATTTTCATCTAATTTGCCTAATATCTGGAGAGGAAGACCTTGGAAAAAAAGTTCCAACGAAAATCAGAGGAACGGGACAGTAGCAGCAGTTTTTGCAGTTATATCCATGCGCGTTTTGTATGGGATGGCGCACATTGGCGATGCGGTATCTCTATTTTTTGACGAACCTTCTTGCCGAAATTTCCGTCTAATTTACGAATTATTTTGAGAGGAAGGTCTCCGAAGAAGAACTGCGACGAAAATCAAAGGAACGGCATAGTACTGGCATTTTCTGTAGTTATATGCACACGCGTTCTACGATGGCGCACATTGGCGATGCGGTATCTCCGATTTTTGGTTGGCCTTCCTATCGGAATTTCCATCTAATCTGCCTAATATCTTCAGGGGATGGCCTCGGAAGAAAAACTGTGACGAAAATCAGAGGAACGGCATAGTAGCAACATTTTCTACGATTATATACGCGTGTGTTATGTACGGGATGGCGCACCTTCGCGATGCGGTATCTCCACTTTCCAGCTGGCGTTCCTTCCGGAATTTCCATCTATTGTACATGATATGTTGAGTGAAGGGCCTCGAAAGGAGAACTGTGCGGAAAATCAGAGGTACGTCACAGTAACAGCATTTTCTGCAATTAATTGCACACGCACGTTATGTATGGGCCAGCACACTTTGGCGATGCGGTAAATCCATGTTCTGGCTAGCCTTCCTTTGGAAATTTCCATCTAATCTGCCTAATATCTCGATAGGAATGTCTTGGAAGAAGAACTGCGCCGAAAATAAGATGAACGGTATAGTAGCAACATTTTCTGCAGTAATATGCATGCGTGTTTTATATGGGTCGGCGCACATTGACGATGCGGTCTCTCCACTTTCCAATTGGCCTTCATGCCAGAATTTCCGTCTAATCTGCATATTATCTCGAAAGGAAGGCCTCAGAAGAAGAATTACCACAAAAATCTGAGGAACGGCACAGTAGAAGCATTTTCTGCTACTGTGTGCACTCGCATAATGTATGGGATGGCGCACCTTCGCGATGCGGTATCTCCACATTCCGGCTGGCCTTCTTGTTGGAATTTTTATCTAATGTGCCTAATATCTTGAGAGGAAGGCCTTGGAAGAAAAGTTCCAACGAAAATAGGAGGAACGGCACAGTAGCAGCAGGTTTTTGCAGTTATATCCACGCGCATGCTATACAAGATGGCACACATTGGCCATGCGGTATCTCCACTTTCTAGCGAACCTTGTTGCCGAAATTTCCGTCTAATTTACAAATTATCTCGAGAGAAAGGCCTCAGAAGAAGAACTGCGACGAAAATCATAGGAACAGCACAGTAGCAGCATTTTCTGCAGTTATATGCACACTCGTTATGTACGGGTTGGCGCATCTTCGTGATGCGGTATCTCCACATTTCGGCTGGCCATCCCGCTGGAAATTTCATCTAATCTGCCTAATATTTAGAGAGGAAAGCATCGGAAGAAGAACTACAACGAAAATCAGAGGAACTGCACAGAAGCAGCATTTCTGCTGTTCTATGCACGAGCGCGTTCTATATGGGCCAGCGCACTTTGGCGATGTGGTATATGCACATTTTGGCTAGCCATCATTTCCATCAAATTTGCCTAATATCTCTATAGAAAGGTCTCAGAAGAAGAACTGTCCCGAAAATCAGAGGTACGGCATAGTAGCAGCATTTTCTGTAGTTATATGCTCAATCGTAATGTACGGGATGGCGCACCTTCGCGATGTGGTATCTCCACATTCCGGCTGGTCTTCCTGCTGGAATTTTCATCTAATCTGCCTAATATCTTGAGTGGAAGGCCTCGAAAGAAAAGTTCCAACAAAAAATGGTGGAATGGCACAGTAGCAGCATTTTCTGCAGTTATATCGAGACACGTTCTGTACAGAATGGCGCACATTGGCAATGCTGTATCTCCACTTTCCGGCCAACCTTCCTGTCGAAGTTTCCGTCTAATCTACAGATTATCTCGAGAGGAAGTCCTCAGAAGAAGAGTTGTGACGAAAATCAGAGGAACGACACAATAGCAGCATTTCTGCAGTTATATGCAAGTGCGTGTTCTATATGGGCCAATGCACTTTGGCGATGCGGTATATTCACATTCCGGCTAGCTGTCCTTTAGAAATTTCCATCTAATCTGCCTAATATCTCAATAGGAAGGTCTCAGAAGAAGAACTGCGCCCAAAATCAGATGAACGGCACAATTGTAGCATTTTGTGTAGTAAAATGCATGTGCGTTCTACATGGGCCGGTGCACTTTGGCGATGCGGTATCTCGACATTCCGGCTGGTCTTCCTGCTAGAACTTTCATTTAATCTGCCTAATATCTCGTAATCTGCCTAATATCTCGAGAGGAAGGCCTCGGAAGAAAAATTCCAACGAAAATCGGAGGAACGGCACAGTAGCTGCATTTTCTCCAGTTATATCCACTCGCGTTTTGTATGGGATGGTGCACGTTGGTGATGCGGTATCTCCACTTTCCGGCTAACCTTCCTGCCGAAATTTCCGTCTAATCTAGAAATTATCTCGTAGGAAGGCCTCGGAAGAAGAACTGCGAAGAAAATCAGAGCAACGGCACAATAACAGCATTTTCTACAGTAATATGCACACGCGTTCCACACGGCATGGTGCGCAATGGCGATGCGGTATCTCCGATTTTTGGTTGGCCTTCCTGCCAAAATTTCCATCTAATTTGCCTAATATCTTGAGAGGAAGGCCTCAAAAGAAAAATTGCGATGAAAATTAGATGAACGGCACAGTTGCAGCATGCTGTGCAGTAATATGCACGTGCATTCTATATGGGCTAGCACTCTTTGGCGATGTGGTATCTCGACATTCCAGCTAGCCTTCCTGCTAGAATTTTCATTTAATTTGCCTAATATCCCGAGAGGAAGGCCTCGGAATAAAAATTCCAACGAAAATCGGAGGAACGACACAGTAGCTACTTTTTCTGCAGGTATATCCACGCGCGTTCTATACGGGATGGTGCACATTGGTGATGTGGTATCTCCACTTTCCGGCTAACGTTCCTGCCGAAATTTTCGTCTAATCTAGAAATTATCTCGGAGGAAGGCCTCGGAAGAAAAACTGCGATGAAAATCATAGCAACGACACAGTAGTAGCATTTTCTGTAGTTATATGCACGCATGTTTTACATGGGATGGCGCACATTGGCGATGCGGTATCTTCGATTTTCGGCTGGCCTTCTGTGGCACCCCCGAAACGGCCTCCGATCCGCTAGGGTCGCCACAGTTTTCTTACCTTTCCTTTTTACTTTAATACTATGCCACTCTGATACCATAGAATTATAGTGGGTCCATAAGTCCTGGGGGTTTATATCATTTAAATCGGTCCCAGCACAGTTCATGTAGCGGAAGCATTTTCAAACCTCCCTATCCCATGCTCAAACAAAATAATGTAATGCAATGCACACCAACTACACATATATATATATATATATATATATATATATATATATAAGTTAGAGCCGGACCATTTTTATTTACTTAACTTGATGGACATCAAGAGTCGGTACATTAAAATGCCAAGGCTTTACTAAGCTCGGCTATAACCAAAAGTACCCGACCCACAGCAGTCATGTACATTGATCCATCATTCAGTGTCGGCCATCCAAAAAGAAGCTTCATCCTCCTTTCATCGCGCTCAGTGACACCCAAATTGGTCCGTCAGGCGGCGGTGGAGGCAGCATCCCCAGCATAACCCCGTCGTGGTGGACATGCATGGTCAAGAACTCCTGAATGACAAGGCCAGCGGGTGATCCAACGTTGTACAAAACCAGAACCAGCACACGAACAAAAACTAACCCCCGTATTTCGGGGTGATGATGCTCCGTACACTCAACCTCGACGTCGGTCAGTATGCCATAGAAAGTACCGGGGGTGATTGGCGACAGAGACATAACTCCTAGTCTGAAATGTTAGTCCCCAAAAGGGGTGAGTACAACCACTCGGCAGTAAAAGATCCATCAAACTACACAATGCAACAAGCAAGACAACCAAGATTTCATGTGAAATGCACATATCATCCATGCAATCATGCGTATACCTCCATGAGATCCATTCAATGCCTTAATGACCACATTTTTAATGCCAAATAGTACCAACTCAAATTCATAGACAATTTATGTCCCATGCCATATGCACACACATGCGCATGATTCATTTCCCATTTTGATTTTCAAAAGGATCTCATTTTTCCCAAAGACCAATATTTGCATCCCTCCTGGCTCTCGCACCCAACTTGGCATCGCGAGACCTCCGGCACACACCTCTGAGCATCTCGTACCCCAACTGGCATCACAAGGCCTCCGGCACACACCTCCGGGCATCTCGAAACTCCCGAGGACATCCGGCACACATCTCCAGGCATCCGGCACACACCTCCGAGCATCCCGACACTCCCGGGGCATCGTCGACTTAGCCGTCTGACGGTATCATCAACATCACAATATATACATATATGTCTCACTTTCAAAATAGCATTTGATGCAATAATGTCAAAGGTTTCAATCAACTTTTGATGTCATATGATATGCTAAATGTCACCACATATGCTGTATAAATAACAACCCAAGCTATCATATCTCATAGAGCAATTCATTTGTTATTGAAAATAAAACAATTTTCGGATAAAACAGAATGCACTCCTTTAATTAAAATTCTGGAAAAATCAGTAAACGATCTTAATAAATTCTGAAAATTTAACATGTTATAAACGAGATCTAGAGAAAAAGGTTTTATGAAGAACACCATGTCAAGAAAATTTCGTACGAGTCGTTATGGTTCATGCATCACAGCCATAAAACTTCAAACATCACTATTGCACAGTTTTAATAAAAAATTCGGTATAACCCCTAAATAAACTTAGAAAATTCTGAAATTTTTATATGTTATAGAAAAAACCTAGAGGTGAAAGTTTCGTGAAGAACTCAAAGTCAGATTCATTATAGATCATGAGCTATAATCACTATAACTCTCCTTAACCCTTGGTAACAGTCTCCAGATTTAACACTTTCAAAGAAAAATCGTTTCACCGACCAATGCTTGTCCGTTTCTTCTCAAATTTTAGTATGTTACTCCTCAAGATGTCATCTACAACTGTCATCAAGGACATGAAGTCAAATTTCGGCTAGATAATTACAGAAAATTCACTGAGTCGCCAAAGGTCAAGCTGTTTTTCCATGAAATAGTTTACTAGCCTAAAGAACTACTCCTATACTTTCGAAATTCCAACATCCAGCACATCCAAAATCTATTATACTTCACACACAACCACAGCAAGCATCATGTAGATCAATGGACTTCACTTGCCTTAAGTTCACGCAACCACATCAAGCAAACGGCAACTTGAGGGCTTCGGGCGTGGCTCTACTGACGGTGAAACTAGGCGGCGTCGACGGCGGTAGCAGGTGTATGCATGGCGGGGCTGGTCTCCTTCTTCCCCTCGCCAAAGCACCCTCACCACTCTTGTCTCTCTTGGTCACTCTCCCTTTTCTCTCAATTTCTCTCTCTCGGCAGTTCCCTCGATCAATCCGCCTTCCCCTCTCCCTTTTATTTGCTTAATTGACTAGTAATCATTGGATTTTTGCATGCAAGAGACACTTGGCTCCAAGAGGAAGACAAGTGTCTTCAACAAGAAGACAAATGGAGGAGGTGGTGTGGCCTCTCCATCCGGTTCCCCTCGCCCATGGGCCGACGGTTTTGTGGGCCTCTTGGCCTGCTTTGGGCCCGAAAATTTTTGGGCCTAGATGTCCAATTTAAATGGCCTATAGAAAGTAATAATAATAATAATAATAATAATAATAATAATAATAATAATAATAATAATAATAATAATAATAATAATAATAATAATAATAATAATAATAATAATAATAATAATAATAATAATAATAATAATAATAATAATAATAATAATAATAATAATAATAATAATAATAATAATAATAATAATAATAATAATAATAATAATAATAATAATAATAATAATAATAATAATAATAATAATAATAATAATAATAATAATAATAATAATAAGCCCATAATTCCTACACCACTTTAGGGCATTTTGATTTTTATAGAAACCAATTAACAGTCCCATAACCAATTTTACATAGGGGGTTTGGTCCAAAAGATAAAATAACGTGGCCGATGATGTAATTGTCCATATGGCCATTCAAAGACAATTTCCTTTCCTTCAAAAATTAATATTTCGGGTTGTCGAGATTCTCGGCTGCCACACCTTCGTGTCGAAATTTCCATCTAATTTGCCTAATATCTCGAGAGGAAGGCCTCCGAAGAAAAATTCCAACGAAAATCTGAGGAACGGCACAGTAGCTACATTTTCTACAGGTATATCCATGCGCGTTTTGTACGGGATGGTGCACGTTGGCGATGTGGTATCTCCACTTTCCGGCTAACGTTCTTGTCGAAATTTCCATCTAATCTAGAAATTATCTCGGAGGAAGGCCTCGGAAGAAAAACTGCGATGAAAATCATAGGAACGGCACAGTAGCAGCATTTTCTACAGTTATATGCACGCGTGTTCTACATGGAATGGCGCACATTGGCGATGCGGTATCTCTGATTTTCGGTTGGCCTTTGTGTTGGAATTTCCATCTAATCTGCCCAATATCTTGAGAGGAAGGCCTCAGAAGAAAAACTGTGCCGAAAATCAGATGAATGGCACAGTAACAGCATTTTGTGCAGTAATATGCACGCGTGTTTTATATGGGCTGGTGCATCTAGGTGATGCGGTATCTCGACATTCCGGCTGGCCTTCCTGCTAGAATTTTCACTTAATCTACCTAATCTCTCGAGAGGAAGGCCTCAGAAGAAAAATTCCAATGAAAATCAGAGGAATGGCACAGTAGCTGCATTTTCTGCAATTATACGCATGCGCGTAATGTACGGGATGGCGCACCTTCGCGATGCAGTATCTCCACATTTCGGCTAGCCTTCCTGCTGGAATTGTCATCTAATATGCCTAATATCTTGAGAGAAAGGCCTCGAAAGAAAAGTTCCAATGAAAATAGGAGGAACAGCATAGGAGAAGCAGGTTTCTGGAGGTATATCCCCACACGTTCTATACGGGATGGCACACATTGGCGATGCGGTATCTCCACTTTCCGGCGAACCGTCTTGCCGAAATTTTCGTCTAATTTACAAATTATCTCGATAGGAAGGCCTCGGAAGAAGAACTGCGACAAAAATCATAGAAACGGCACGGTAGCAGCATTTTTAGCAGTTATATGCATGCCCTTTATGTACGGGTTGGCACACCTTCGTGATGCGGTATTTCCACATTTTGGTTGGCCATCTTGCTGAAATTTTCATCTAATTTGGCTAATATCTCGAGAGGAAGGCATCGGAAGAAGAACTGTGATGAAAATCAGAGGAATGTGAGAGTAGCAACATTTCTGCAGTTATATGCACGAGCGCGTTCTATATGGGCCGGCGCACTTTAGCGATGCGGTATATGCATATTCCTACTAGCCGTCTGATGGAAATTTCCATCATATCTGCCTAATATCTCGATAGAAAGGTCTTAGAAGAAGAATTGCCCTGAAAATTAGATGAACGGCACAGTAGCAACATTTTGTGCAGTAGTATGCACGTGTGTTCTATATGGGCCAGCGCACTTTGGCGATGCAATATCTAAACATTCCGGCGCCTTTCTACTAGAATTTTCATGTAATTTGCCTAATATCTTGAGAGGAATGCCTCGGAAGAAAAATTCCAACGAAAATAGGAGGAACGGTACAGCAGCAGCATTTTCTGTAGTTATATCCACGCTTGTTCTATACGGAATGGCGTAGATTGGCGATGCGGAATCTCCACTTCCCGGCTAACCTTCCTGCCGAAATTTTCATCTAATGTACAAATTATTTCGAGAGGAAGGTCTCAGAAGAAGAACTGCGACGAAAATTAGAGGAACGACATAGTAGCAGCATTTCTGCAGTTATATGCAAGCGCGTGTTCTCTATGGGCCAATACACTTTGGCGATGCGGTATCTCAACTATCCCGCTAGCCTTCCTGCCGGAATTTTCATCTAATCTAAATATTATGTCGAGAGGAAGACCTCGGAGGAAGAATTGTGACGAAAATTAGAGGAACGGCACAGTAGCAGCATTTTCTGCAGTTATATGCACGTGTGTTCTACATGGGATGGCGCACATTGGCGATGCGGTATCTCCGATTTTCGGCTGGCCTTCGTGCTGGAATTTCCATCTAATTTGCCCAATATCTCGAGAGGAAGTCCTTGGAAGAAAAACTGCGATGAAAATAAGAGGAACGGCACAATAGTAGCATTTTCTGCAGTTTTATCCACGCGCATTCTACACGGGATGGCGCACATTGGTGATGTGGTATCTCCACTTTCCGGCTGGCCTTCATGTCGGAATTTTCGCCTAATTTGCATATTATCTCGAGAGGAAGGCCTCGAAAGAAGAATTACGACGAAAATCAAAAGAACGGCACAGTAGCAACATTTTCTGCAGTTATATGCACGAGCATAATCTAAGAGATGGCGCACCTTCTCGATGCGGTATCTCCACATTCTGGCCGGTCTTCCTGTTGGAATTTTCATCTAATCTGCCTAATATCTTGAGTGGAAGTCCTCGGAAGAAAACTTCCAACGAAAATCAGAGGAACGGCACAGTAGTAGCATTTTCTGCAGTTATATCGAGACGCTTTTTGTATGGGATGACACACATTGGCGATGCGGTATCTCCACTTTCCGGTCAACCTTACTGCTAAAATTTCCATCTAATCTACAAATTATTTTGAGAGAAAGGTCTCAGAAGAAGAACTGCGACGAAAATCAGAGGAATGGCACAATAGTAGCAGTTTTGCAGTTATATGCATGCGCGCGTTCTATATGGGCCAGCACACTTTGGCGATGCGGTATATCCACATTCCGGCTAGCCATCCTTTAGAAATTTCCATCTAATCTGTCTTATATCTCAAAGAAGAACTGCGCCGAAAATCAAATGAATGGCACAGTTGTAGCATGGTGTGTAGTAATGTGCACGCGCATTCTATATGGGCTGGTGCACTTTGGCGATGCGGTATCTCGATATTCCGGCTAGCCTTCCTACAATAATTTTCATTTAGTCTGCCTAATATCTCGAGAGGAAGGCCTCGGAAGAAAAATTCCAACGAAAATTGGAGGAACGGCATAGTAGTTGCATTTTCTACAGGTATATCCATGTGCATTTTGTATGGGGTGGTGCACGTTGGCGATGCAGTATCTCCACTTTTTGGCTAACCTTCCAACCGAAATTTCCGTATAATCTAGAAATTATCTCGGAGGAAGGCCTTGGAAGAAGAACTGCGAAGAAAATCAGAGCAACGGCACAATAACAGCATTTTCTGCAGCAATATGCACACGCGTTCTGCACAGGATGGCGCGTAATGGCGATGCGGTATCTCCGATTTTTGGTTGGCCTTCCTACCGGAATTTCCATCTATTGTCCATAATATGTCAAGAGGAAGGCCTCAGAAGGAGAACTACGCAGAAAATCAGAGATACGGCACAGTAACAACATTTTTTGCAATTATATGCACACGCGAGTTCTGTATGGGTCGGGACACTTTAGCGATGCGGTAAATCCAATTTCCAGCTAGCTTTCCTTTAGAAATTTCCATCTAATTTGCTGAATATCTCGATAGGAAGGTCTCGGAAGAAGATCTGTGCCGAAAATCACATGAACGACACAGTAACAGCATTTTTTGCAATAATATGCACGCGTATATGAGTTGGCACACTTTGACGATGCGGTATCTTCGATTTTCGGCTAGCCATGTTGCCGGAATTTCCATCTAATCTGCCTAATATCTTGAGAGGAAGGCCTCAGAAGAAAAACTGCGTCGAAAATCAGATGAATGGCACAGTAGCAGCATTTCTACGATTATATGCACGCGTGTTCTACACGAGAGGGCGCACATTGGCGATGTGGTATCTCCGATTTTCGGTTGGCCTTCTTGCCGGAATTTCCATCTAATCTACGTAATATGTTGAGAGGAAGGCCTCGGAAGAAAAACTGCGCTGAAAATTAGATGAATGGCACAGTAACAGCATTTTTTGCAGTAATATGCACGCGCGTTCTATATGAGCCGGCGCACTTTGGCGACGCAGTATCTCCACTTTCCGGCTGGCCTTCATGCCAGAATTTTCGTCTAATTTGCATATTATCTCGAAAGGAAGGCCTCGGAAGAAGTATTACAATGAAAATCAGAGGAACGGCACAGTAGCAGCAGTTTCTGCAGTTATTTCCACGCGCGTTTTGTACGGGATGGCACACATTGGCGATGCAGTATCTCCACTTTTCGACGAACATTCTTGCCGAAATGTTCGTCTAATTTACAAATTATTTCAAGAGGAATGCCTCGAAAGAAGAACTGCGACGAAAATTAGAGGAACGACACAGTAGCAGCATTTTCAACGGTTATATGCACGAGCGTTCTACACAGGATGGCCCACATTGGCGATGCGATATCTCCGATTTTCGGTTGGCCTTGCTGCCAGAATTTCCATCAAATCTATCTAATATCTTGAGAGGAAGGCCTTGAAAGAAAAACTACGCCGAAAATCAGATGAACGGCATAGTAATAGCATTTTCTGCAGTAATATGCACGCTCGTTCTATATGGGCCGGCGCACATTGGCAATCCGGTATGTCCACTTTCTGGCTGGCCTTCATGTTGGAATTCTCTTCTAATCTGCATATTATCTTGAAATGAAGGCCTCTGAAGAAGTATTACAACGAAAATCAGAGGAACGACACAGTAGCAGTAGTTTCTGCAGTTATTTCCACACGCGTTCTGTACGGGATGGCGTAGATTGGCAATGCTGTATCTCCACTTTTCGGCCAACCTTCCTGCAGAAATTTTCATCAAATTTACAAATTATTTTGATAGGAATGCCTCGAAAGAAGAACTGCGACGAAAATCAGAGGAACAACACAATAGAAGCATTTTCTACGGTTATATGCACGCGCATTCTACACGGGAGGGCGCACATTAGCGATGCGGTATCTCCGATTTTCGATTGGCCTTCCTTCTCGAATTTCCATCTAATCTGCCTAAGATCTTGAGAGGAAGACCTCGGAAGAAAAACTACGCCGATAATTAGATGAACGGCACAATAGCAGCATTTTCTATGGTTATATGCACTCGCGTTCTACAAAGGATGGCACACATTGGCGATGTGGTATCTCTGATTTTCGGTTAGCCTTCTTGCCGGAATTTCCATCTAATCTTCCTAATATCTTGAGAGGAAGACCTCCGAAGAAAAACCGCGACGAAAATCAGAGGAACGACACAGTAGCAGCATTTTCTACGGTTATATGCATGCGCGTTTTACACGGGATGGCTCCCATTGGCAATGCGGTATCTTTGATTTTTGGCTAGCCTTCTGCTGGAATTTCCATCTGATCTAACTAATATCTTGAGAGGAAGGCTTCGGAAGAAAAACTGCGTCGAAAATTAGATGAACGGCACAGTAACAGCATTTTCTGCAGTAATATGCATGCGCGTTCTATATGGGCTGGCGCACATTGGCGATGCGGTATCTCCACTTTCCGACTAGCCTTCATGTCGGAATTTTCATCCAATCTACATATTATCTCGAAAGGAACGCCTTGGAAGAAGTATTATAAAGAAAATCAGAGGAACGACACAGTAGCAGCAGTTTCTGCAGTTATTTCCACGTGCGTTCTGTACGGGATGGCGCACATTGGCGATGCGGTATCTCCACTTTTCAGCGAACTTGCTAGCCAAAATTTCCATCTAATTTATAATTTTTTTTTGAGAGGAATGCCTCGAAAGAAGAACTGCGTCGAAAATCAGAGGAACGACATAGTAGCAGCATTTTCTAAGGTTATATGCACGCACGATCTACATGGGATGGCGTACATTTGCGACGCAATATCCCCAATTTTCGGATGGCCTTCTTGCCAGAATTTCCGTCTAATCTGCCTAATATCTTGATAGGAAGGCCACAGAAGAAAAACTGCGATGAAAATCAGAGGAACGGCAAACTAGCAGCATTTTCTACGGTTATATGCACGAGCGTTCTACACGGGAGGGCACACATTGGCGATGCGGCATCTTCGATTTTTGGCTTGCCTTCCCGTCAGAATTTCTATCTAATTTGCCTAATATCTTGAGAGGAATGCCTTGGAAGAAAAAACGCGACAAAAATTAGAGGAACGCCACAGTAAATGCATTTTCTACGGTTATATGCACTCGCGTTCTACATAGGAGGGCGCACATTGGCGATGCGGTATCTCCAATTTTCGGTTGGCATTCCTTCTCGAATTTCCATCTAATTTGCCTAATATCTTGAGAGGAAGGCCTTGGAAGAAAAAACGCGACGAAAATCAGATGAACCCCACAGTAACAACATTTTCTACGGTTATATGCACGCGTGTTCTACACGGGAGGGCGCACATTGGCAATGCAGTATCTCCGATTTTCAGCTGACCCTCCTTCTCGAATTTCCATCTAATTTGCCTAAGATCTTGAGAGGAAGGCCTCGAAAGAAAAACTGCGCCGAAAATCAGATAGTAGCATTTTCTACGTTTATATGCATGCACGTTCTACACAAGATGGCTCACATTCCGGCAGTTATTTTCTACGGTTGGCCTTCCTACCGGAATTTCCATCTAATCTGCCTAATATCTTGAGAGGAAGGCCTCAGAAGAAACACCGCGGCGTATATTAGAGGAACGGCACAGTAGCAACATTTTCTACGGTTATATGCACGTGCGTTCTACATGAGATGGCTCACATTGGCGATGTGGTATCTCTGATTTTCAACTGGCCTTGCTGCCGGAATTTCCATCTAATCTAACTAATATCTTGAGAGGAAGGCCTCGGAAGAAAAACTGCGCCGAAAATCAGATGAACGGCACAGTAGCAGCATTTTCTACGGTTATATGCACGCGCATTCTACAAGGGATGTCACACATTGGCGATGCGGTATCTCCGATTTTCGGTTGGCCCTCCTGTTGGAATTTCCATCTAATCTGCCTAATATCTTGATAGGAAGGCCTTGGAAGAAAAACTGCACCAAAAATAAGATGAACGGCACAGCAGCAGCATTTTCTACGGTTATATGCACGCGCGTTCTACAAGGAATAGCACACATTGGCGATGCGGTATCTCCGATTTTTGGTTGGCCTTCCTACCAGAATTTCCATCTAATCTACCTAATATCTTGAGAGGAAGGCCTTGGAAGAAAAAACGCGACGAAAATCAGAGGAACGACATAGTAGCAGCAGTTTTTGCAGTTATTTCCACGCGCGTTCTGTACGGGATGTCGCACATTGGCGATGAGGTATCTCCACTTTTCAGCGAGCCTTCCTGCTGAAATTTCCATCTAATTTACAAATTTTTTTTAGAGGAATGCCTCGATAGAAAAACTATGCCAAAATTTTCGTCAATTTTACAAATTATTTCGAGAGGAATGCCTCTAAAGAAGAATTGCGACGAAAATTAGAGGAATGACACAGTAGCAGCATTTTCTACGGTTATATGCACATGCGTTCAACACGGGATGGCGCACATTGGCGATGCGGTATGTCCGATTTTCGGATGGCCTTCCTACCGGAATTTCCATCTAATCTGCCTAATATCTCGAGAGGAAGGCCTTAGAAGAAAAAATGCAACGGAAATCAGAGGAACGCCACAGTAATAGCATTTTATACGGTTATATGCACGCTCGTTCTACATGGGAGGGCGCACATTGGCGATGCGGTATCTCCGATTTTCGGCTGGCCTTCCTTCCCGAATTTCCATCTAATCTGCCTAAGATCTTCAGAGGAAGGCATCGGAAGAAAAATTGCGCCGAAAATCAGATGAACGGCATAGTAGCAGTATTTTCTACTGTTATATGCACGTGCGTTCTACAAGGGATGGCGCACATTGGCGATGCGATATCTCCGATTTTTGGTTGGCTTTCCTGCCGGAATTGCCATCTAATCTGCCTAATATCTTAAGAGGAAGGCCTCGGAAGAAAAACTGCAACGAATATCAGAGGAACGACGCAGTAGCAACATTTTTTTTTACGGTTATATGCACGCGCGTTCTACATGGGATGGCTCACATTGGCGATGCGGTATCTCCAATTTTCGGTTGGCCTTGTTGCCGGAATTTCCATCTAATCTAACTAATATCTTGAGAGGAAGGCCTCAGAAAAAAAACTGCGCCGAAAATCAGATAAATGGCACAGTAACAGCATTTTCTGCTGTAATATGCATGCACGTTCTATATGGGTCAGCGCATATTGGCGATGCGGTATCTCCACTTTCTGACTGGCCTTCATGCCAGAATTTCCATCCAATCTGCATATTATCTCAAAAGGAACGCCTTGGAAGAAGTATTACAACGAAAATCAGAGGAACATCACAGTAGTAGCAGTTTCTGCAGTTATTTCCACACTTGTTCTGTACAGGATGACGCACATTGGCGATGTGGTATCTCCACTTTTTGGCGAACCTTCCTGCCGAAATTTCCATCTAATTTACAAATTGTTTTGAGAGGAATGTCTCGAAAGAAGAACTGCGACAAAAATCAGAGGAACGGCATTGTAGTAGCATTTTCTACGGTTATATGCACGCGCGATCTACACGGGATGGGGTACATTTGCGATGCGGTATCTCTAGTTTTCGGATGGCCTTCTTGCTAGAATTTCCATCTAATCTGCCTAATATCTTGACAGGAAGGCCATGGAAGAAAAACTGTGATGAAAATTAAAGGAACGGCACACTAGCAGCATTTTCTACGGTTGTATGCACGCTCGTTGTACACGGGAGGGTGCACATTGGCGATGCGGTATCTCCGATTTTTGGCTTGCCTTCTTGTTGGAATTTCCATCTAATCTGCCTAATATCTTGAGAGGAAGGCCTCGGGAGAAAAACTACGGCGAAAATTAGATGAATGGCACAGTGACAGCATTTTCTACAATAATATGCACGCTCATTCTATATGGGCCGACGCACATTGGTGATGCGGTATCTCCACTTTCCGGCTGGCCTTCATGCCGGAATTTTCATGTAATCTGCAAATTATCTTGAAAGGAAGGTCTCGGAAGAAGTATTATAACGAAAATCAGAGGAACGGCACAGTAGTAGCAGTTTCTGCAGTTATTTCCACGCGTGTTCTGTATGGGATGGCGCAAATTGGCGATGTTGTATCTCCACTTTTCGATGAACCTTCCTACTGAAATTTTCGTCAAATTTACAAGTTATTTCGAGAGGAATGCCTTGAAAGAAGAACTACGAAAAAAAATTAGAGGAAAGACACAGTAGCAGCATTTTCTACGGTTATATGCACGCGTGTTCTACACAGGATGGCGCACATTGGCGATGCGGTATGTCCGATTTTCGAATGGCCTTTCTACCGGAATTTCCATCTAATCTGTCTAATATCTTGAGAGGAAGGCCTTGGAAGAAAAAATGCAACGAAAATCAGAGGAACGCGATAGTAATAGCATTTTCTACGGTTATATGCACGCGCATTCTACACGGGAGGGCGCACATTGGCAATGCGGTATCTTCGATTTTCGACTGGCCTTCCTTCCCAAATTTCCATCTAATCTACCTAAGATCTTGAGAGGAAGGCCTTGGAAGAAAAACTGCGCCGAAAATCAGATGAACGGCACAGTAGCAACATTTTCTATGGTTATATGCACGCGCGTTCTACAAGGGATGGCGCACATTGGCGATGCGGTATCTCCGATTTTTGGTTGGCCTTCCTATTCGAATTTCCATCTAATCTGCCTAATATCTTGAGAGGAAGGCCTCGGAAGAAAAACTGCGACGAAAATTAGAGGAACGACACAGTAGCTGCATTTTCTACGGTTATATGCACGCGCATTCTACACGGGATGGCTCACATTGGTGATGAGGTATCTCGAATTTTCAGCTGGTCTTGCTGACGGAATTTCCATCTAATCTAACTAATATCTTGAGAGGAAGGCCTCGGAAGAAAAACTGCGCCGAAAATCATATGAATGGCACAGTAACAGCATTTTCTACAGTAATATGCACACACGTTCTATATGGGCCGGTGCACATTGACGATGCAGTATCTCCACTTTTTGGCTGGCCTTCATGCCTAATCTGCATATTATCTCGAAAGGAACGCCTCGGAAGAAGTATTACAACGAAAATTAGAGGAATGGCACAATAGCAGCATTTTCTGCTGTTATTTCCACTCGCGTTCTGTATGGGATGGCGCACATTGGCGATGCGGTATCTCCACTTTTCGGCGAACCTTCCTGCTGAAATTTTCGTCTAATTTACAAATTTTTTTTGAGAGGAATACCTCGAAAGAAGAACTGTGATGAAAATCAGAGGAACGGCACAGAAGCAGTATTTTCTACGGTTATATGCACGCGCGATCTACACGGGATGGCGTACATTTGCGATGCGGTATCTCCAATTTTCGGATGGCCTTCCTGCCGGAATTTCCGTCTAACCTGCCTAATATCTTGATAGGAAGGCCACAGAAGAAAAATTGCGACGAAAATACGTGATCTATTAAGCCCAACAATGAAGCTCTTCAAGATAAATTTAAAATACATTGGCATTAATTCAGCTGATAAACTCTCTCCACCAAGCTTAAATGAGTAGGTTGAGCTAGTGATGAAATTGTATAAGAAAACATTGGTGAGATCCAAGCTCTTGTAGCACACCAACTACTCTGTTGAGGGCTCTTCCACTCGGCCTTACTGGCGCTATAACCTTGCTTGATATATTTTAGGTGCTTAATTGATTCTTATTTCTTCTTATTCTGCTCCACTCCTCCTCCTCCTCCTCCTCTTCTTCTTTTGATATTTGATATCTTTCATTTGTAATTTTAGTGGACTCAAAATATTTTCCTACTCATCAATGTAGATTTTAACATCAAGCATGACAAGCCACTTCGATAAATTTTTATAAATCAAAACGAGTCTGTAAGATTATTCAAGACAATAAACAAGGATGTATTAATATCGCACGAGCCACACGGTTGTCGTACATGCCAAGTCTATGCAGAGGATGCTGCTATTTTGTAGGTGCGTGCACACATAGAAAAGTCACATCTTTCTGTTTTGGTCGTTCTTTTCCTTTCTAAAATGGTTAGGGCTAATTTAGAATAATAAACCTTTCAAGGACACTAGCACAATTAGCTAGTAACTCAAATGTCTAAAAAAAAGAGAAGGAACTATTTGATTGTGTGAAGAAGAGAATAAAGAGGCCTTGTTTTGGGAGTTCTTCTATGACATGATAGGTGAGATACGGTCGAGTATGGCAGAGAGTTCAAGAAATGAAGGATCTTCTTCATATCGTTTTGCTTTCTCAAAGGGAGATCGCTATGATAGTGATGACTCTGATTTTGCACCCCTGTAAGCTGCATGCATTTATGCTAACATCTCTCATACTGAACATGTGACCTTTTAGGAGATACAATGAATCGTGCTCACTCTTCTTTGTAATTATATGTTCACGTGCACCCGTAGCACATCGCCTACTCTATCGAGAGCTCTTCCACCTGAGCATGATGGTGTTGTACCCTTGCTTGATAGATTTCGGGTGCTTAACTAATTCTCATTTCTTTTCCTTATTAGTCGTGCGTTTTGATAGTCAAGTCAAATAATTGCTGGGGGAAGGGGGGTTTTGAATTTGATGCAAGAACAAATCCAATTTGCTGGAAAATTTAGCTTTGAAGACATGTTGTACTTCCAAAAGGTGTGGACTATGTATTGTTATAATAGTTTATATACTTTAGGTGATATTAATCCATAGAAAGCTAAGTATTAAAGTTTGTAGGATACTATACCAACTTCATAACTTAAAATCAATAGTGATCTAGTGAGCTTGGCAATGAAGCTCTTCAAGATAATCCTAAAATTAGGTGAGCGTTGAATTATGCTCATTCTTCTTAGTAATTATATGTTCACGTGCACCTGTAGCACATCACCTACTTTATTGAGAGCTCTTCCACCTGAACTTGATGGCGTTATACCCTTGCTTGATAGATTTCAGGTGCTTAACCGATTCTCATTTCTTTTCTTTATTAGTCGTGCGTTTTGATAGTCAAGTCAAATAATTGCTATTTTCTGTAGGTTGGGGGAGGGGGTTTTGAATTTGATGCAAGAACAAATCCAATTTGTTGTACTTTAGGTGATATTAATCCATAGAAAGCTAAGTATTAAAGTTTATAGGATACTATACCAACTTCATAACTTAAAATCAATAGTGATCTAATGAGCTTGGCAATGAATCTCTTCAAGATAATCCTAAAATTAGGTGGGTGTTGAATTGTGCTCATTCTTCTTAGTAATTATATGTTCACGTGCACTTGTAGCACATCACCTACTTTATTGAGAGCTCTTCCACCTGAACTTGATGGCGTTATACCCTTGCTTGATAGATTTCAGGTACTTAACTGATTCTCATTTCTTTTCTTTATTAGTCGTGCCTTTTGATAGTCAAGTCAAAAATTGCCATTTTGTATAGGTTGGGGGGAGGGGGTTTTGAATTTGATGCAAGAACAAATCCAATCGTCTGGAAAATTTAGCTTCGAAGACATGTCGTACTTCCAAAAGGTGTGGACTATGCGTTTTTACAATGGTGTATATACTTTCAGGTGATATTAATCCATAGAAAGCTAAGTATTAAAGTTTGTAGGATACTTTGCCAACTTCATAACTTAAAATCAATAGTTATCTAGTGAGCCCAGCGATGAAGCTCTTCAAGATAATCCTAAATACATGGGCATTGATTCAACCAATAAACTCTCTCTACCAAACTTACATGAGCGGATTGAGCTAGTGAAGAAATTGTATGAGAAAACATTGGCATCCTACAGCACACCGACAACTCTATTGAGAGCTCTTCCACCTGAGCTTGCTGGCGCTATACCCTTGCTTGATACATTCCAAGGGTTTAACCGATTCTTACTTCTTCTTCTTCTCGTCCTCCTCCTCCTTCTCCTCTTCTTCTGCTAATATTCGATATCTTTCATTTGTAATTTTAGTGGACTAAAAATACTTTCACGCTCACAAATGTGAATTTTAACATCAAGCATAGATAAATTGCTTCAATAATTTTTTTTATAAATCAAGACAAGTCTATAGGATTATTCAAGACAATGAACAACGATGTATTAATACCGCACGAGTCACACGAGTGCCACACATTTGCCGCACGTGCCGAGTATGTACAGAGGATGTTGCTATTTTGTAAGTGCATGCACACGTAGAAAAGTCACATCTCTCTCTTCGTCACTCTTTTCCTCTGGGGGTTCTTCTGTGAAATGACAGGTGAGACGCAGCCAAGTCTGGTAGAGAGTTCAGGAAATGAAGGATCTTCCTTGTACCACTCTGCATTCTCAAAGGGAGATGGCTATGATAGGGATGGCTCGAATTTTGTACCCTCGTGAGCTACATATATTTATGTTAACATCTCTCATACTGAACATGTGACCTTCTAGGAGATAAAATGAATTACACTCATTCTCCTTAGTAATTACATTTCTCGTGCACCTATGACACACTACCTACTCTATCGAAGGCTCTTCCACCTGAGCTTGCCGATGCTATACTCTTGCTTGATAGATTTCGGGTGCTTAACTGATTATTATTTATTTTCCTTAGTTGTCATGCCTTTTGATAGTCATCAAATAATTGTCATTTTCTATAGGTTGGGAGGGTTTTGAATTTGACGCAAGAACAGATCCACTATGCTAGGAAATTTACCTTTAAAAACATGCTGTACTTCCAAAAGCTGAGGGCTATGTGTTTTTGTCGCGACCAATTTTTCGGGTGTGAACCACCTAGAATCTGGCTAATGGATTGTTAAGCCTAGACCTAACTCGGACTCTCCCAAGCCCATACCAATTCGCGACTTATGTTCATATTCTTAACAGACAGATAGATTTTATCTAGGAGTCGCCACTAATCTATTTTTTTGGTGGGTCAATTAGAAACCCAAGTAAAGTAACGGGAGATCTACTTTACTCCTACGAGCTAGAGATTTATGAGTTCGGGGACTTGGTTACGCTAGATTTCTCTAATGCCCTTTCGGTACCTTTCTCTTTTTATTTTGAAAAAAATGTTTGGCAGACAGCTTGAATTGATTTTAAATCTATTTCCCTAACATGTGATGTGACCATGCGTGTGCGCAATCCACCAATTTAATACCCAGATAAATAATAAATAAATTGCAGAAATTTACCTCAAAGCAACGAAAGCATCTGCAATGTTAAATTAAAATCCACATCAACAACCCTAGATATGGTTTCTAATTAACATGCAATTTCTTTTTTTTGTTTTTATTTAATTAATGAAAATCATGCAATATGCAATGCAATATTAACTAAATGACCTAATTCTAATGACATGTAATTTCTAATTAAATGGGCCTAGCAAAAATACTAAATGACATGCATCTTAATGAATCTAACCCTAATGACGTGCATATAGCATTTTTTCTTTTTCCTAAAAGAATGCATTTTATCCCAAATAATAATACTAATTTAACCTATGACATTTTTTGTATTTTTCATGAAATTCGAAATTTGGTGAAATGTGAAAATTACCTAATTAGATTAAGATCCTACTTAATTTATATTAGGAATTAGTTTGAGACAAATCCTAATTTAAACTAAAATATTATCTTAACCTAAATAATCCTAAAATGCAATATATCTAAAAAAATACCTAAACTTATAATAAATTAAGAAAAAATTATCTAAAATTAAACTAAGTGCAAATTTTATCCTAATAAGCAATGACGTGTAAAATATACCCTAACTCTACATGACATATGCATGATGATTTTTTTTTTTGTTTTTTATTATCAATTTCGAAATTTAAAATTGCCACATAATTAAACATGCAACTTAAATTAAACAAAAACTAACATCCTAAATGAATGCACTTTTTGGATTTTTTTTTTTTTTTTTTTAAATTCGAAATAAAATCTCTATTCTAAATATGCAAGATAACAAGAAATATTCCAAAACAAACCTAATCCTAACTCAAATATTTTTTGGATTTTTCCTTTCACAAAAATAAAATTGATTCAACCAATATGACGGCAAATCAGATACGATAGGATTGATATCAACAAATTGGCGAACCATATCTCGCGCATGAGATCGGGTTGGCCAATTTTTAAATAAATCGCGAATCGAATCTCGGGCGGGAGATCGGATTGGCGATTTTTCAAGCGATTGCGATTGCGAGTCGGATTTCGGGCACGAAAATCGGACTATCAATCCCAAATTTCAGAGCAATTTCATGTCGGGCAATCTCAATCTTACATTAAGGAATAATTATACTAAAAAAAACAAAGTAAATAAATGAAAACAACATACAAAATAGAATAAAGTAAATAAAAAAAGAAAAACTACCTAATTGATTTTCCTTTTTTCTTTTTTTTTGGCTTCCCAAGCAAATCTCGTGCTCGGGTAACAGCAGGAGCGACGAGTCAGAGGTTCGGCAGGGGCATTGCGGTCGGATCTCCGGCGAAGGTTCGGCGAGGGGGATCGGCAGCGAGCAGACTGGCGGTAGCAACGGTTCACGGGTGGCGCCGAAGGTTAGAGGAGCGAGGGCTCGGGCCTCGGTTGTTGCAGGGGAGCTCAGGCGCTGCTGGCGTCGTGAAGCTAGTGTCGAGGAAAGCTCAGAGCCATTGCGGTGCAGGCGGTGGAGAAATCTGGCTCGGGTCCGGCCGCGGCAGAGCTTCGGCGGGCTGGAGGTTGCGGTCAAGGTGGGTCGCGGCATCACAGGAGCGGTCATCAGGAATGCACAGCGCTGCCGCGTCGTTGTCGTCGTTGTCGTCAGACCGTGAGGGGAAATCACGAGGTGGCTCGCCGTCGATTCAACTCGGCGTCCGATTCGATCCAGTCGTCTGCGCTTCCGCGTGCTCTGGGGCGACGTTGGGCGGATCGGCGTCACGGGTCCACCTGGCTTGCGATCTGGGTCATTGATCGGAGGCGGGGAGGAACAGATGCAGGCCGGTGCTTGGATGGCAGCGGCGGTGATTGGTGGTGCGGCTGCAGATCTGCTCGGGTTTGGCTCCGATTCGAGCAGGGGTTCGGTGAGTGTGGCAGACGGGAGGTTTGGCGTCTGGGTCACAACGTTCGGCGATGGCTCCAAGCGAGACAGAGCAAAGGCGAGTGAAGTTGGGTGGCGCCGATGTTCGCGGACGAGCGTCGCGGGCGTGGCAGCTGACAGCTGCGCAGGGACCCAGCGATTGGGGAGCGTCGGCAGAGGGCCTAAGGAAGAAGAGAAACAGTGGTTTTTCTTCTCTCTCTACTGCACATCCGGTCATGCACTGTTGCGGCTGTACCTTCAGCAGAAGCTTTGTCTTTTGCTGATTTTGCTAAAGAAAACCCTATTGGTTTTGAGGTTTTTTTTTTTTTTACCTACGAAACCGAGGAAGAAGCCCTGAGGAAAAGCTTTTCTTCTTTTTCGGTGTAGAAATTTTTTACCTAAAACTCGAGAGAAGAGACCCTTTGTGTGGCCGTATGTATCGATACGTGTGGCCCCCGAAACCCTACGTAAACAACTTATTTATAGGCCGCGAATTAGGGTTTTTAATCTTTCTAAATCGGTATCCACAAAAATTCTTTTTCCAAATGCAATATTCATTTTGCCGAACGCAATATTCATTTTTCCACTTGCTCTATCTGGAAAATTCCATCATATTCTGGAAAAATTTCAAATTTCTATTTTTCACGAGATTTTTATCATTAATTTTTGGGCCAATTTTGCTCACTCTGTGGGCTTAATCCGGCCTGATAAATTAAAGCTCAAAACCATTCTTTCCAACCCATCTGCCGCCAATCCAATAAATAAATGCACAAAAAATGCAAATTAAAAACAAATGCACTTAAATTAATATGCTATGCAATATATAGTTTTTCAAGGATAAAATTAACCCCTAATTTTTTAATGCAATAAATGACTAATCGAGTCGCCAAAATTTAGGTGTCAACAGTTTTTAATAATATATATATATATATATATATATATATATATATATAAGTTAAGTATTAAAGTTTGTAGGATACTATACCAACTTCATTACTTAAAATCAATAGTGATCTAGTAAGCCTAGCGAGGTAATCCTCCTCCTCTTCTAACATTTGGTATCTTTCATTTGTAATCTTAGTGGACTTAAAATATTTTTACACTCATCAATGTAGATTTTAACATCAAGCATAGACAATTCGCTTCAATAAATTTTTATAAATCAAGACAAGTCTGTAGGATTATTCAAGAGAATAAATGATGTTTTAATACCAAACGAGTGGCAAGGGTGCTACACGGTTGCTGCACTTGTCAAGTCTATACAAAAGATGCTGCTATTTTGTAGGTGCATGCATAGTTTGAAAAGTTCCATCTCTGTCTTGATCATTCTTTTCCTTTCAAGGGCACATGCACGATCAATTAGCAACTCGAATGTGTCAAAAAGGGAGAAAGAACTATTTGCTTATGTGAACTTTACCCAAAAAAAAAAAAAAACTATTTGCTTATGTGAAGAAGATAGTGAGAGGCCTTGCTTTGGGGCTTCTTTTGTGAAATGGCAGGTGAGACACAGCCGAGTATAGCAAAGAGTTCAAGAAATGAAGGATCTTCTTCATATCACTCTGCTTTCTCAAAGGGAGATGGCTATGATAGTGATGGCACCGATTTGGCACCCCTTGAGCTATGTGCATTTATGTTAACATCTCTCATATTGAACATGTGACCTTCTAGGAGACAAAAATGAATCGCGCTAGGAGACAAAAATGAATCGCGCTCATTCTCCTTAGTAATTATATGTTCTTGCATACTTATAGTAGATCGCCTACTCTATTGAGTGCTCTTCCACCCCACCCGTACTTGTTGGCAGTATATCCTTGCTTGATAGATTTTAGGTGCTTAACTTATTCTTATTTCTTTTCCTTATTAGTCATGCCTTTTAATAGTCAAATCAAATAATTGTCATTTTCTATAGGTGATGGGGAGTTGTTCTCTTTGAATCTTCGAACAAATGCAATTGAAAATGATTTTCATTGAAATTGTCAGTGAAATAAAACGCACCCAAACTCTGGGCTTCGGATCTTGGAAATTTAGGTGGATTGTCTCGAAAGGCTTTTGCTTACCAAGCTCCATGATCAGGCCCATTCCTTAGACCAATTTCCGAAGTGTTCGGATGATGTTTACTTGGGGGGCTCAACCCAAGCCTCCAATCCGTACATGGCATTGATGAATTTCGCTCCCGTGTTACCACAATTGACGCAAAATTATCCTGCGAATTTTACTTACATATCACCAACATTTGCGCATTTCGCGGGGCACTCTTGACCGTTAATGTTAAGGTCGTGTTCCGCTCGCACGGCTTCTTTCTTCAATTAGGAGAAAGGAAGGACAGCCGCCTAGAGATTAGGGGAGCTGGAATCGGTGACCTCCCCACGGGCTAGCTCAATCAGTCTGGTTAATTATCATCAGAAATTGTTGAAGTGATAATGTATCATGTCAATTACAATAATTTTTTGGTTGCCAATTCTCATTACGATGACATTCAATTTACTCGATGTTACATTCAAAATGAACGGTGAAATGCACCTAGAAAGGTGAATAGTTCAAATGGTTGTCAGGCTTTTTGCACGAAACTCTTTTCGTTCATTTAAATTAAAGGTAATAAATACCAAAGGAGGACAAGGGAAAGGAAAATAAACTTAGGGATGTGGTCCTCAATTTTAGCTTAATGTACGGTGCCATTCATGAATTTTTAAATTATTCAATAAGGTTCTTGAATTTTGGGTAAATTTTCAAGTTAGTCTCTGAATTAGATAATTTAGAGACTAGATAGTATTACATTAAACATTTTCCAAAAGTATATTAATTACATTGAATAGATTAAAGGTTCACTATTGACATTGGACATTAAACTAAAATTTAGGGATGACTTGAATCAAATTAAAAGTTTAGGAATGCCATTGCATATTAAACCGAATTTTAGAAATCTTTTATGTAATTATCCATTTTTTCTTTTGGGACAAAGTTTGACATACTCTGCATTGATAATAGTTTTGCCAACTCGAGTTAATGTGTTGTACTCATATCGACTATTCTTGTCATGTTGTCTCAATACAACAATATTTCAACTTAACTCTTTCTCTCTGTGTTGGGCTCTATACGTGCCTCGATTCGAAGGGACAGTAGGGCTATCTATAATCCACAACAATCCCTACCATCCCAGGCCGAACGAATTCCTTCAGACTCAGCACCAAGAGAGACATAACAGCACGAGTAAGTTCAGCTCAGCAGCTTCACCAAAAAACATCTGGTTCCCCTCAACCCTCTCTGAAGTTGATAAGTTTCTACTTTTCTCTATTCATCGTACTCACTTTTGTCAGATTGGCTTCTATTCTATCTTCTACGACATCGAATGAGACATGGTTACTGGGCATCGAAGGTTCTTCCGAAGATCAAGAAAGTGTTCGAGAAGAATGGAAAGAAGACTGCGGCTGCGGAGGCTTGCAAGTCCTTCAATAATTCTAAGGCTAGCTAGCATAATTACTTACATCATTATAGGTTCATTGATTTGCGTGGTTCCATGAACAGGAGGAGATAGACAAGGAGTTCGAGGAGAAGAAGACAGCTTCAGCCAAAAGTAGTGGAGATATATGAGGCTTCCTCCACAGAAGTTAAGGTAGGAGCGGAACCTCAACATTCGATCTAATACCTTTGGTCCTACGTCTATCCATAAAACCTAAGAATAACGAATGTGGCTGGTATGCCGTGCAACAAACAGGGTCTTGTTAAGGAGCCCAAGGAAGCAGGATTCAAGAAGAACTCGACCACTGTCAACAAGTTCCTAGAAGGGCTTGTGAAAATCGGTACTTTTTTTTTTCCTAACAACATGTTGCTTATATCAGCATGTGCATCGATGCCTCATTTGATTCAGTGTCCGCATCATATGTATACTTGCCTCATCCTTATGTATTTCGTATCTCTCCGCACGTGTATCATCCTTATCTATGCGAGAAGCAAGTATAAATGATCTGATTTTGTATGTAGGCACGGTTGATCACCTCCAAGCGGCTGTGCAGAGTTCCCTGGATTGAAGCCAGTGTCGCAAGCGTAGACGAAGTATGGACCAGCCTTGGTATTGGGACCAGCCTTGGTATTGGGGCCCGTGCTATTTGTATTTGAGAAGGTGTCCACTTTCATAATCACTGATGATAAGGATGTTGAGGCTTCTACTGCAGAAGCAGCAACTTCTGGAGAGGCGACTGTGCTGGTGGAAGAGAAATAGATTGTCGTATAAGAAGACAAGAACGAAGAAGCGGCGGTGGAGGCCCCGGAGCCTGCCAAGGAGGCTGCGGAGCTACCCAAACCATAGAAAAGGTTAAAAAAGAAAAGAAAAAAAGGAGCAGTATCATCAATCAAACATGTACTTCTGGTTTCATTTTTATTTTTCCCGAATCAATTAATTAGTTCAATTGTCACCTATTTCGAGTGTGGTCTCTGGGATGTTGCAATGTGAAAGCGATGAAGCGGTGGCTACCATATGACCTCTACATATCTCCCGAGGGGAGGGGGAGAGGCTGCGGAGACGTTGTAGAAGTGTTTTGGTCATAATGGATACACACGAGCACCCCCTTTGTCTTTTGGTAAATCTCTGACGGAATTATCTCAAAAACTCACAAAAGGACAAGTCATTGCATAAATCAAGGTTTATCCCACAAATTTCTTTCGTTTAAGGGACAATTGCACAAATGATCCATAAATTTTAACTCAAATATAATATGGTCCCTAAAGTTTTTTTGTAAATATTCAATTTAATCCAGAAATTATATGAAAATGTTCAATGTTGTATATCTATCAAAAGTGATATATCTGCCCATTACTCGCTAGTGATTCAAATTCCTAAGTAATTCGTTTGTTGTGCATCGAGAGATTAATAGTTTCTTTCCGACTTTTATCCAACAATCAACAAATCTTGATTTTGTGTGTGTGTGTGTCTCTCTCTCTCTCTCACTATATATATATATATATATATATATATTTTTTTTTTTTTTTTCACAAAAGAACAGAAATGTGTTTGTTTGCGTTTTTGTTCCAAATTTATTTTTTTGTTCCGAGAAACACATTTGGAACGAAACAAAAAACAAGAAAAACGCGTTTCTTGTTTTCGGAACAATTTTTAAGAACAAATTTTCTTTCTCCTCTCTTTTTTTCTTCTCTTTTTTTTTCTTCTTTGGCGGTCGCCGGCCTTAGCCATGACCGGCGATCGGCCGTCGAGGGCTGGCGACCTCGCCGGAGTGTCACCGGCCCTTGGCGAGGCCGAGCGTCGTCGGCCCCTGGCGAGGCTCGCCGGCCTGGTGAGGCTGAGCCTCGCGGGCGCGGTGCAAGGTCGGGCGAGCTCGGGCTCGCCGGATCTAGGCGAGCCCGAGCTCGCCCGGCCAAGGCGAGGCGGCGGATCCGGGCAAGCCCGAGCTCGCCTAGCTAAGGTGAGGCCGCCGGCCCTTGTTGGCCGGTCGCCGGCCATGGCCGAGGTCGGCGACGAGCCAAAAAGAGAAAAGAAAAAAAAAAAAAGAAAGAAAAAAAGAAAAAGAAAATAAAAATATTAAAAACAAACTTTCTCTCTCCTCTCTTTTTCTTCTTTTTTTTTTCTTCTTTTCTTTTTCTTTTTTTGGCTAGTCGCCGGCCTCGGCCATGGCCGGCGACCAGCCGTCGAGGGCCGACGACCTCGTCGGAGCATCGCCGGCCCCTGGCGAGGCCGAGCGTCACCGGCCCTTAGCGAGGCTTGGCCTCACCTTGGCCGGGCGAGCTCGGGCTCGCCCAGATCCGGTGAGCCCGAGCTCGCCCAGCCCACCGGCGAGGCTTGCCGGCCTGGCGGTGGCCCAGTGAGGCCGAGCCTCGTCGGTGGCTGGGCGAGCTCGGGCTCGCCAGATCTGGGTAAGCCCGAGCTCACCCAGCCAAGGCGAGGCCGAGCCTCGCTGGCACGAGGCAAGGCGGGCGAGCTTGGGCTCGCCAAATCTGGGTGAGCCCGAGCTCGCCCGGCCAAGGCGAGGCCGAGCCTTGCCCAACCACGGCGAGGCTCGGCCTCGCCGGGGCCGGCAAGCCTCTGTGGCCGGGCGAGGCCGCTGGCCCTCGTCGGCCGGTCGCTCACCCTCGTCGGCCGGTCGCCGGCCATGGCCGAGGCCGGCGACCGGCCAAAAGAAGAAAAAAAGAAAAAAAGAAAAAAAAAAAAAAAGAAAAAGAAAAAGAAAAAGAAAATATTAAAAAATTAAAAGAAATAAAAAAGAACACAAATTTACCAAACGTGTTTCTGTTCATTTTTTATTCCCGGAACAAGTTTACCAAATGCCTTCTTCTGTTCAAAAATTGTTCTCCGGAGCAGAAATAGTTTTTTCTATTTTTGTTCCCTGAAACAATTTTTGAACAAAAATGTTACTAAACGCGCTCTAACTCACAATGCTTCTCTTTGGTTTTATATGAGACCATATGTAGCCACGAGCCAAGTGAATCTGTCTTCGGTGTCTATCTTGACAGGTCCATGAATGCGCAAGGAATTTGAGGACAATTGCCATAACCCTTGATGGTTTGACTCCTGCATCATACGCCACTAATATTGGTCAGTTGGGTCTGCAAATTGTGGAGAATTTTTCTTCCTAGGGAGTATGAATATGGCTTTACGCTTCAAGTCTCCCATTTATTGGGCTCTATACAACCTAAGAAGTGGAAAGTTTGAGGCATTTGGAGTCGAAGTCGATTCTCGCTATAGCATTCAATTGGTTCCTTGTCTAGAGAGTTTGATTTCTCTATCGTTGGTTGAGAAATTTGCCTAGCGACATATTAAAGACTTCTATTTTTATAAATAAGACTCTCTCTTTAAGTTCCATGTACTTTCCATAACATAGCTCTTGGTCGGTTTCGAATTGACGACTTCTTTGGACTGGAGTTGAGGGGATTTACTATGTTCTCTTTATTATGGAAAGTGCATTTTCTCACATGACTTTTTTTCTTTTAGTTTCTCTATCATCAAATGTCTTCCCAACCGGTTCCCTATATGGGGTAAAGACTATTTTCTTTGGGTGCGTTTATTTGTATTTTTGTTCAAAAATTGTTTCAGAGAACAGAATTCGAAAAAACTATTTCTGTTTCGGAGAATAATTTTTGACCAGAAAAACACGTTTGGTAAACTTGTTCCGAAAATAAAAAAAGAACCGAAACACGTTTGGTAAATTTATGTTCTTTTTTTGTTTCTTTTAATTTTTTAATATTTTTATTTTATTTTTCCTTTATTTTTCTTTCTTTTTTTCTTTTTTTCTTCTTTTGACCGGTCGTCGGCCTCAGCCATGGCCGGCGGCCTTGCCCAGCCATGGCGAGGCTTGCTGGCCCTCGGCGAGGCCGAGCTCGCCCAGCCACCGGCGAGGCTCGGCCTTGCTGGGCCACCGCTAGGCGATGCCGACCTGGCGGTGGTTTGGCAACGCCGAGCCTTGCTGATGGTTGGGCGAGGCCGAGCTTTGCTAGGGGCTGGCGATGCTCGGCCTTGCTGGGGCCGGCGACACTCTGGCGAGGGTACCGGCCCTCGATGGCTGGTCGTTGGCCATGGCCGAGGCCGGTGACTGGCCAAAGAAAAAAGAAGAAGATTAGAAGAAGAAAAAAAAAAAAAAAAAAAGATAGGAGAGAGAAAATTTGTTCTTAAAAATTGTTCTAGAAATAAGAAATAAGTTTTTTTTGTTTCTTGTTTCTATTCCAAATGTGTTCCCGGGAACAAAAAAATAGATTTGGAACAAAAACGCAAACAAACGCGTTTCTGTTCTTTTTTTGTTTCCGGGAGCAAAAAAACAGAATTTTTATTCATAAACACAAAAAAAAAACACAACCATGCACGCCCTTTGTTTCCACAATTTTCTGTAGACGGCAAGGGATAGTTATATGACCACTCTCTCGACTTAAAGACTGAATAAATCGCGAATGTAGTACTTTTCTGCAATCTCGTTTGTTTGCACGAAACATCAACATTGGACGATCTTTTTGTGTCTACAGATCTTCCATTTTTACCATAGCTTTGCTTCGAAACTGTTTGTATAATACAATTGCACTCCTTGCGTTGTCTTTAACTGACGTAAACAAAAGCCCTTGTATTCTTAAATAGCCTCTATAATTCTAGCTTTGCATTCAGTTCTGTATAATGTTCATCTACTAGCACAATGTCATCATTGGAAGAGGTCGAAAAAGAATCACTGTGGATTTTATAGTTCTATAATTATTTGGCATCTTTTGTTACCCCCTCCATGTACCATTACGGAAGGCACCACTTGTATACATGTCCTTCATTGCTTGTATGTATGCACTATGCAGCATGAACCCTTTCTTCCCCCAAAATCCTTCAAAGGACTTCTTAGGAGTCTTATGGCATGTTGTTTCCAGATATATGGATACCATGTGCGAGTCCTTATCTTTGTCACCTTACTTTGCTTTATACTTACAAAAACTAAAAACATGCACTTCATTAAAGAAAGCTAGAGACAACTTTGCCAAATATTACCTTTGAAAAGCTTCCCTGGTTAGGTAAATTTCCTCTTTTACCAACTACCATTAAAGGGATTCTCTTCCATTCTGGATTGGTCGGAGTCTTATCCATTTGCATATTCTTAAAGTTCACTGACGTATGCTTCTGTAAATAAACGTGCTTGCTCTTATTGGGGAACAACTGCTTTAAGCTGAGGCTACTTTCACAGTCATTCTAAACTTCTTCTAATGTTCTTATGTAGGAGGCTGGGAGATATTCTAGATGCTTTTCTTGAAAGAGTCTCAAAGCCTTGCCTTTTCCTCACGAACAAGATGCAGATTGCACCGGGTGAGCTCTAAGGTTGCTCTTTTCGTTTTTGTAGATCTGACCATACCAATAGTGCCTATAATTTTCTTACACCATGCTATTGTATGCTCTAACAAGAGCAAAGCGATTGCAATGTAAAAGACATTTGGAAAATTTCCGGGCCAAATGGGATTTATTGATCATACCATAAAGGTGATTGTTATCTTTGAACCAATGACATACCCAATTAACATAATATTTTATATTGGGTGACCTGCTATTGCCAAAAGGAGATTGATGTGCTATTTCTATTCTACCACAAATCTAGAAACAAGTCCTCGCTCGGCAGACTAAGCTATTTTTGTGAACCTTGGTAGCTATGAGTTATCCGCCGGAGAAGTTTAGAGGTAAAAAAGGAAGCCCAAAAGGTTCCGATAAACAAAATTGAAAATCTCTCGTTGGAGATACGATCATGGATCAAAACCATTTTACAGATCATGACTATGCAATTGATTCAAATTGTCTTAAACCTTCGAAATGTCAATATCGGGGATAACCCAAAGACTTAGCTAGTTTCGAGATCCATTATAAACATGTGTGATGAGCTTCATAGTCAGCATATTACGAATTTAAGCCCCCCAAAAGGTAAGATCTTGAAATGTAGCCATTAGAATCCTCCGGCTAAAATTATTCAGCCAATAAATCTGGACAATGTTTTGTGTTCCCATTGCTAGTGAATGAGATAATGTAAGCATCAATAACATTGTGATGATCAATTAATAATAATTCCACCGGCCATTAATTATAGAGAATAGGATTTAAGAGAGAAATTATAAATACCATCGACCATCCATGATGATGATGGTCCCCAAATCATGTATTCATTCCATAAAAATAAATCTAAATTACCTCTCGCAAGAAAGATTATAGCAATATTATTTTTTTTCTCTCTATATTTAATTTTTCTGTTCACAATTTGTTAAATTGCTCTATGTATTATTAATTAAAAGACTAAGAATTGAACATTGATTTTGAGGAAAAGAAGCAAAAAGACAGTCGAGACAAAAAAACAAACCTGCAAATTTAAACCCCCACCACTACGTGCCGCCCCTTCTTCCATTTCAAAAGACGCAGAATTCGGAGTCGAGCCAAAAGTCGTGCACACAGTGGTAGACCCTATTTTAATTACTCTTTTGCCCATCAGTTTCCCCCCATTTGGAGGAGAGTACTGAACTCCACCAGCACTAGCCGACAAGGCAGGCCTTTTGGGCTTTTGGTCTTCGTCGTCTTCTTCTTCTTAAAGATCATTATTAGGCAGATGACGTAACTAAAACCATAATCAGTCTCAAAAATTTACCAACAACGTGTGGGATTTAACTATTTAAGTGTCTTGACCTTCCCCCAAAATTTACTAACACGCCAGACGCTGGAAAACCTTTATTTTTTATTTTTTAATTTTCATTTCTAAGTTAACATTTGGGAGAGAATAACACAATACACATTAATCCACCCTGCACGATCAAGCAATAAAGAAAAACAAAAAAACGGAAGAAGATATTGTGTGGACCAAACATGTAAAGTTGATGGGTCCCTCCCAAATCTCAATGGGCTAACTTAGGATGCGTTTGATAATGTTTCTATTCAAAAATTGTTCCAAGGAACAGAAATAAAAAAAAATTATTTCTGTTCCGAGGAACAATTTTTGAACAGAGAACGCGTTTTGTAAACTTGTATAATTTATGTTCCTGGAATAGAAAAAAATACAAACACATTTGGTAAACTTATATAATTTTTTTTGTTTCTTTTAATTTTTTAGTATTTTTATTTTATTTCATTTTTTCTTTTAATTTTTTAATATTTTTACTTTATTTTTTATTTTTTCCTTTTTCCTTTTTCTTCCTTTTGGCTGATCATTGGCCTCAACCATGGCCGGCGACCAGCCGACAAAGGCCGACGGCCTTGCCTAGCCACGGCGAGGCTTGCCAGCCCCTGGCGAGGCCGAGCCTTGTCGGTGGCTGGGTGAGCTAGACCTCGCTGGTCGGCACGAGGTCGGCCTCGCCGGGGCTAGCGATGCTCCAGCGAGGTCGTTGGCCCTCGACGGCCGATGCCGGCCATGGCGAGGTCGGCGATCGGCCAAAAAGAAAAAGAAGAAAAAAAGAAAAAGAAAAGAAAGAGGAAAAAATAGAAGAGAGAAAATTTGTTTCTCAGAAGTGTTCCAGAAACAAAAAACGAATTTTTCTTTTTTGATGACTCAGGAAACCTCGAAAGCCGACAGTCACCAAGCGACTAGGTAAGTCACCAAGCGACGCACTGGGGATTCGAACCTCTCCCCTTCGTGAGGGGGGGAAGGCCCGAAGCCAGTAACACCATCGCGGTGGGTGGTAAAAAAAATGAGTTTTTTTTGTTTTTTATTTCTGTTCCAAAATTTTTCCTAGGAACAAAAAAATAGATTTGGAACAAAAATCCAAACAAACGCATTTTTGTTCTTTTTTTGTTCCTTGAAATAGAAATTGTGTTCATAAACACACACCAGGAACACAAACAAACAACCCCCTTAATTGTGGGGTGCGGTTTGCTCGTTTGGCAAGCGAAAGAGAAACACAATTGAGTGCATTTTGTGTGTCAATGTGATAAACAAGAAAACCCTTGAGAATGTGACGTGTCATGTGAGGACCAAATTTTGAACTAAACGTCTTCTCTCTCTCTCTCTCTCTCTCCTCTCACCCGACTCTTTCTCTCTTTGCCGCTCCCTCCCTTTTTTGCCGAGCCCTCGTCCGACTGATGAACCACCACTTCCCTCTACCTCATTGGCAAGAACATCTCCGACTACATCCCCTCCAAGCTTGAACTCCTTGCCTTGCTCAAACAGCTCAACCTTGCCGGCAACGACTTTTCCATGCCCATCTGCTCCTGCGTCTTCAATGCGACTTCACTCGTCTCTCAACCTTTCCCAACACTCGCTCTCTGGTCCGATCCCAACCCAGACAAGAACCTTTGCAACCTCGCCCACTTGGACTTGTTTCGACAATTAGTGTTCCATTATTCTAAATATTTCATGGATCGCAAGGAGAAAACATAGCAACGATTATTTCGATATTCTTAGAGTGTCTCTAATTTATGAGATTCGATTTTTCCATCAAGAAGTTTTTGGTAATCAAGTAAATGGAATAAACAGATATGATCCAATAGAGTAAGATTTAAAGGGAATGTTAACTTTATTAGATAGTTATTTCAATTTGTCACGATTTTGTGGATATTAACGGATAAAAGAATGAAATTGTGAATGTTTGATTGAGGGTTTTTAGTGTCCCATGCCAAAGAATCGTCTCTCTTGTGTCGGGACCTTAGCGGTAACTTGGTCAAATCAATTAAGTATTGCAAGAAGCCCAAAGACTCTAATTTGTACACTAAAGGTGGTAAATGGGTGGGTCGGGTCGAAAATGGGTCGACCCATATTTGACTCATTTAATCCGTTTTGACCCATATTTTTGTAGTGTAAATCTAATGACCTATACTCGATCTCACCCGTACCCGACCCATACCTGTCTTGACCCGTATTGCTAAAACCTACTTATTGTTAAAATATTTTTATGCAATACAAATTTAATGGAAAATTTTTATAATTCTTTTTAAAATATTTTTAAAAAAAAATTGAATTTTTAAATTTTTAAAATATAATTTTTAATTTTTTAATTATTTTTATTTTAAAATATATTTTTTATTTTTTATTTTTTAAAAATATCAATTTTAATTTTTAATAATTATTTTTTATTTTTCTCTTTTCTTTTTTTTTTTCTTCTACTTCGGCCGGTGCCGGCCACAACGACACCGGCGACCGGCCACAAGCGAGATGGAGCTCACCGACGTTGGGCATGGCTCGATCTCGCCAATCCGACGAGGCCAAGGCCTCACTCGACACCGGCGAGCTCGAGCCTTGCTAGTCGTCGGCGAGGCTCGATCTCATCGATCTGGCGAGGTCAAGGCCCCGCCCCGACGTTGGCGAGCTCGAGCCTCGCCAGTCGTCGGCAAGGCCAAGCCTCACCAAATCCGGTGAGTCTTGAGCCTCACTAGTCGTCGACGAGGCCGAGTCTCGCTGAATCTGGCGAGGCCTCGGCCTCGCCCGACGCCGGTGAGCTCGAGCCTCGCTAGTCGTCGGCGACCTTTGAGGGAGCGGTGGAGGCGAGCCGCGGCGGCAGGCGGCGGAGGCGAGCCGCGGCAGTGAGTGGCAAAGGCATCTTGGAGGCGAGTGGCATAGGACGAAGGTCGAAGGGCTATGTCGTTGAGGATTTTCATGTTTTTTTAGGTTTTAAAAATGGGTCAGAACGTGTAACCCATTTTCGACCCATATAAAATTGAACTTAAAATGGGTCAAATGTGGGTCATGGCCCATTACAACTTCATAACCCACATTCGACCCATTTGTGAAAAATATGGGTGCAAAATGGGTCCATGACCCATTTTGCCACCTCTATTGTACACACACAGATTTCTAAGTTGATATTTACAATAACAACCACCATACACATTAATCCTCTGAATTCAAGAACAATTTCAACCAAAAAAAATAAAGAAGAATATAAGAAAAATAATAATAACAAAGAATAAATGATTTTAGTTAAAAATGTTATTTAGATATAAGGAAGGATGCACTTGAGGCTGCTTAGGGCACGTTTGGCAACCAGCAAAATAGTGAAAATTTTAATTCTTTAGTTCCCGGGAGTAGATTTGGAACAAAAATCCATTTGGTAAAATTTTTATTTTCGGGAACAAATTTCTATTTTTTTGTCCTCGGAAGTAGATTTGAAATAGAATCGAGAAGTAGAAAAAAGTTGATATTTTGTTATCGGGAACAATTCTAGAATTAAGTCAACCTATTTTTTTTTTTCTCTTTTCTCTCATTTCTTCTTGTTCTTTTTCCCTCTCTCTTCTTCTTCAACTATTGCTGCCGTCGATCGCCGACGACCGATTGGGTGAGATCTGACGAGCTCACCAGAGGCTTGCTAAGCTAGGGCAAGGTCCGGCAAGGCCAGGCAAGTTCACTAGTGGCCAAGCGGGCCTCGCCTAGATCTAGCGAGGTTGAGCTCGCCTAGCCAAGGCTCAGCCGAGCCTCGCCCAACTGTTGGCAAGGCTCGGCTGACAAAGCGCGGCCTCGCCAAGGGCTACCAACGCTCCGGCGAGGTCACTAGCCCTTGTCTGGCCGATTGCTGGTCATCCTAAAGCCAACGATCGGTAGACCTTGAAAAAGAAGAAGAAGAGAAACAAAAGAAAAGAAGAAAAAAAATAAAAGTATTAAAAGTATTAAAAAATTATTTAAAAAATGATTTGGATTAGAAATTTTTAGAACGGTACCAAACACAATTCTATTACGGGACTAAAAATATTATATAATTACCAAACGTCTTAAAATGTTTAGAAATTATTCCTGGTAACATAATAAAAAAAATCATTTATGATCAGAAATTGTTTTCGGAAATAAAATGCGCTCTTAGTCATCCAGGCATGCAAACACAAGCCTAAGTTTCATTATGAATTGCATGTGTTTGTTTGGGGTGTGACAGCCAATATAATAAGTGATTGGGATATAGCCTATTTCAATTGAATGCTGAAATTTGACAACATCCCAGCTCAGAAGGAAATCTAACACGATCTCCATGTGAAATTAGACCAAAGTTTTCAGTAACCATGACGAACTAATTCATAATGCGGCTCTACTATAATGTGAGAAAAAAGACGAATTGCAGTTACTTTAAACCAAGCAAAATGGTCTTAAAATGACATCAAAAGTATAATTAGTGATAACTCTATAAAAATAGAGTTATTTTAGCTATTTTAGGCAATAATTAATGAGAAAATATTTGGATTTCCTTCTAATTATTTGAATTTTCCTTGTTTAGGCAGAATAATGAGATATGGTGAAGATAAGGAAAAGAATGGCAACTATCAGGAATTCAAATAAAAGTAGCAGTGGAAGATGGATATCAAATCAGGAAATTCTTGATTTTGTTCTCTAATGTTATCTGCAAACGTTGGGAGATAGATATTTTGGATCTCCTATAAATATGAAAGAGAGAGAGCAGCTAGGTTTTTGGGGGGTTAAATTGTTTTTCATTGTTTTGAGAGTTTTTCAAGTATTTTGAAGAGAAGACAAAAGTGGTGACATAATTCTTGTTTTTTGATTCAAGATGCTGGGTTTGATTTTTATTTTTTCATCTACTATGTTCTAATTTTCTTTTGTTAGGGCTACAATGTAGCCTAACCATGATGATGTGAATTTCATGATTTTTATGATTTACAATTGATTTTATTCATGTGAGTTATATTTTATTGTGCTTAATGCTTTTGAGTGACTGGTCACCACTTGAATGATCTGATGTGCATGTTTGAGACTGAGAAGTGATAATATGCAATTGCTCATTATAATATATAACCATGAATTAAACTTGGATAGAGATATACCACGTTATTTGTGTAGCTTTCGGTGATAAGGTGATCCAAAAGACTCATTGTAAGCCGGGAATATTCATAGTTTTTAATGCACTTATATTTATTTTAATTCACATAGAGATATAGTGGATTATAAACTAAGTAGGCTTGCTATACCTAGAGATAGGATAGTAAATAGGTTTGGAAATTCCGCTATCACATGTTTGATATTGTTCTTGTATTCACAACAATATGAAATTCATATCTAGTGGTTATGGTGAAATCGGATGCTCTAACATATTTATCTGATTGATTTTACTGCATTTAGTCTTCAAATTTTGTTTTTAATTTATTCTTAATTATATTTTGATTTGTTAGATAAATTTTAGAATTAGTCTATTTTAGTATTTAATTGGTTTATTAATCAGCGATCTCCATGGGACGATACTTTTTCTCATCATTATATTACTTGTTCGATACGTGCACTTGCGTTTAGAATTTTACAAACAAGTTTTTGGCGCCGTTGCCGGGGATCGTTTGTTTAATACTAATTAATATTGATACCAGATAATTCTAAATTTAATCTAGCTTTCGTTTTGTTTTATTTTTCAGGGTGTACATCAATTTATGACACGTAGCCAACAAGGGGAACTTGTTGAGCTTGATCCAGAAATCGAGCGTACATTCAAAAGGTGACTGGGAGAACAGAGAAATCACGCTAAGAAGATGGCAGACGGTGAGAATGAAAATCCACATAGACTCTTATGAGATTATGCTGCGCCAACAGTTCAAGGCACCGCATCAAGTATCAGAAGACCTGCAATTCAAACAAATAACTTTGAGATCAAGCTGTCACTTATTCAGATGCTTCAACAATCAGTGCAATTCAACGGGCTACCAAGCGATGATCCAAACGCTCACATTGGTGCTTTTCTTGAAATCTGTGACACCATTAAATATAATGGAGTTACAGATGATGCTATTGATTGAGATTATTTCCATTCTCTCTTAGAGACAAAGCTAAGAGTTGGCTTTCTTCTCTTCCTGCAGGATCAATTACTACATGGAATGATATGGCTCAGAAATTTCTTGGTAAGTTCTTTCCACCTGCAAAGTCTACGAAGATGCGTAACGATATTACTAATTTTATGCAGATGGATAACGAATCATTATATGAAGCATGTGAAAGATTCAAAGATTTCTTAGGAGATGCCCACATCACGGACTACCCGTATGGATGCAGGTACAAACTTTTTATAATGGCTCTAGTACAAATCTTCGTTCTATGATTGATGTAGCTGCAGGAGGAACTCTAAATAATAAAACACCAGAAGAAGCCTACAATCTATTAGAGGAGATGGCGTCCAATAGTTATCAGTGGCCTATTGAGAGGCTACCGATGTGAAAAGTTAGCGGAGTTCACCAAGTGGATGCTTTTGCTGCAATTGCTGCACAATTTGAAACACTCAACAAAAAGCTTGATAATATGAGTGTTTCAGTCATGAAAATTCAGAATTTGACATGTGATTTTTGTGGTGGAGGACATGTTAGCACAGAGTGTCAGGTAGGTAATACTTTTAAACAATCTCATGAAAATTCTAACTTTGTTGGGAATTTTAACAGGTCACAGAATAATCCCTACTCCAACACATAAAATCTGGGATGGCGCAATCATCCAAATTTTTCATGGAATAATCAGAATGTGACGAGACCACCGGGATTCAAACAATCAGAAGAGACAAAGTCAAATTTGGAAGATATAGTCACCAAACTTGCTAACACGACTCATGACTTCATCAAAAGCACAGATGTGAGATTTCAAAACCAAGAGGCTTCAATCAGAAATCTGGAGATGCAAGTGGGTCAGTTAGCAAGTATGATGTCAGGGAGATAACAGGGTTATTTGCCGAGCAACACAGAGAAAAATCCAATTGAAAACATAAAGGCTATTACCTTGAGAAGTGGTAAACAAGTGGGAGAAGAAGAGATTGTCAGAGACAAGGAAGAGGTGGTCAATAAACAATCAAAGGAGACAAGCAAGAGTAAACTCTTTCCAGATAATCCCAAGCCATATGTGCCGCCAATTCCATTCCCTCAGCGACTCCAGCAGCACAAAATAGATAAGCAATTTTCTAAATTTCTTGATGTATTTAAAAAATTGCACATTAACATTCCTTTTGCAGATGCTTTAGCGCAAATGCCTAGTTATGCAAAATTTGTGAAGGAGATTTTGACAAACAAAAGGAAATTGGAGGATTATGAAACTGTGAAGTTAAATGAGGAGTGTTCGGCCATCTTACAAAACAAATTACCTCCGAAATTGAAAGATCCATGGAGTTTTACTATTCCTTGCATTATTGGGGATTCTTACTTTGAAAAAGCATTATGTGATTTAGGTGCAAGTATTAATCTGATGCCTTATTCAGTTTTCAAGAAATTAGGATTGGGCGAGGTAAAAGCAACTACAGTGTCACTTCAACTGGCTGATCGATCAATTAAATATCCGAGAGGTATTATGGAAGATGTTTTGGTAAAAGTTGACAAATTTATCTTTCCTGCAGATTTTATAGTTCTTGACATGGAGAAAGATTTTGAGGTACCACTTATCTTAGGTCGACCTTTTCTAGCAACAGGAAGAACTCTTATTGATGTACAACAAGGGAAGTTGATTCTTATAGTTCAAGATGATCTTGTTTCATTTAATGTTTTTAAAGCAATGAAATATCCATCTGATGATAATTCTTGTTTTAGAGTTGAAATAGTTGACAAGTTGGTGAATAAGGTTTTTCAGGAAAATATTTTTGAAGATCCACTTGAAGCATATCTGATTCAACCAATGGACAAAGATATTCAAAATGAGGAGATAAAGGAGTACGCAAATTTCATGAAGGCAATTCCACCATATTCAAGGCAAAAGGCAATTAAATTTGAGGAGTTGGGACAATACATTACAAAGCCTAAACCATCAATTGAAGAACCTCCAATTCTTGAACTCAAACCCTTACCTTCTCATTTAAAATATGTTTATTTAGATGGAGTTTCTTCTTTACCGGTAATTATATCTTTTTCTTTGACAGATTTGATGGAGGAGAAATTGCTCAGAGTATTAAGAGAGCATAAGGGTGCAATTGGATGGAAAATAGTTGATATCAAGGGAATTAGTCCTTCAATTTGCATGCACAAAATTTTGATGGAGGAGCAATATAAACCCACTATCCAACCTCAGAGGCGTTTGAACCCGAAGATGCAAGAAGTAGTGAAAGCTGAGGTAATTAAGCTACTTGATACAGGTATCATCTATCCTATCTTTGATAGTTCTTGGGTAAGTCCTGTACAAGTTGTGCCAAAGAAAGGTGGTATGACTATTAAGAAAAACGACAATAATGAATTGATTCCAACTAGAACAGTTATTGGGTGGCGTGTGTGTATGGATTACAGAAAATTGAATGATGCCACTAGAAAAGATCACTTTCCTTTACCATTTATTAATCAGATGTTAGAAAGACTTGCAGGGCATGAGTTTTATTGCTTTCTGGATGGATATTCAGGGTATAATCAGATTCCTATTGCACCAGAAGATCAAGAGAAAACTACTTTCACTTGTCCCTATGGTACTTTTGCTTTTAGAAGAATGCCCTTTGGTCTTTGTAATGCGCCAGCTACTTTTCAGAGATGCATGATGGCTATTTTTTCTGATATGGTTGAAAAATATATTGAGATTTTCATGGATGATTTTTCTGTTTTTGGCTTATCATTTGATTCTTGTTTAAATAATTTGGCTTTGGTCTTACAAAGATGTGAGGAGACTAACCTTGTCTTGAATTGGGAGAAGTGTCACTTTATGGTGTAGGAAGGAATAGTGCTCGGGCATAAAATTTCTCGAAACGGAATAGAAGTCGATTGAGCCAAAGTGGAGGTCATTGCAAAATTGCCTCCACCAACATCTGTGAAACTTGTCAGAGGATTTTTGGGGCATGCAGGATTTTACAGGTGATTTATAAAAGATTTTTCAAAAATTGCTAAACCTCTTTCTAATCTTTTGGAAAAAGATGCTCCTTTTAATTTTTCTGTTGAATGCATGCAGGCTTTTAACACTTTAAAGGAGAAGTTAATTTCAGCACCAATCATGGCAGCACCAAATTGGGATTTACCTTTTGAGCTGATGTGTGATGCTAGCGATTCTGTTGTAGGAGCTGTTTTGGGACAAAGGAAGAATAAAAATTTTCAAACCATATACTATGCCAGTCGAACCTTGTCAGGTGCACAATTGAATTATTCAACAACAGAAAAGGAACTTTTGGCAATAGTATTTGCTTTTGATAAATTTCGTTCTTATTTAATTGGCTCAAAAGTTATAGTTTATTCGACCACTCGCTCTTAAGTATCGCTTGAAAAGAAAGAATCAAAACCAAGGTTGATCAGGTGGATTCTATTGTTGCAAGAATTTGATTTGGAAATCAAAGATAAGAAGGGGATTGAAAATCTTATTGCAGACCACTTATCAAGAATTCCAAATTCAAAGGAAGAGGTAAGACCAATTTTGGAAAGTTCCCTGATGAGAAAATTTTTTCCATCAAATCCACAAAAATTCCCTGGTATGCCGACTTTGTAAATTATTTGGTAAGTAATGTTCTTCCTCCTGAATTATCATATCAACAGAAGAAAAAAATTCTTTTCTGATGTTAAAAATTATTTTTGGGAAGAACCTTTCTTGTTTAAAGTATGTGCAGACCAAGTCATAAGGAGATGTGTTCCAGATGAAGAGAAGGCAAACATTCTACATCATTATCATGATGGAGAGGCGGGTGGCCATTTTGGTGCCACTAAAACTGCAGTTAAGATTTTACAATCTGGATTTTATTGGCCTACACTTTTTAAAGATGCATACTCTTATGTAGCTTCATGTGATAGGTGTCAGAGAACTGGAAATATTTCAAGAAAAAATGAGATGCCTTTAAACAACATTATTGTGTGTGAATTATTTGATGTTTGGGGTATTGATTTCATGGGACCCTTTACACCTTCTTTTGGAAATTTATACATTTTAGTGGCTGTGGAGTATGTGTCTAAATGGGTAGAAGCTGTAGCATTGCCAACAAATAATGCTAAGGTTGTGGTCAAATTCTTGAAGAAAAATATTTTTACCCGATTCGGCATTCCTAAGGCAATCATAAGTGATAGGGGGACACATTTTTACAACAAGCAATTTGAAACACTTTTGAGTAAGTATGGAGTCACGCATAAGATTGCAACCCCTTAACATCCTCAGACTAGTGATCAAGTAGAGATTTCAAATAGGGAAATCAAGAGAATTTTAGAAAAAACAGTGAATGCCTCTAGGAAAGATTGGTCAATAAAACTTGATGATGCACTTTGGGCCTATAGGACAGCGTTCAAAACTTCAATTGGGATGTCTCCTTTTAGGCTAGTGTTTGGGAAGGCTTGTCACTTACCAGTGGAATTAGAGCATAAAGCATATTGGGCATTGAAATTTCTGAATTTTGACATGCAGTCTGCAGGTGAAGAAAGATTATTGCAACTGAATAAATTGGAGGAATTTCGCAATGAGGCCTATGAAAATTCTAAGTTGTACAAGGAGCGTACAAAAAGATGGCATGACAAGCACATATTCAGAAGATAGTTTAAAATTGGTCAAAAAGTCTTACTCTATAACTCTCGTCTTGAACTTTTTCCAGGAAAGTTGCGGTCTCGATGGTCTGGTCCTTTTACAGTTACACAGGTCTTCCCATATGGAACAGTTGAAGTTGCGCATGACACTGAGGGCACATTCAAAGTGAACGGTCAACGTTTGAAGCCCTACTTCGAAGGTGGTTACAACAAGCAGAAGATCACCATTGAACTTCATCCTCCAAAATAGCGACATCTGAGATAGTTTGGCTGAAAACTATAAAGCAAGCGCTTCTTGGGAGGCAACCCAAGCATTTTAATTATGTTTTTTTTTTATTGTTAAGTTTATGTTTTGTAAAAAAAAAAAAAAGATTAACTTTTCTCTGTTTTATCCAGGTTAATTTTTTAGGGAGCACCTTTCAAGAGTTTAATCATCAAGGTCATCTATGAACTTATCCTACAACCAGGGGAGTTTTCTTCTTCCTATTCTATTTTTTGCATTGAGGACACTGCTTCAATCAAGTTTGGGGGGGGGGGGAGACAAATTTTTTGGATAATTTTTTTGGATCATGATTGCATTCCTGGTTGTGAATTTTTGCGATTCTTAGGAAAATTTAAATTTTATTTAAACTTGCAATTGATGTGTGAGTTAATCTTAATTCTGATTATGTTGATCCACTTACTGAGCACTAAAAGTCCTTAATTTTTGAATTATGTGTAAATCTAGAGAACATTCATGTGAAGTATGTGATTTTCTTGGATTTCACCCAAATCTTAGAATTTGTTTGATTTTCTCTTGAGGCGAAATCCTAAGCTAAATCTAACTGAGAAAATGATTTAGGCAGTTTTTGGATTGATTGAGTCTTTCAAGCTAACCCTATTTATTTATCCCTAGTCACCCCGTTGAGCTTTAATTATTACCCAATTTTTCATTGGCACCCATATATGTTTAGCCTAGTCATTATCAAATTATATCATTGTCCATGCCTTATGAACACGTTGATTTTCTTTTGGGATAAATTTTTTTTTGAGCTTGATAGAAATTTGGGAGGAATGATGGAGTATGAAAAAAAAAAAAAAGAAAAAAAGAAAAAAAAGGAAGTGATTACTATGGTTGTTTGGGGTGTATTGTCAAAATTTTTTTTTTTGCTTTTATGGTTCCCTATCCAACTTTCAATTGAGTGAGCCTTTTGGATACTCAATGGGTTGGAAATTTTCATGTTATATTAGGAGGGACTTTGGGAGAAACTCCACCATAAAGCAATTCAAAAAAAAAAAAGAAAAAAAAAAGAATGATGATATATGGTGGCAGAAAAATTATCTTGAAGGAGTGAAATTGGACAGTGACATTGGCTCTAATTAAATCCTAGAAATCAACGTGTTGATGGGTGATTTGAGCTTAAAATTTCCGTTATCTCACCTTTAGCCCAGCCTTACATTACAAACCGAGAAAAGTCCTATTGATTTTTGGTTGGATAATTAGCTTACATTAGTGGAGAGAGGAATGAAAAGCAAACCTATGAGATTTGGTCATAATTATTGAGAATTTTTGAGAGGTTACATGTTAATGTGAATTTATCTGAATTGCATATAATTCGAAAAAGATGAGGACTCACACACACACACTTGGATTATATAGTTAAAATTGGTCTTAACTTATAAATAGATTTCAATGTTTGGATGAAATTTGTGTTTTTCTTTGAATTGTGAATTTGAGCAATTATGGAAAGATGTCATGGAAAATGTTGTTAGGTTGAGTATGTGTTATATCTTACTTTTGCTCGAGGACTAGCAAAATGTTAAGTTTGGGGATTTGATAACTCTATAAAAATAGAGTTATTTTACCTATTTTAGGCAACAATTAATGAGAAAATATTTGGATTTCCTTCTAATTATTTGAATTTTCCTTGTTTATGCAGAATAATGAGATATGGAGAAGATAAGGAAAAGAATGGCAACTATTAGGAATTCAAATAAAAGCAGCAGTGGAAGATGGATATCAAATTAGGGAATTCTTGATTTTGTTCCCTAATGTTATCTGTAAGCGTTGAGAGATAGATATTTTGGATTTCCTATAAATAGGAAAGAGAGAGAGAGCAGCTAGGTTTTTGGGGGGTTAAATTGTTTTTCATTGTTTTGAGAGTTTTTCAAGTATTTTGAAGAGAAGACAAAAGTGGTGACATAATTCTTGTTCTTTGATTCAAGATGCTGGGTTTGATTTTTATTTTTATTTTTTCATCTACTATGTTCTAATTTTCTTTTGTTAGGGCTACGATGTAGCCTAACCATGATGATGTGAATTTCATGATTTTTATGGTTTACAATTGATTTTATTCATGTGAGTTATATTTTATTGTGCTTAATGCTTTTGAGTGACTGGCCACCACTTGAATGATCTGATGTGCATGTTTGAGACTGAGAAGTGATAATATGCAATTACTCATTATAATATATAACCATGAATTAAACGTGGATAGAGATATACCACGTTATTTGTGTAGCTTTCGGTGATAAGGTGATCCAAAAGACTCATTGTAAGCTGGGAATATTCATAGTTTTTAATGCACTTATATTTATTTTAATTCACATAGAGATATAGTGGATTAATAAACTGAGTAGGTTTGCTATACCTAGAGATAGGATAGTAAATAGGTTTGGAAATTCCGCTATCACATGTTTGATATTGTTCTTGTATTCACAACAATATGAAATTCATATCTAGTGGTTATGGTGAAATCGGATGCTCTAACATATTTATCTGATTGATTTTACTGCATTTAGTCTTCAAATTTTGTTTTTAATTTATTCTTAATTACATTTTGATTTGTTAGATAAATTTTAGAATTAGTCTATTTTAGTATTTAATTGGTTTATTAATCAGCGATCTCCGTGGGAAGATACTTTTTCTCATCATTATATTACTTGTTCGATACGTGTACTTGCGTTTAGAATTTTACGAACAATTAGTACATCCTTAATTTAAAAGGAAGAGAAATGTTTTGTTCTCCACCTACCAGATCGGCACTATAAGAGTTAATCTAGTCATGGGGAGCAAGGTGCGAGGACCGTGCCAAAAAAAAAGAAGAAGTTATTAACTAGAATATTTTTTTTTGTAAAAAATGTTGGGACCATAGTAAATGTAGCAGGATTTTGCTCTCCTACTCATCGGGAAAAAGAACAAAAGGGGCCTTGTGAATTTTTTAGAGGTGGCATTAAGTTTTGATTTGTTTTAAAATATGAGGTTCGTTTAGGCCGTAGATTAGTGTGCAGCTAAAATTTTTGGAAGAGTCAAATGGTTTGGTGCTTTCGAGGGCCAATTCCTAAAAAAAAATCCAAACTTTAGATTTGGACCCAAAATCTTCTGTACACTTTTTTTTCTAAAAAAAAAAATACTCAAATTTTAGGTTTAATCCCAAATCTACCTTAAACTTTTCTTTTGTCTAAAAAAAACCCAAATTATAGATCCAATCCCAAATCTACAATTTTTTTTGTCAAAAATCATCAATTTTTACTCTAGTCCTAAATTTACCACTGTTAGCCCTCTGTCCAAAAGCTGCGATTGGTAGTCCCTAATTTTTTTTTACTCTAGAACGGTTTTATTTTGACGATAATTTTGCATGTCGCCTTCCCATTGTGTATTTATTATTGATGTGGAAATGCCACATTAAGTTGGAACTAAATCACGGGGTAGATTTATGAATAGATTAAATATTAGTGATTTTTTTTGTACAAACGGAGGGTAAAACCCTAAATTGGGTCACATGTTATCTAATTTAGCAATTTGACAGTAAAATTTGTCATAAGTATACTAGTTTGATTTTGGATAAATTTGTCACAAAATGTCCTAATTTGGGGTTTTTCATTGTAAAAAAATCAGTTTGAGTTGGGGTAAATTTGTCATATATGTAATAATTTGGATTTTTTGTGCTTTTTAAACAAAACAAAATTTGGGACAGATTTAGGAGTAGACTTAAAGTTTAGAATGTTTTCTAAGACAAGAAAAATTCATGACGGGTTTGAGACTAAACCTAAAGTTTAAGGTTTTTTTTAGATAAAAAAAGTTTGGGATAGACTTAGAAATGGATCTAAAGTTTAGAGTATTATTATTATTTTTTTTTTTGGTAAAGAATCGATCTGTGCTTCGGATAAAAACTACAAGAAGAAAAAAAGAAAAGGGGGGTTTTGGGTGCCACATCGTCCACGGGCTCAGAGGTTGGCCCTGCCGAATGACGGGAGAATAAAAATATCCCCGCGGGGGACTCCCCGGAAGCAGCGATCCCGACGGCGGAGACGCGACCAAATGGCCTTTCGGACTTCAAAATGCATGGGGCTGTGGAGAACCGTAAAAAACAACGTCGCTCCGGCATTTCTTTTTTTCTTATATTGTGGAAATGGGACCCGGGTTGCTTCGCTCGAGGACGTACCGACCTTATTAAGTTATCCATTTCCCATTTCCCCATTTTATTCTTTAAATTTGTTTACCCCTTTTGCTAAAAGGATACATACGTTTCATGTCAATGCGACTGCTTATCTGCTGTCAATTTTAATGAACCCGCATCTCTTTAGATCCCCCATTTCCTTCCGAAATTAGTTTTATTTGCCATCACTCTTTCACCATTCAAAGTAAATTGGACCAATCTTTTACGATGAAAATATTTTAATTTAAGCATATCTCACCTTTTAATGTTATCTTGTTTGGTTCATCCCGTCGATGCATATTTTGCCTTTCAAGATTATATTCCTTTTCTTTTTTCTTTTCAAGACCAACCTCATCTTCAATGTTCTTGTTTATCTCAATGAGCAGACACATGTTTGTGCTTTTATTCAACTTTAATCCCTTTCGGTCTGCGAAGATGTTTCTTAGGAAAACAAGAATTGCACGCAATTTCGACTATACTAGGTTTGATGAACAATAGATTTAGGTCGATGTTCTTTCCTTAACAAGGAGAATTGTGGTGCTACATGCTGTAGCATGAATCTCGGGCGAAACTGGGTCCGGGACCAACCCAATCAGATCATGCTTGCGCCCAAGCATCTCCATGCACGGCCTCGAATCATAGTTGCTGGGGCCAAAGCTCTCCCATAAGGAAACTCAGCTTAAATAAGCAAATGTAGGTCAGATGCAAAGCTTCATGTGATTGGATTACTTTCTGCAAACCCTAATCCAATCTCCTTGCTCCCCATTCCGGCAACGGCAACCCCATCAAGAAGCAGCAAATTCTTCTGGGACGTTGGAGTTTATGAAGCATTAGCGGTCTGCTGATATTCATGCATGTTCTGGTGGAACTGGTTTGGGAGGATTTAACGGCGGAGATTGCTTGAGTTCGGCGAGCGTGAAAATGGAAAAATGTTCCTTTTTTGATCGTGTATATGTTTCATGAAAAAAAAAAATAGTAAAATTACATTTCATGTAGTCGCATTTGCATCGGTACCAAAGGACAACAGGAAGTAGGGGCTCGCAGTTGATTACATGCACAAAATGATGGTCTCTCTTTCGCTGGTCTGAACACGCATAAGAGAGAAAGTCAAAAAAATGAGGAAAGAAGTTCTTGCACGTCCATTGTCTCTCCCTCATTAATGCATGCACATGCATGCACAAATTCGGTAGACGTGAGGACTCAAGAGAAAGCCTCAAAGAAGCAAAAGGAGCTCATAATAAAATATGCTCTATCAAGTGTGGTTATCAGTCTTGGCGAAGCAGCGAGAAATTTGCTGAAGAAAGAAGCAAGTAACAAGCAAAAAAAGTCAAAAGTTGCGGCAATCCTATAGAAGGGAGGGATAAGTAGCCGCAAGCATGAAGAAGAAAGAAGAATCCATGAACGTCCATTTTTCTCCCCCTCATTAATGCATGCACATGCACGCATGAAATGGAGAGGACGTGAAAATTCCAGAGAAGGTGTATGCAAGAGAAAGGGCTCACAATTTTATAATATTTTATTGCAAATTGTTGCAAGGAATTTTCTCCTTCCTGGAGAGCAAATCGGCTGGAGAAGAAAGTCAAAAGAAGGGGCACACATTTTATAATATTATAGTAGCTACAGGAGCCTTCAAGGAACAGGAAGCAAAGTTCAACTTGCTTGTACTTGAACGGCAAGGAAAAATTACGGCTGCCTCCTGTTCACCTGTTCACACTAAAGGCGGTGGGACGCCTATAAATAAGCAAGGATCCTCGGTTCGTTGAGGGAAGAGGCTGGACGAAAAAATTGATTTGAGGGCTTTCTCTTTCGTAGGGGACAGACGAGTAGAGAGGAGGAGGAGATTAAAAAAGATAGATAGAGAGGTTTGTTAGAAAAAAAAATGAAGTCAGAAAGAGGAGCTGAACCGGAAAAGAAAAAGGTACACTGAAAGTACAGAGAGAGAAAAAGAGGGAGAGTGGACGTGAGACGCGAGAGAAAAGAAAAGCAAAAAAGAGAGAAGAAAGAACGATTCTTGTTCTTCTTCTTTGAGGCTTATGCCGTCGACCCCCCGTTGCCCGCGCTCGCACCGTCGCGCCTCCACCTCCACCGTGCGCTGCCTCGCCTGCTGTGTGCACCAACCCATGACGACCCGACGCTGCTCCTTCTCCGCCCGTTGCTGCTGCCTCACCACTCCACCACTCCTCCGCCACCACTGCCGACGACCCGTGACGCCAAGACCGGAGGCCGAGCCACCGCACGCTCGAGCAACTCTACCGCTGCTTCTGCTCTGCTTGTGACCTGCAGCAGTCGAGCCCCCGTTCGTCATCCCCGAGCGCGCCATCGTCTCCGCCCGCCACCATTGCTTCTGCAAGCGGCACCTCCGTGGAATTTTGTCTGGAACTGTATTTGTTATGTCAAGAGGAAGGCCTATGATGAAGAATTGCGATGAAAATGAGAGGAATAGCAAAGTAGCAGCATTTTCTACAGGAATACGCACGCGCGTTCATTTTGGGCCGGTGCACTTTGGCAATGCGATAACGCCTCAATTCTTCTGGCATTGATGCTGGAATTTTTGTCTATTGTATTTGTTATGTCAAGACGAAGGACTACGATGAAGAATTGCGACCAAAATAAGAGGGACGGCAAAGTAGCAGCATTTTCTGCAAGAATACGCACACGCGTTCATTTTGGGCCGGTGCACTTTGGCGATGCGGTAACGCCACTATTCTTCTGGCACTGATGCTAGAATTTCTGTCTACTATGTCTGTTATGTCATGAGGAAGGCCTACGATGAAGAATTGCGACCAAAATCAGAGGGACGGCAAAGTAGCAGCATTTTCTGCAGAAATACGCAAGCGCATTCATTTTGGGCAGGTGCACTTTGGCGATGTAGTAATGCCACTATTCTTCTGGCATTGATACTATAATTTCTATCTACTGTACTAAAAATTTCAAGAGGAAGGCCTACGATGAAGAATTGCGACCAAAATCAGAGGGACGGCAAAGTAGCAGCATTTTCTGCGGGAATACGCACGCGTGTTCATTTTGGCGATGCAGTAACGCCACTATTCTTCTGGCATTGATGCTGGAATTTCCGTCTACTGTATTTGTTATGTCAAGAGCAAGGTGTACGATGAATAATTGCGACCAAAATCATAGGGAGAGCAAAGTAGAAGCATTTTCTTCAAGAATACGTACCTGCGTTCATTTTGGGCCGCTGCACTTTGGCGATGCGGTAACCCCACTTTTCGGCTGGCCTTCATGCTGGAATTTCCATCTAATGTATTTGTTATGTCAAGAGGAAGGCCTCGGATGAAGAATTGCGACGAAAATCAAAGGAACGGCACAGTAGCAGCATTTTCTGCAGTAATATGCACGCGCGTTCTTTATTGGCCGGCGCACTTTGGCGATGCGGTAACCCCACTATTCTTCTGGCATTGACGCTTGAATTTTTGTCTACTGTATTTGTTATGGCAAGAGGAAGGCCTACGATGAAGAATTGCGACCAAAATAAAAGTGACGGAAAAGTAGCAACATTTTTTGCGTTAATACGCACGCGCGTTCTTTTTGGGCCTGTGCACTTTGGCGATGCAGTAACGCCGCTATTCTTCTGGCATTGATGCTGGAATTTCTTTCTACTGTATTTGTTATGTCAAGAGGAAGGCCTACGATGAAGAATTGCGACCAAAATCAGAGGGACGGCAAAGTAGCAGCATTTTCTGCGGGAATATGCACGCGCGTTCATTTTGGCGATGCAGTAACGCCACTATTCTTCTAGCATTGATGCTGGAATTTCCATCTACCGTATTTTTTATGTTAAGAGGAAGGCGTACGATGAATAATTGCGACCAAAATCATAGGGAGAGCAAAGTAGAAGCATTTTCTTCAAGAATACGCACGCGTTCATTTTGTGCCTGTGGACTTTGGCGATGCGGTAACGCCAGCATTCCTCTGGCATTGATGCTAGAATTTCTGTCTACTGTATTTGTTATGTCAAGAGGAAGGCCTATGATGAAGAATTGCGACCAAAATCGGAGGGACGGAAAAGTAGCAGCATTTTCTGCGGGGAATACGCACGCGCGATCATTTTGGGCCCGTCCACTTTGGCAATGTGGTAACACCACTATTCATCTGGCATTGATGCTGGAATTTCTGTCTACTGTATTTGTTATGTCAAGAGGAAGGCCTACGGTGAGGAATTGCGACCAAAATAAGATGGACAGCAAAGTAGCAGAATTTTCTGCAGGAATATGCACGCGCGTTCATTTTGGGCTCGGGCACATTAAAGATGCGGTAACGCCACTATTCTTCTGGCCTTGATGCTGGAATTTCTGTCTACTGTATTTGTTATGTGAAGAGGAAGGCCTACGATTAAGAATTGTGACGAAAATGAGAGGAACGGCAAAGTAGCAGCATTTTCTACAAGAATACGCACGCGCGTTCATTTTGGGCCGGTGCACTTTGGCGATGCGGTAACGCCACTATTCTTATGGCCTTGATGCTGGAATGTTTGTCTACTGTATTTGTTATGTCAAGAGGAAGGCCTACGATGAAGAATTGCGACCGAAATCAAAGGGACGAAAAAGCAGCAGCATTTTCTGTGGGAATACGCACGCACGTTCATTTTGAGCCGGTGCACTTTGGCGATGCGGTAACGCCACTATTCTTCTGGCATTGATGGTGGCATTTCTATCTACTGTATTTGTTTTGTCAAGAGGAAGGCCTACGATGAAGAATTACGATGAAAATCAGAGGGACGGAAAAGTAGCAGCATTTTTTGCGGGAATACGAACGCGCGTTCATTTTGGGCCTGTGCACTTTGGCGATGCGGTAACGCCACTATTCTTCTGGCGTTGATCCTGGAATTTCTGTCTACTATATTTGTTATGTCAGTAGGAAGGTCTATGATGAAGAATTGCGACCAAAATCAGAGGGACAGCAAACTAGCAGCATTTTCGGCAGGCATACGCACGCGTGTTCATTTTGCGTAGGTCCGCTTTGGCGATGCGGTAACGTCAATATTCTTCTGGCATTGATGCTAGAATTTCTGTCTACTGTATTTGTTATGTGAAGAGGATGGCCTACGATTAAGAATTGCGACGAAAATGAGAGGAATGGCAAAGTAGCAGCATTTTCTGAAGGAATATGCACGCGCGTTCATTTTGGGCCGGTGCACTTTGGCGATGCGGTAACGCCACTATTCTTCTGGCATTGATGCTGGAATTTCTGTCTACTGTATTTGTTATGTCAAGAGGAAGGCCTACGATGAAGAATTGCGACCAAAATCAGAGGGACGGAAAAGTAGCAGCATTTTCTGCGGGAATACGCACGCGCGTTCATTTTGGGACTGTGCACTTCGGCGATGCGGTAACCCCACTTTTCGGCTGGCCTTCATACTGGAATTTTAGTCTATTGTATTTTTTATGTCAAGAGGAAGGCCTTGGACGAAGAATTACGACGAAAATCAGAGCGACGGGAAAGTAGCAGTATTTTCTGCGGGAATACGCACGCATGTTCATTTTGGGTCGGTGCACTTTGGCGATGCGGTAACGCCACTATTCTTCTGGCATTGCTGCTGGAATTTCTGTCTACTATATTTGTTATGTCAAGAGGAAGGCCTACGATGAACAATTGCGACCAAAATAAAAGGGACGGCAAAGTAGCAGCATTTTCTGCAGGAATATACACGCGCGTTCATTTTGCGCAAGTGCGTTTCGGCGATGCAGTAACGCCACTATTCTTTTGGCATTGATGCTAGAATTTCTGTCGACGATGTCTGTTATGTCAAGAGGTTGGCCTATGATGAAAAATTGCGAACAAAATCAGAGGGACGGCAAAGTAGAGGCATTTTCTGCAGGAATACGCATGCGCTTTCATTTTGGGCCGGTGCACTTTGGCGATGCTGTAACGCCACTATTCTTCGGGCATTGATGCTGGAATTTCTTTCTATTGTATTTCTTATGTCAAGAGGAAGTCCTACGATGAAGAATTGCGAGCAAAATGAGAGGGACGGCAAAGTAGCAGCATTTTCTGCGGGAATACGCTTGCGCGTTCATTTTGGGCCGGTGCACTTTGGCGATGCAGTAACGCCACTATTATTCTGGCATTGATGCTGGAATTTTTGTCTACTGTATTTGTTATGTCAAGAGGAAGGCCTACGATGAAGAATTGCGACCAAAATTAGAGGGACGGAAAAGTACCATTATTTTCTGCGAGAATACGCACGCGCGTTCATGTTGGGCCTGTGCACTTTGGCGATGCTGTTATGCCACTATTCTTCTAACATTGATGCTGGAATTTCTGTCTACTGTATTTGTTATGTCAAGAGGAAGGCCTACGATGAAGAATTGCGACCAAAATGAGAGGAACGGCAAAGTGGCAACATTTTCTGAAGGAATACGCACGCGCGATCATTTTGGGCCCGTCCACTTTGGCGATGTGGTAACGCCACTATTCATCTGGCATTGATGCTAGAATTTCTGTCTACTGTATTTGTTATGTCAAGAGGAAGGCCTACAAGGAAGAATTGCGACCAAAATCAAAGGGACGGAAAAGTAGCAGCTTTTTCTGCGGGAATACGCACGCGCGTTCATTTTTGGCCTATGCACTTTGGCGATGCGGTAACGCCATTATTCTTCTGGCATTGATGCTGGAATTTCTGTCTACTGTATTTGTTATGGCAAGAGGAAGGCCTACGATGAAGAATTGCGACCAAAATAAGAGGGACGGCAAAGTAGCAGCATTTTCTACGGGAATACGCATGCACGTTAATTTTGGGGCTGTGCACTTTGGCGATGCGGTAACACCACTATTATTCTGGCATTGATGCTGCAATTTCCGTCTACTTTATTTTTTATGGCAAGAGGAAGGCCTATGATGAAGAATTGCAACCAAAATCAGAGGGACGGAAAAGTAGCAGCATTTTCTGCGGGAATACGCACGCACGTTCATTTTGAGCCGGTGCACTTTGGCGATGCGGTAACGCCACTATTCCTCTGGTATTCATGCTGGAATTTTGATCTACTGTATTTGTTATGTTAAGATGAAGGCCTATGATGAAGAATTGCGACGAAAATCAGCGGGACGGTAGAGTAGCAGCATTTTTCTGCGGGAATACGCATGCGCGTTCATTTTGGGCCGGTGCACTTTGGCGATGCAGTAACGCCACTATTATTCAGGCATTGATGCTGGAATTTTTGTCTACTATATTTGTTATGTCAAGAGGAAGGCGTACGATGAATAATTACGACCAAAATCACAGGCACGGCAAAGTAGCAGCATTTTCTGCAAGAATACGCACCTGTATTCATTTTGGGACGCTGCACTATGGCGATGCGATAACGCCACTATTCTTCTGGCCTTGATGCAGGAATGTCTGTCTACTGTATTTGTTATATCAAGAGGAAGTCCTACGATGAAGAATTGCGACGAAAATGAGAGGAATGGCAAAGTAGCAGCATTTGCTATAGGAATACGCATGTGCATTCATTTTGGGCCGGTGCACTTTGGCGATGCGCTAACGCCACTATTCTTCTGGCATTGGTGCTGGAATTTCTGTCTACTGTATTTGTTATGTCAAGAGGAAGGCCTACGATGAAGAATTGCGACCAAAATCAGAGTGACGGCAAAGTAGCAGCATTTTCTGCGGGAATACGCACTCGCGTTCATTTTGGGCAGGTGCACTTTGGCGATGCGATAACGCCACTATTCTTCTGGCGTTGATGCTGGAATTTCGGTCTACTGTATTTGTTGTGTAAAGCGGAAGGCCTACGATGAAGAATTGCGACGAAAATCAGAGCGACGGCAAAGTAGCAGTATTTTCTGCGGGAATACGCACGCATGTTCATTTTGGGCCGGTGCACTTTGGCGATGCGGTAACGCCACTATTCTTCTGGCATTGCTGCTGGAATTTCTGTCTACTGTATTTGTTATGTCAAGAGGAAGGCCTACGATGAAGAATTGCGACCAAAATCGAGGGACGGAAAAGTAGCAGCATTTTTCTGCGGGAATACGCACGCGCGTTCATTTTGGGCCTAGGTGCACTTTGGCGATGCGGTAACGCCACTATTCTTCTGGCGTTGATCCTGGACTTTCTGTCTACTGTATTTGTAATGTCAAGAGGAAGGCCTACGATGAAGAATTACGACCAAAATCTGAGCGAAGGAAAGGTAACAGCATTTCCTGCGGGAATACGCACGCGCGTTCATTTTAGGCCGGTGCACTTTGGCGATTGGGTAATGCCACTATTCCTCTGGCATTGATGCTGGAATTTCTGTCTACTGTATTTGTTATGTCAAAAGGAAGGCCTACGATGAAGAATTGCGACCAAAATCAGAAGGACAGAAAAGTAGCAGCATTTTCTGCAGGAATACGCACGCGCGTTCATTTGGGCCGGTGCACTTTGGAGATGCGGTAACGCCACTATTCTTCTGGCATTGATGCTGGAATTTCTGTCTATTGTATTTGTAATGTCAAGAGGAAGGCCTAGGATGAAGAATTACGACCAAAATCAGAGGGACGACAAGGTAGCAGCATTTTCTGCGGGAATACGCACGCGTGTTCATTTTGGGCCTGTGCACTTTGGCGATGCGGTAACGCCACTATTCTTCTGGCATTGATGCTGGAATTTCTGTCTACTGTATTTGTTATGTCAAGAGGAAGGCCTACGATGAAGAATTGCGACCAAAATCAGAGGGACGGCAAAGTAGCAGCATTTTCTGCGGGAATACGCACGCGCGTTCATTTTGGGCCCGTGCACTTTGGCGATGCGGTAACGCCACTATTCTTCTGGCATTGATGCTGGAATTTCTGTCTACTGTATTTGTTATGTCAAGAGGAAGGCCTACGATGAAGAATTGCGACCAAAATCAGAGGGACGGACAAAGTAGCAGCATTTTCTGCGGGAATACGCACGCGCGTTCATTTTGGGCCTGTGCACTTTGGCGATGCGGTAACGCCACTATTCTTCTGGCATTGATGCTGGAATTTCTGTCTACTGTATTTGTTATGTCAAGAGGAAGGCCTACGATGAAGAATTGCGACCAAAATCAAGAGGGACGGAAAAAAGTAGCAGCATTTTCTGCGAAAATACGCACGCGCGTTCATTTTGGGCCTGTGCACTTTGGTGATACGGTAACGCCACTATTCTTCTGGCATTGATGCTGGAATTTCTGTCTACTGTATTTGTTATGTCAAGAGCAAGTCCTACGATGAAGAATTGCGAGGAAAATCAAAGGGACGGCAAAGTAGCAGCATTTTCTGCAGGAATACGCACTCGCGTTCATTTTGGGCCGGTGCACTTTGGCGATGCGATAACGCCACTATTCCTCTGGTATTCATGCTGGAATTTCGATCTACTGTATTTGTTATGTAAAGATGAAGGCCTACGATGAAGAATTGCGACGAAAATCAGCGGGACGGTAGAGTAGCAGTATTTTCTGCCGGAATACGCACGCCCGTTCATTTTGGGCCGGTGCACTTTGGCGATGTGGTAACGCCACTATTCTTCTGGCATTGCTACTGGAATTTCTGTCTACTATATTTGTTATGTCAGTAGGAAGGCCTATGATGAAGAATTGCGACCAAAATAAGAGGGACAGCAAACTAGCAGCATTTTCGGAAGGAATACGCACGCATGTTCATTTTGCGCAGGTGCGCTGTGGCGATGCGGTAACGTCACTATTCTTCTGGCATTGATGCTGGAATTTCTGTCTACTATTTTTGTTATGTGAAGAGGAAGGCCTACGATTAAGAATTGCGACGAAAATGAGAGGAATGGCAAAGTAGCAGCATTTTTTGCAGGAATAGGCACGCGCGTTCATTTTGGGCCGGTGCAATTTGGCGATGCGGTAACGCCACTATTCTTCTGGCCTTGATGCTGGAATGTCTGTCTACTGTATTTGTTATGTCAAAAGGAAGGCGTACGATGAAGAATTGCGACCAAAATCAGAGGGACAGCAAACTAGCAGCATTTTCGGCAGGAATACGCACGCGTGTTCATTTTGGGCCGGTGCACTTTGGCGATGCGGTAACGCCACTATTCTTCTGGCATTGATGCTGGAATTTCTGTCTACTGTATTTGTTATGTCAAGAGGAAGGCCTACGATGATGAATTGCGACCAAAATCAGAAGGATAGAAAAGTAGCAGCATTTTCTGTGGGAATACGCACGCGCGTTCATTTTGGGCCGGTGCAATTTGGCGATGCGGTAACGCCACTATTCTTCTGGCCTTGATGCTGGAATGTCTATCTACTGCATTTGTTATGTCAAGAGGAACGCCTACGATGAATAATTGAGACCAAAATCAGAGTGACGGCAAAGTAGCAGCATTTTCTGCGGGAATACGCACTCGTGTTCATTTTGGGCAGGTGCACTTTGGCGATAAGGTAACGCCACTATTCTTCTGGCGTGGATGCTGGAATTTCCGTCTACATTATTTTTTATGGCAAGAGGAAGGTCTACGAGGAAGAATTGCCACAAAAAAAAGAGGGACGGAAAAGTAGCAACATTTTTTGCGGGAATACGCACGCGCGTTCATTTTGGGCCTGTGCACTTTGGTGATGCAGTAACGCCGCTATTCTTCTGGCATTGATGCTGGAATTTCTGTCTACTATATTTGTTATGTCAAGAGGAAGGCCTACGATGAACAATTGCGACCAAAATCAGAGCGACGGCAAAGTAGCAGCATTTTTGCGGGAATATACGCACGCGCGTTCATTTTGGGCCTGTGCACTTTGGCGATGCGGTAACGCCACTATTCTTCTGGCATTGATGATGGAATTACTGTCTACTGTATTTGTTATGTCAAGAGGAAGGCCTACGATGAAGAATTGTGACCAAAATCAAAGGGATGGAAAAGTAGCAGCATTTTTTGCGGGAACACGCACGCGCGTTCATTTTGGGCCTGTGCACTTTGGCGATGCGGTAACGCCACTATTCTTCTGGCATTGATGCTGGAATTTCTGTCTACTGTATTTGTTATGTCAAGAGGAAGGCCTACGATGAAGAATTGCGACCAAAATCAGAGGGACGGAAAAGTAGCAGCATTTTCTGCGGGAATACGCACGCGCGTTCATTTTGGGCCTGTGCACTTTGGCGATGCGGTAACGCCACTATTCTTCTGGCATTGATGCTGGAATTTCTGTCTATTGTATTTGTTATGTCAAGAGGAAGGCCTACGATGATGAATTGCGACCAAAATCTGAGGGACGGAAAAGTAGCAGCATTTTCTGCGGGAATACGCACGCGCAGTCATTTTTGGGCTGTGCACTTTGGCGATGCGGTAACGCCACTATTCTTCAGGCATTGATTATGGAATTTTTGTCTACTGTATTTGTTATGTCAAGAGGAAGGCCTACGATGATGAATTGCGACCAAAATCAGAGGGACGGAAAAGTAGCAGCATTTTCTGCGGGAATATGCACGCGTGTTCATTTTGGGCCTGTGCACTTTGGCGATGCGGTAACGCCATTATTCTTCTGGCATTGATTCTCGAATTTCTTTCTACTATATTTGTTATGTCAAAGAGGAAGGCCTACGATGAAGAATTTCGACCAAAATCAGACGGACGGAAAAGTAGCAGCATTTTCTGCGGGAATACGCATGCGCGTTCATTTTGGTACTTTGCAATTTGGCGATGCGGTAATGCCACTATTCTTTTGGCATTGATAATGGAATTACTGTCTACTGTATTTGTTATGTCAAGAGGAAGGCCTACGATGAAGAATTGCGACCAAAATCAGAGGGACGGAAAAGTAGCAGCATTTTCTGCGGGAATACGCACGCGCGTTCATTTTGGGCCTGTGCACTTTGGCGATGCGGTAACGCCACTATTCTTCTGGCATTGATGCTGGAATTTCTGTCTACTGTATTTGTTATGTCAAGAGGAAGGCCTACGATGAAGAATTGCGACCAAAATAAGAGGGACGGACAAAATAGCAGCATTTTTCTGCGGGAATACGCACGCGCGTTCATTTTGGGCCTGTGCACTTTGGCGATGCGGTAACGCCACTATTCTTCTAGCATTGATGCTGGAATTTCTGTCTACTGTATTTGTTATGTCAAGAGGAAGGACGAGGATGAAGAATTGCGACCAAAATCAAAGGGACGGAAAAGCAGCAGCATTTTCTGCGGGAATACACTCGCCTGTTCTTTTTGAGCCTGGGCACTTTGGCCATGCGGAAACGCCACTATTCTTATAGCATTGATGCTGGAATTTCTATCTACTGTATTTGTAAGGTCAAGAGGAAGGCCTACGATGAAGAATTGCGACCAAAATCAGAGGGACGGAAAAGTAGCAGCATTTTCTGCGGGAATACGCACGCGCGTTCATTTTGGGCATGTGCACTTTGGCGATGCGGTAACGCCACTATTCTTCTGGCATTGATGCTGGAATTTCTGTCTACTGTATTTGTTATGTCAAGAGGAAGGCCTACGATGAAGAATTGCGACCAAAATCAGAGGGACGGAAAAGTAGCAGCATTTTCTGCGGGAATACGCACGCGCGTTCATTTTGGGCCTGTGCACTTTGGCGATGCGGTAACGCCACTATTCTTCTGGCATTGATGCTGGAATTTTTGTCTACTGCATTTGTAATGTCAAGAGGAAGGCCTAGGATGAAGAATTGCGACCAAAATAAGCGGGACGGAAAAGTAGCAGCATTTTCTGCGGGAATACGCACGCGTGTTCATTTTGGGCTTCTGCACTTTGGCGATGCGGTAACGCCACTATTCTTCTGGTATTGATGCTGGAATTTCTGTCTACTGTATATGTAATGTGAAGAGGAAGGCCTACTATGAAGAATTGCGACCAAAATCAGAGGGACGGCAAAGTAGCAGCATTTTCTGCGGGAATACGCACGCGCGTTCATTTTGGGCCTGTGCACTTTGGCGATGCGGTAACGCCACTATTCTTCTGGCATTGATTCTGGAATTTCTGTCTATTGTATTTGTAATGTCAAGAGAAAGACGTATGATGAACAATTGCGACCAAAATCAAAGGGAAGGCAAAGTAGCAACATTTTCTGCGGGAATACGCACGCGCGTTCATTTTGGGCTTGTGCACTTTGGCGATGCAGTAACGCCACTATTCTTCAGGCATTGATTATGGAATTTTTGTCTACTGTATTTGTTATGTCAAGAGGAAGGCCTACGATGAAGAATTGCGACCAAAATCAGAGCGACGGCAAAGTAGCAGCATTTCTGCGGAATACGCGCATGCGTGTTCATTTTGGGCCTTGTGCACTTTGGCGATGCGGTAACGCCACTATTCTTCTGGCATTGATGCTGGAATTTCTGTCTACTGTAATTGTTATGTCAAGAGGAAGGTCTACGATGAAGAATTGCGACCAAAATCGGGGGGACGGAAAAGTAGATGTATTTTTTGCAGGAATAGGCATGCGCGTTCATTTTGGGCCTGTGCACTTTGGCGATGCGGTAACGCTACTATTCCTATGGCATTGATGCTGGAATTTCTGTCTACTGTATTTGTAATGTCAAGAGGAAGGCCTAGGATGAAGAATTGCGACAAAAAAAGAGGGACGGAAAAGTAGCAGCCTTTTCTGCGGGAATACGAACGCGAGTTCATTTTGGGCCTGTGGACTTTGGCGATGCGGTAACGCCACTATTCCTCTGGCATTGATGCTGGAATTTCTGTCTACTGTATTTGTTATGTCAAGAGGAAGGCCTACGATGATGAATTGCGACCAAAATCAGAGGGACGGAAAAGTAGCAGCATTTTTTGCGGGAATACGCACGCGCGTTCATTTTGGGCCTGTGCACTTTGGCGATGCGGTAACGCCACTATTCTTCTGGCATTGATGCTGGAATTTCTGTCTACTGTATTTTTTAATGTCAAGAGGAAGGCCTACGATGAAGAATTGCGACCAAAATCAGAGGGACGGAAAAGTAGCAGCATTTTTGCGGGAATACGCACGCGCGTTCATTTTGGGCCTGTGCACTTTGGCGATGCGGTAACGCCACTATTCTTCTGGCATTGATGCTGGAATTTCTGTCTACTTATATTTTGTAATGTCAAGAGGAAGGCCTAGGATGAAGAATTGCGACCAAAATCAGAGGGACGGAAAAGTAGCAGCATTTTCTGCGGGAATACGCACGCGTGTTCATTTTGGGCCTGTGCACTTTGGCGATGCGGTAACGCCACTATTCTTCTGGCATTGATGCTGGAATTTCTGTCTCTCTGTATTTGTAATGTCAAGAGGAAGGCCTAGGATGAAGAATTGCGACCAAAATCAGAGGGACGGAAAAGTAGCAGCATTTTTGCGGGAATACGCACGCGTGTTCATTTTGGGCCTGTGCACTTTGGCGATGCGGTAACGCCACTATTCTTTGGCATTGATGCTGGAATTTCTGTCTACTGTATTTGTTATGTCAAGAGGAAGGCCTACGATGAAGAATTGCGACCAAAATAAGAGGGACGGAAAAGTAGCAGCATTTTCTGCGGGAATACGCACGCGCGTTCATTTTGGGCCTGTGCACTTTGGCGATGCAGTAACGCCACTATTCTTCAGGCATTGATGCTGGAATTTCTGTCTACTGTATTTGTTATGTCAAGAGGAAGGCCTACGATGAAGAATTGCGACCAAAATCAGAGGGACGGAAAAGTAGCAGCATTTTCTGCGGGAATACGCACGCGCGTTCATTTTGGGCCTGTGCACTTTGGCGATGCGGTAACGCCGCTATTCTTCGGGAATTGATGCTGGAATTTCTATCTACTGTATTTGCTATGTCTAGAGGAATGCCTACGATGAAGAATTGCGACCAAAATCAAAGAGAGGAAAAAGTGGCACCATTTTCTGCAGGAATATGCACGCGCGTTCATTTTGGGCCCGGGCACATTAAAGATGCGGTAACGCCGCTATTCTTCGGGCATTGATGCTGGAATTTCTATCTACTGTATTTGCTATGTCTAGAGGAATGCCTACGATGAAGAATTGCGACCAAAATCAGAGGGACGGAAAAGTAGCAGCATTTTTCTGCGGGAATACCCACGCGTGTACATTTTGGGCCTGTGCACTTTGGCGATGCGGTAACGCCACTATTCTTCTGGCATTGATGCTGGAATTTCTGTCTACTGTATTTTTTAATGATAAGAGGAAGGCTTACGATGAGGAATTGGGACCAAAATCAAGAGGGACGGAAAAGTAGCAGCATTTTCTGCGGGAATACGCAGCGTTCATTTTGGGCCTGTGCACTTTGGCGATGCGGTAACGCCACTATTCTTCTGGCATTGATGCTGGAATTTCTGTCTATTGTATTTGTAATGTCAAGAGGAAGGCCTAGGATGAAGAATTGCGACCAAAATCAGAGGGACGGAAAAGTATCAACATTTTCTGCGGGAATACGCACGCGTGTTCATTTTGGGCTATGCACTTTGGCGATGCGGTAACGCCACTATTCTTCTGGCATTGATGCTGGAATTTCTGTCTACTGTATTTGTAATGTCAAGAGGAAGGCCTACGATGAAGAATTGCGACCAAAATCAGAGGGACGGAAAAGTAGCAGCATTTTCTGCGGGAATACGCACGCGTGTTCATTTTGGGCCTGTGCACTTTGGCGATGCGGTAACGCCACTATTCTTCTGGCATTGATGCTGGAATTTCTGTCTACTGTATTTGTAATGTCAAGAGGAAGGCCTAGGATGAAGAATTGCGACCAAAATCAGAGGGACGGAAAAGTAGCAGCATTTTTTGCGGGAATACGCACGCGTGTTCATTTTGGGCCTGTGCACTTTGGCGATGCGGTAACGCCACTATTCTTCTGGCATTGATGCTGGAATTTCTGTCTATTGTATTTGTAATGTCAAGAGGAAGGCCTACGATGAAGAATTGCGACCAAAATTAGAGAGACGGAAAAGTAGCAGCATTTTCTGCGGGAATACGCACGCGCGTTCATTTTGGGCCTGTGCACTTTGGCGATGCGGTAACGCCACTATTCTTCTGGCATTGATGCTGGAATTTCTGTCTACTGTATTTGTAATGTCAAGAGGAAGGCCTAGGATGAAGAATTGCGACCAAAATCAGAGGGACGGCAAAGTAGCAGCATTTTCTGCGGGAATACGCACGCGTGTTCATTTTGGGCCTGTGCACTTTGGCGATGCGGTAACGCCACTATTCTTCTGGCATTGATGCTGGAATTTCTGTCTATTGTATTTGTAATGTCAAGAGGAAGGCCTACGATGAACAATTGCGACCAAAATCAGAGGGAAGGCAAAGTAGCAACATTTTCTGCGGGAATACGCACGCGCGTTCATTTTGGGCCTGTGCACTTTGGCGATGCGGTAACGCCACTATTCTTCTGGCATTGATGCTGGAATTTCTGTCTACTGTATTTGTAATGTCAAGAGGAAGGCCTACGATGAAGAATTGCGACCAAAATCAGAGGGACGGAAAAGTAGCAGCATTTTCTGCGGGAATACGCACGCGTGTTCATTTTGGGCCTGTGCACTTTGGCGATGCGGTAACGCCACTATTCTTCTGGCATTGATGCTGGAATTTCTGTCTACTGTATTTGTATTGTCAAGAGGAAGGCCTACGATGAAGAATTGCGACCAAAATCAGAGAGACGGCAAAGTAGCAGGATTTTCTGAGGGAATACGCGCGCGCGTTCATTTTGGGCCTGTGCACTTTGGCGATACGGTAACGCCACTATTCTTCTGGCATTGATGCTGGAATTTCTGTCTACTGTATTTGTAATGTCAAGAGGAAGGCCTAGGATGAGGAATTGCGACCAAAATTAGAGAGACAGAAAAGTAGCAGCATTTTCTGCGGGAATACGCACGCGTGTAGATTTTGGGCCTGTGCACTTTGGCGATGCGGTAACGCCACTATTCTTGTGGCATTGATGCTGGAATTTCTGTCTACTCTATTTGTAATGTCAAGAGGAAGGCCTACGATGAGGAATTGCGACCAAAATTAGAGAGACAGAAAAGTAGCAGCATTTTTTGCGGGAATACGCACGCGTGTTCATTTTGGCCCTGTGCACTTTGCAGATGCGGTAACGCCACTAGTCTTCTGGTATTGATGCTGGAATTTCTGTCTACTCTATTTGTAATGTCAAGAGGAAGGCCTAGGCAGAAGAATTGCGACCAAAATCAGAGGGACGGCAAGGTAGCAGCATTTTCTGCGGGAATACGCACGCGTGTTCATTTTGGGCCTGTGCACTTTGGCGATGCGGTAACGCCACTATTCTTCTGGCATTGATGCTAGAATTTCCATCTACTGTATTTGTTATTGCAACAGGAAGGCCTAATATGAAGAATTGCGACCAAAATCAAAGTGACGGCAAAGTAGCAACATTTTCTGTGGGAATACGCACGCGCGTTCATTTTGGGCCTGTGCACTTTGGCGATGCGGTAACGCCACTATTCTTCTGGCATTGATGCTGGAATTTCTGTCTATTGTATTTGTAATGTCAAGAGGAAGGCCTACGATGAAGAATTGCGACCAAAATCAGAGGGACGGAAAAGTAGCAATATTTTTTGCGGGAATACGCACGCGCGTTCATTTTGGGCCTGTGCACTTTGGCGATGCGGTAACGCCACTATTCTTCTGGCATTGATGCTGGAATTTCTGTCTATTGTATTTGTAATGTCAAGAGGAAGGCCTAGGATGAAGAATTGCGACCAAAATCAGAGGGACGGCAAAGTAGCAGCATTTTCTGCGGGAATACGCACGCGTGTTCATTTTGGGCCTGTGCACTTTGGCGATGCGGTAACGCCACTATTCTTCTGGCATTGATGCTGGAATTTCTGTCTACTGTATTTGTAATGTCAAGAGGAAGGCCTACGATGAAGAATTGCGACCAAAATAAGAGGGACGACAAAGTAGCAGCATTTTCTGCGGGAATACGCACGCACGTTCATTTTGGGCCTGTGCACTTTGGCGATGCGGTAACGCCACTATTCTTCTGGCATTGATGCTGGAATTTCTGTCTATTGTATTTGTAATGTCAAGAAGAAGGCCTATGATGAACAATTGCAACCAAAATCGAGGGACGGAAAAGTAGCAAGCATTTTTTGCGGGAATACGCACACGCGTTCATTTTGGGCCTGTGCACTTTGGCGATGCGGTAATGCCACTATTCTTCTGGCATTGATGGCGGAATTTCTGTCTATTGTACTCTTAATGTCAAGACGAAGGCCTAGGAAGAAGAATTGCGACCAAAATCAGAGGGACGGCAAAGTAGTAGAATTTTCTGCGGGAATACGCATGCGTGTTCATTTTGGGCCTGTGCACTTTTGCGATGCGGTAACGCCACTATTCTTCTGGCATTGATGCTGGAATTTCTGTCTACTGTATTTGTTATGGCAAGAGGAAGGCCTACGATGAAGAATTGCGACCAAAATAAGAGGGACGAGAGAGTAGCAGCATTTTCTGCGCGAATACGCACGCGTGTTCATTTTGGGCCTGTGCACTTTGGCGATGCGGTAACACCACAATTCTTCTGGCATTGATGCTGGAATTTCTGTGTATTGTATTTGTAATGTCAAGAGGAAGGCCTACGATGAAGAATTGCGACCAAAATAAGAGAGACGGCAAAGTAGCAACATTTTTCCGGGAATACGCACATGCGCGTTCATTTTGGGCCTGTGCACTTTGGCGATGCGGTAACGCCACTATTCTTGTGGCATTGATGCTAGAATTTCTGTCTACTATATTTATATTGTCAAGAGGAAGGCATATGATGAAGAATTGCGACCAAAATCAGAGAGAGGGCAAAGTAGCAGCATTTTTTGCTGGAATACGCACGCGCGTTCATTTTGGGCCTGTGCACTTTGGCGATGCGGTAACGCCACTATTCTTCTGGCGTGGATGCTGGAATTTCTGTCTACTGTATTTGTTAATGTCTAGAGGAAGGCCTAGGATGAAGAATTGCGACCAAAATCAGAGGGACGGCAAGGTAGCAGCATTTTCTGCGGGAATACGCACGCGTTTTCATTTTGGGCCTGTGCACTTTGGCGATGCGGTAACGCCACTATTCTTCTGGCATTGATGCTGGAATTTCTGTCTACTGTATTTGTAATGTCAAGAGGAAGGCCTAGGATGAAGAATTGCGACCAAAATCAGAGGGACGGAAAGGTAGCAACATTTTCTGCGGGAATACGCACGCGTGTTAATTTTGGGCCTATGCACATTGGCGATTCGGTAACGCCACTATTCTTCTGGCATTGATGCTGGAATTTCTGTCTACTGTATTTGTAATGTCAAGAGGAAGGCCTAGGATGAAGAATTGCGACCAAAATCAGAGGGAAGGCAAAGTGGCAACATTTTCTGCGGGAATACGCATGCGCATTCATTTTGGGCCTGTGCACTTTGGCGATCTGGTAACGCCACTATTCCTCTGGCATTGATGCTGTAATTTCTGTCTATTGTATTTGTAATGTCAAGAGGAAGGCCTACGATGAACAATTGCGACCAAAATCAGAGGGACGGCAAAGTAGCAACATTTTTTGCGGGAATACGCACGCGTGTTCATTTTGGGCCTGTGCACTTTGGCGATGCGGTAATGCCACTATTTTTGGCATTGATGCTGGAATTTCTGTCTACTGTATTTGTAATGTCAAGAGGAAGGCCTAGGATGAAGAATTGCGACCAAAATCAGAGGGACGGAAAAGTAGCAGCATTTTCTGCGGGAATACGCACGCGTGTTCATTTTGGGCCTGTGCACTTTGGCGATGCGGTAACGCCACTATTCTTCTGGCATTGATGCTGGAATTTCTGTCTACTGTATTTGTAATGTCAAGAGGAAGGCCTACGATGAAGAATTGCGACCAAAATAAGAGGGACGGAAAAGTAGCAGCATTTTCTGCGGGAATACGCACGCGCGTTCATTTTGGGCCTATGCACTTTGGCGATGCGGTAACGCCACTATTCTTCTGGCATTGATGCTGTAATTTCTGTCTATTGTATTTGTAATGTCAAGAGGAAGGCCTATGATGAACAATTGCGACCGAAATCAGAGGGAAGGCAAAGTAGCAATATTTTCTGCGGGAATACGCACACGCGTTCATTTTGGGCCTGTGCACTTTGGCGATGCGGTAATGCCACTATTCTTCTGGCATTGATGCTGGAATTTCTGTCTATTGTATTTGTAATGTCAAGAGGAAGGCCTAGGATGAAGAATTGCGACCAAAATCAGAGGGACGGAAAGGTAGCAGCATTTTCTGCGGGAATACGCATGCGTGTTCATTTTGGGCCTGTGCACTTTTGCGATGCGGTAACGCCACTATTCTGCTGGCATTGACGCTGGAATTTCTGTCTACTGTATTTGTTATGGCAAGAGTAAGGCCTACGATGAAGAATTGCGACCAAAATAAGAGGGACGACAAAATAGCAGCATTTTCTGCGGGAATACGCACGCGCGTTAATTTTGGGCCTGTGCACCTTGGCGATGCGGTAACGCCATTATTCTTCTGGCATTGATGGTGCAATTTCTGTCTATTGTATTTGTAATGTCAAGAGGAAGGCCTATGATGAACAAATGCGACCAAAATCGAGAGGAGGGACGGAAAAGTAGCAGCATTTTTGCGGGAAATACGCACGCGTTCATTTTGGGCCTGTGCACTTTGGCGATGCGGTAATGCCACTATTCTTCTGGCATTGATGCTGGAATTTCTGTCTACTGTATTTGTAATGTCAAGAGGAAGGCCTAGGATGAAGAATTGCGACAAAAAATCAGAGGGACGGCAAAGTAGTAGAGCATTTTGCGGGAATACGCATGCGTGTTCATTTTGGGCCTGTGCACTTTGGCGATGCGGTAACGCCACTATTCTTCTGGCATTGATGCTGGAATTTCTGTCTACTGTATTTTTATGTCAAGAGGAAGGCCTACGATGAAGAATTGCGACCAAAATAAGAGGGATGACAAAATAGCAGCATTTTCTGCGGGAATACGCACGCGCGTTAATTTTGGGCCTGTGCACCTTGGCGATGCGGTAACACCACTATTCTTCTGGCATTGATGGTGCAATTTCCATCTATTGTATTTGTAATGTCAAGGGGAAGGGCTACGATGATGAATTGCGACCAAAATAAGAGAGACGGCAAAGTAGCAACATTTTCTCCGAGAATACGCACGCGCGTTCATTTTGGGCCTGTGCACTTTGGCGATGCGGTAACGCCACTATTCTTGTGGCATTGATGCTGGAATTTCTGTCTACTATATTTATATTGTCAAGAGGAAGGCATATGATGAAGAATTGCGACCAAAATCAGAGAGAGGGCAAAGTAGCAGCATTTTTTGCTGGAATACGCACGCACGTTCATTTTGGGCCTGTGCACTTTGGCGATATGGTAACGCTACTATTCTTCTGGCGTTGATGCTGGAATTTCTGTCTACTGCATTTGTTATTGCAAGACGAAGGACTACGATGAAGAATTGCGACCCAAATCAGAGGGACGGCAAAGTAGCAGCATTTTTCGGGAATACGCACGCGTGTTCATTTTGGGCCTGTGCACTTTGGCGATGCGGTAACGCCACTATTTTTCTGGCATTGATGCTGGAATTTCTGTCTACTGTATTTGTAATGTGAAGAGGAAGGCCTAGGATGAAGAATTGCGACCAAAATCAGAGGGACGGCAAGGTAGCAGCATTTTCTGCTGGAAATCGCACGCGTGTTCATTTTGGGCCTATGCACTTTGGTGATGCGGTAACGCCACTATTATTCTGGCATTGATGGTGGAATTTCTGTCTATTGTATTTGTAATGTCAAGAAGAAGGCCTACATTGAACAATTGCGACCAAAATCAGAGGGAAGGCAAAGTGGCAACATTTTCTGCGGGAATACGCATGCGCATTCATTTTGGGCCTGTGCACTTTGGCGATCCGGTAACGCCACTATTCTTCTGGCATTGATGCTGGAATTTCTGTCTACTGTATTTGTAATGTCAAGAGGAAGGCCTACTATGAAGAATTGCGACCAAAATCAGAGGGACGGCAAAGTAGCAGCATTTTTTGCGGGAATACGCACGCGTGTTCATTTTGGGCCTGTGCACTTTGGCGATGCGGTAACGCCACTATTCTTCTGGTATTGATGCTGGAATTTCTGTCTACTGTATTTTAAATGTCAAGAGGAAGGCCTAGGATGAAGAATTGCGACCAAAAAAAGAGGGACGGCAAAGTAGCAGCATTTTTGCGGGAATACGCACGCGTGTTCATTTTGGGGCTGTGCACTTTGGCGATGCGGTAACGCCACTATTCTTCTGGCATTGATGCTGGAATTTCTGTCTACTGTATTTGTAATGTCAAGAGGAAGGCCTAGGAAGAAGAATTGCGACCAAAATCAGAGGGACGGCAAAGTAGTAGAATTTTTTGCGGGAATACGCATGCGTGTTCATTTTGGGCCTGTGCACTTTTGCGATGCGGTAACGCCACTATTCTGCTGGCATTGACGCTGGAATTTCTGTCTACTGTATTTGTAATGTCAAGAGGAAGGCCTAGGATGAAGAATTGCGACCAAAATCAGAGGGACGGCAAAGTAGCAGCATTTTCTGCGGGAATACGCACGCGCGTTCATTTTGGGCCTGTGCACTTTGGCGATGCGGTAACGCCACTATTCTTCTGGCGTTGATCCTGGACTTTCTGTCTACTGTATTTGTAATGTCAAGAGGAAGGCCTACGATGAAGAATTACGACGAAAATCCGAGGGACGGAAAAGTAGCAGCGTTTTTTAGGGTAATACGCACGCGCGTTCATTTTGGGCCTGTTCACTTTGGCGATGCGGTAATGCCACTATTCTTCTGGCATTGATGCTGGAATTTCTGTCTACTGTATTTGTAATGTCAAGAGGAAGGCCTAGGATGAAGAATTGCGACCAAAATCAGAGGGACGGCAAAGTAGCAGCATTTTTTGCGGGAATACGCACGCGTGTTCATTTTGGGCCTGTGCACTTTGGCGATGCGGTAACGCCACTATTCTTCTGGCATTGATGCTGGAATTTCTGTCTACTGTATTTGTAATGTCAAGAGGAAGGCCTACGATGAAGAATTGCGACCAAAATAAGAGAGGGACGGCAAAAGTAGCAGCATTTTCTGCGGGAATACGCACGCGTGTTCATTTTGGGCCTGTGCACTTTGGCGATGCGGTAACGCCACTATTCTTCTGGCATTGATGCTGGAATTTCTGTCTATTGTATTTGTAATGTCAAGAGGAAGGCCTACGATGAAGAATGCGACCAAAATCGAGAGGGAAGGCAAAGTAGCAACATTTTTTGCGGGAATACGCACGCGCGTTCATTTTGGGCCTGTGCACTTTGGCGATGCGGTAACGCCACTATTCTTCTGGCATTGATGCTGGAATTTCTGTCTACTGTATTTTTAATGTCAAGAGGAAGGCCTAGGATGAAGAATTGCGACCAAAATCAGAGGGACGGCAAGGTAGAAGCATTTTCTGCGGGAATACGCACGCGTGTTCATTTTGGGCCTGTGCACTTTGGCGATGCGGTAACGCCACTATTCTTCTGGCATTGATGCTGGAATTTCTGTCTACTGTATTTGTTATGTCAAGAGGAAGGCCTACGATGAGGAATTGCGACCAAAATAAGAGGGACGGCAAAGTAGCAGCATTTTCTGCAGGAATACGCACGCGCGTTCATTTTGGGCCTGTGCACTTTGGCGATGCGGTAACGCCACTATTCTTCTGGCATTGATGCTGGAATTTCTGTCTACTGTATTTGTAATGTCAAGAGGAAGGCCTACGATGAAGAATTGCGACCAAAATAAGAGGGACGGCAAAGTAGCAACATTTTTCTGCGGAATACGCACGCGTGTTCATTTTGGGCCTGTGCACTTTGGCGATGCGGTAACGCCACTATTCTTGTGGCATTGATGCTGGAATTTCTGTCTACTGTATTTGTAATGTCAAGAGGAAGGCCTAGGATGAAGAATTGCGACCAAAATCGAGAGGGACGGCAAAGTAGCAGCATTTTTTGCGGGAATACGCACGCGTGTTCATTTTGGGCCTGTGCACTTTGGCGATGCGGTAACGCCACTATTCTTCTGGCATTGATGCTGGAATTTCATTCTAATCTTTTTGTAATATCAAGAGGAAGGCCTACGATGAAGAATTGCGACCAAAATCAGAGGGATGGCAAGGTAGCAGCATTTTTTGCGGGAATACGCACGCGTGTTCATTTTGGGCCTGTGCACTTTGGCGATGCGGTAACGCCACTATTCTTCTGGCATTGATGCTGGAATTTCTGTCTACTGTATTTGTAATGTCAAGAGGAAGGCCTAGGATGAAGAATTGCGACCAAAATCAGAGGGACGGAAAAGTAGCAGCATTTTCTGCGGGAATACGCACGCGCGTTCATTTTGGGCCTGTGCACTTTGGCGATGCGGTAACGCCACTATTCTTCTGGCATTGATGGTGGAATTTCTGTCTATTGTATTTGTAATGTCAAGAAGAAGGCCTACGATGAACAATTGCGACGAAAATCAGAGGGTTGGCAAAGTAGCAACATTTTATGCGGGAATACGCACGCGTGTTCATTTTGGGCCTGTGCACTTTGGCCATCTGGTAACGCCACTATTCTTCTGGCATTGATGCTATAATTTCTGTCTATTGTATTTGTAATGTCAAGAGGAAGGCCTACGATGAACAATTGCGACGAAAATCGAGGGAGGGACGGAAAAGTAGCAGCATTTTTTTGCGGGAATACGCACACGCGTTCATTTTGGGCCTGTGCACTTTGGCGATGCGGTAATGCCACTATTCTTCTGGCATTGATGCTGGAATTTCTGTCTACTGTATTTGTAATGTCAAGAGGAAGGCCTAGGATGAAGAATTGCGACCAAAATCAGAGGGACGGCAAAGTAGCAGCATTTTTGCGGGAATACGCACGCGTGTTCATTTTGGGCTGTGCACTTTGGCGATGCGGTAACGCCACTATTCTTCTGGCATTGATGCTAGAATTTCTGTCTACTGTATTTGTTATGTCAAGAGGAAGGCCTACGATGAGGAATTGCGACCAAAATAAGAGGGATAGCAAAGTAGCAGAATTTTCTGCAGGAATACGCACGCGCGTTCATTTTGGGCCTATGCACTTTGGCGATGTGGTAACGCCACTATTCTTCTGGCATTGATGGTGCAATTTCTGTCTATTGTATTTGTAATGTCAAGAGGAAGGCCTATGATGAACAAATGCGACCGGAATCAGAGGGAAGGCAGAGTGGCAATATTTTTTGCGGGAATACGCACACGCGTTCATTTTGGGCCTGTGCACTTTGGCGATGCGGTAATGCCACTATTCTTCTGGCATTGATGGCGGAATTTCTGTCTACTGTATTTGTAATGTCAAGAGGAAGGCCTAGGATGAAGAATTGCGACCAAAATCAGAGGGACGGCAAGGTAGTAGCATTTTCTGCGGGAATACGCACGCGTGTTCATTTTGGGCCTGTGCACTTTGGCGATGCGGTAACGCCACTATTCTTCTGGCATTGATGCTGGAATTTCTGTCTACTGTATTTGTAATGTCAAGAGGAAGGCCTACGATGAAGAATTGCGACCAAAATTAGAGGGACGGAAAGGTAGCAGCATTTTCTTCGGGAATACGCACGCGTGTTCATTTTGGGCCTGTGCACTTTGGCGATGCGGTAACGCCACTATTCTTCTGGCATTGATGCTGGAATTTCTGTCTATTGTATTTGTAATGTCAAGAGGAAGGCCTACGATGAAGAATTGCGACCAAAATAAGAGGGACGGCAAAGTAGCAACATTTTCTCCGAGAATACGCACGCGCGTTCATTTTGGGCCTGTGCACTTTGGCGATGCGGTAACGCCACTATTCTTCTGGCATTGATGCTGGAATTTCTGTCTACTGTATTTGTAATGTCAAGAGGAAGGCCTATGATGAAGAATTGCGACCAAAATCAGAGAGACGGCAAAGTAGCAGCATTTTTTGCTGGAATACGCACGCGCGTTCATTTTGGGCCTGTGCACTTTGGCGATATGGTAACGCCACTATTCTTCTGGCATTGATGCTGGAATTTCTGTCTACTGTATTTGTTATTGCAAGACGAAGGACTACGATGAAGAATTGCGACCCAAATCAGAGGGACGGCAAAGTAGCAGCTTTTTCTGCGAGAATACGCACGCGCGTTCATTTTGGGCCTGTGCACCTTGGCGATGCGGTAACGCCACTATTCTTCTGGCATTGATGCTGGAATTTCTGTCTACTTTATTTTTTATGGCAAGAGCAAGGCGTATGATGAAGAATTGCAACCAAAAAAAGAGTGACGGAAAAGTAGCAACATTTTTTGCGGGAATACGCACGCGTGTTCATTTTGGGCCTGTGCACTTTGGTGATGCGGTAACGCCACTATTCTTCTGGCATTGATGCTGGAATTTCTGTCTACTGTATTTGTAATGTCAAGAGGAAGGCCTAGGATGAAGAATTGCGACCAAAATCAGAGGGACGGCAAAGTAGCAGCATTTTCTGCGGGAATACGCACGCGTGTTCATTTTGGGCCTGTGCACTTTGGCGATGCGGTAACGCCACTATTCTTCTGGCATTGATGCTGGAATTTCTGTCTACTGTATTTGTAATGTCAAGAGGAAGGCCTACGATGAAGAATTGCGACCAAAATAAGAGGGACGACAAAGTAGCAGCATTTTCTGCGGGAATACGCACGCGCGTTCATTTTGGGCCTGTGCACTTTGGCGATGCGGTAACGCCACTATTCTTCTGGCATTGATGCTGGAATTTCTGTCTACTGTATTTTTAATGTCAAGAGGAAGGCCTAGGATGAAGAATTGCGACCAAAAAAGAGGGACGGAAAAGTAGCAGCATTTTTTGCGGGAATACGCACGCGTGTTCATTTTGGGCCTGTGCACTTTGGCGATGCGGTAACGCCACTATTCTTCTGGCATTGATGCTGGAATTTCTGTCTACTGTATTTGTAATGTCAAGAGGAAGGCCTAGGATGAAGAATTGCGACCAAAATCAGAGGGACGGCAAAGTAGCAGCATTTTCTGTGGGAATACGCACGCGTGTTCATTTTGGGCCTGTGCACTTTGGCGATGCGGTAACGCCACTATTCTTCTGGCATTGATGCTGGAATTTCTGTCTATTGTATTTGTAATGTCAAGAGGAAGGCCTACGATGAAGAATTGCGACCAAAATCAGAGGGACGGAAAGTAGCATTTTTTTGCGGGAAATACGCACGCGCGTTCATTTTGGGCCTGTGCACTTTGGCGATGCGGTAACGCCACTATTCTTCTGGCATTGATGCTGGAATTTCTGTCTATTGTATTTGTAATGTCAAGAGGAAGGCCTAGGATGAAGAATTGCGACCAAAATCAGAGAGGGACGGCAAAGTAGCAACAACATTTTTTGCGGGAATACGCACGCGTGTTCATTTTGGGCCTGTGCACTTTGGCGATGCGGTAACGCCACTATTCTTCTGGCATTGATGCTGGAATTTCTGTCTATTGTATTTGTAATGTCAAGAGGAAGGCCTAGGATGAAGAATTGCGACCAAAATCAGAGGGACGGCAAAGTAGCAACATTTTTTCGGGAATACGCACGCGTGTTCATTTTGGGCCTGTGCACTTTGGCGATGCGGTAACGCCACTATTCTTCTGGCATTGATGCTGGAATTTCTGTCTATTGTATTTGTAATGTCAAGAGGAAGGCCTAGGATGAAGAATTGCGACCAAAATCAGAGGGACGGCAAAGTAGCAGCATTTTTGCGGGAATACGCACGCGTGTTCATTTTGGGCCTGTGCACTTTGGCGATGTGGTAACGCCACTATTCTTCTGGCATTGATGCTGGAATTTCTGTCTACTGTATTTGTATTGTCAAGAGGAAGGCCTATGACGAAGAATTGCGTGCAAAATCAGAGAGGCGGCAAAGTAGCAGCATTTTTTGCTGGAATACGCACGCGTGTTCATTTTGGGCCTGTGCACTTTGGCGATATGGTAACACCACTATTCTTCTGGCATTGATGCTGGAATTTCTGTCTACTGTATTTGTAATGTCAAGAGGAAGGCCTAGGATGAAGAATTGCGACCAAAATCAGAGGGACGGAAAAGTAGCAGCATTTTCTCGGGAATACGCACGCGTGTTCATTTTGGGCCTGTGCACTTTGGCGATGCGGTAACGCCACTATTCTTCTGGCATTGATGCTGGAATTTCTGTCTACTGTATTTGTAATGTCAAGAGGAAGGCCTAGGATGAAGAATTGCGACCAAAATCAGAGGGACGGAAAAGTAGCAGCATTTTTCGGGAATACGCACGCGTGTTCATTTTGGGCCTGTGCACTTTGGCGATGCGGTAACGCCACTATTCTTCTGGCATTGATGCTGGAATTTCTGTCTATTGTATTTGTAATGTCAAGAGGAAGGCCTAGGATGAAGAATTGCGACCAAAATCAGAGGGACGGAAAAGTAGCAGCATTTTTTGCGGGAATACGCACGCGTGTTCATTTTGGGCCTGTGCACTTTGGCGATGCGGTAACGCCACTATTCTTCTGGCATTGATGCTGGAATTTCTGTCTACTGTATTTGTAATGTCAAGAGGAAGGCCTAGGATGAAGAATTGCGACCAAAATCAGAGGGACGGAAAAGTAGCAGCATTTTTGCGGGAATACGCACGCGTGTTCATTTTGGGCCTGTGCACTTTGGCGATGCGGTAACGCCACTATTCTTCTGGCATTGATGCTGGAATTTCTGTCTACTGTATTTGTAATGTCAAGAGGAAGGCCTAGGATGAAGAATTGCGACCAAAATAAGAGGGACGGAAAAAAGTAGCAGCATTTTTGCGGGAATACGCACGCGTGTTCATTTTGGGCCTGTGCACTTTGGCGATGCGGTAACGCCACTATTCTTCTGGCATTGATGCTGGAATTTCTGTCTACTGTATTTGTAATGTCAAGAGGAAGGCCTAGGATGAAGAATTGCGACCAAAATCAGAGGGACGGAAAAGTAGCAGCATTTTTTGCGGGAATACGCACGCGTGTTCATTTTGGGCCTGTGCACTTTGGCGATGCGGTAACGCCACTATTCTTTGGCATTGATTCTGAAATTTCTGTCTATTGTATTTGTAATGTCAAGAGGAAGGCCTAGGATGAAGAATTGCGACCAAAATCAGAGGGACGGAAAGGTAGCAGCATTTTTTGCGGGAATACGCACGCGTGTTCATTTTGGGCCTGTGCACTTTGGCGATGCGGTAACGCCACTATTCTTCTGGCATTGATGCTGGAATTTCTGTCTACTGTATTTGTAATGTCAAGAGGAAGGCCTAGGATGAAGAATTGCGACCAAAATAAGAGGGACGGAAAAGTAGCAGCATTTTCTGCGGGAATACGCACGCGTGTTCATTTTGGGCCTGTGCACTTTGGCGATGCGGTAACGCCACTATTCTTCTGGCATTGATGCTGGAATTTCTGTCTATTGTATTTGTAATGTCAAGAGGAAGGCCTAGGATGAAGAATTGCGACCAAAATCAGAGGGACGGCAAAGTAGCAGCATTTTTCTGCGGGAATACGCACGCGTGTTCATTTTGGGCCTGTGCACTTTGGCGATGCGGTAACGCCACTATTCTTCTGGCATTGATGCTGGAATTTCTGTCTACTGTATTTGTAATGTCAAGAGGAAGGCCTAGGATGAAGAATTGCGACCAAAATCGAGGGACGGCAAAAAGTAGCAGCATTTTCTCTGGGAATACGCACGCGTGTTCATTTTGGGCCTGTGCACTTTGGCGATGCGGTAACGCCACTATTCTTCTGGCATTGATGCTGGAATTTCTGTCTACTGTATTTGTAATGTCAAGAGGAAGGCCTAGGATGAAGAATTGCGACCAAAATCAGAGGGACGGCAAAGTAGCAGCGTTTTGTGGGGAATACGCTCGCTTGTTCATTTTGGGCCTGTGCACTTTGGCGATGCGGTAACGCCACTATTCTTCTGGCATTGATGCTGGAATTTCTGTCTACTGTATTTGTAATGTCAAGAGGAAGGCCTAGGATGAAGAATTGCGACCAAAATCAGAGGGACGGAAAAGTAGTAGCAGCATTTTTCGGGAAATACGCACGCGTGTTCATTTTGGGCCTGTGCACTTTGGCGATGCGGTAACGCCACTATTCTTCTGGCATTGATGCTGGAATTTCTGTCTACTGTATTTGTAATGTCAAGAGGAAGGCCTAGGATGAAGAATTGCGACCAAAATCGAGGGACGGCAAGGTAGCAGCATTTTTGCGGGAATACGCACGCGTGTTCATTTTGGGCCTGTGCACTTTGGCGATGCGGTAACGCCACTATTCTTCTGGCATTGATGCTGGAATTTCTGTCTACTGTATTTGTAATGTCAAGAGGAAGGCCTAGGATGAAGAATTGCGACCAAAATCAGAGGGACGGAAAAGTAGCAGCATTTTTTTGCGGGAGTACGCACCCGTGTTCATTTTGGGCCCGTGCACTTTGGCGATGCGGTAACGCCACTATTCTTCTGGCATTGATGCTGGAATTTCTGTCTACTGTATTTTTAATGTCAAGAGGAAGGCCTAGGATGAAGAATTGCGACCAAAATCAGAGGGACGGCAAGGTAGCAGCATTTTCTGCGGGAATACGCACGCGTGTTCATTTTGGGCCTGTGCACTTTGGCGATGCGGTAACGCCACTATTCTTCTGGCATTGATGCTGGAATTTCTGTCTACTGTATTTGTAATGTCAAGAGGAAGGCCTAGGATGAAGAATTGCGACCAAAATAAGAGGGACGGAAAAGTAGCAAGCATTTTTGCGGGAATACGCACGCGTGTTCATTTTGGGCCTGTGCACTTTGGCGATGCGGTAACGCTACTATTCTTCTGGCATTGATGCTGGAATTTCTGTCTACTGAATTTGTAATGTTAAGAGGAAGGCCTAGGATGAAGAATTGCGACCAAAAAAAAAGGGACGGAAATGAGCAGCATTTTATGCGGGAATACGCACGCGTGTTCATTTTGGGCATTTGCACTTTGGCGGTGCGGTAACGCCACTATTCTTCTGGCATTGATGCTGGAATTTCTTTCTACTCTATTTGTAATGTCAAGAGGAAGGCCTAGGATGAAGAATTGCGACCAAAATCAGAGGGACGGCAAAGTAGCAGCATTTTCTGCGGGAATACGCACGCGTGTTCATTTTGGGCCTGTGCACTTTGGCGATGCGGTAACGCCACTATTCTTCTGGCATTGATGCTGGAATTTCTGTCTACTGTATTTGTAATGTCAAGAGGAAGGCCTAGGATGAAGAATTGCGACCAAAATAAGAGGGACGGAAAGGTAGCAGCATTTTCTGCGGGAATACGCACGCGTGTTCATTTTGGGCCTGTGCACTTTGGCGATGCGGTAACGCCACTATTCTTCTGGCATTGATGCTGGAATTTCTGTCTACTGTATTTGTAATGTCAAGAGGAAGGCCTAGGATGAAGAATTGCGACCAAAATCAGAGGGACGGCAAGGTAGCAGCATTTTTTGAGGGAATACGCACGCGTGTTCATTTTGGGCCTGTGCACTTTGGCGATGCGGTAACGCCACTATTCTTCTGGCATTGATGCTGGAATTTCTGTCTACTGTATTTGTAATGTCAAGAGGAAGGCCTAGGATGAAGAATTGCGACCAAAATCAGAGGGACGGCAAAGTAGCAGCATTTTCTGCGGGAATACGCACGCGTGTTCATTTTGGGCCTGTGCACTTTGGCGATGCGGTAACGCCACTATTCTTCTGGCATTGATGCTGGAATTTCTGTCTACTGTATTTGTAATGTCAAGAGGAAGGCCTAGGATGAAGAATTGCGACCAAAATAAGAGGGACGGCAAGGTAGCAGCATTTTCTCGGGAATACGCACGCGTGTTCATTTTGGGCCTGTGCACTTTGGCGATGCGGTAACGCCACTATTCTTCTGGCATTGATGCTGGAATTTCTGTCTACTGTATTTGTAATGTCAAGAGGAAGGCCTAGGATGAAGAATTGCGACCAAAATAAGAGGGACGGCAAAGTAGCAGCATTTTTTCTGCGGGAATACGCACGCGTGTTCATTTTGGGCCTGTGCACTTTGGCGATGCGGTAACGCCACTATTCTTCTGGCATTGATGCTGGAATTTCTGTCTACTGTATTTGTAATGTCAAGAGGAAGGCCTAGGATGAAGAATTGCGACCAAAATCAGAGGGAGGGAAAGGTAGCAGCATTTTCTGAGGGAATACGCACGCGTGTTCATTTTGGGCCTGTGCACTTTGGCGATGCGGTAACGCCACTATTCTTATGGCATTGATGCTGGAATTTCTGTCTACTGCTTTCGTAATGTCAAGAGGATGGCCTAGGATGAAGAATTGCGACCAAAATCAGAGCAACGGCAAAGTAGCAGCATTTGCTACGGGATTAAGCACGCGTGTGCATTTTGTGCCTTTGCACTTTGGCCATGCGGTAAAGCCACTATTCTTCTGGCATTGACGCTGGAAATTCTGTATAATGTATTTGTAATGTCAAGAGGAAGGCCTAGGATGAAGAATTGCGACCAAAATCAGAGGGACGGCAAGGTAGCAGCATTTTTCTGCGGGAATACGCACGCGTGTTCATTTTGGGCCTGTGCACTTTGGCGATGCGGTAACGCCACTATTCTTCTGGCATTGATGCTGGAATTTCTGTCTACTGTATTTGTAATGTCAAGAGGAAGGCCTAGGATGAAGAATTGCGACCAAAATCAGAGGGACGGAAAGGTAGCAGCATTTTCTGCGGGAATACGCACGCGTGTTCATTTTGGGCCTGTGCACTTTGGCGATGCGGTAACGCCACTATTCTTCTGGCATTGATGCTGGAATTTCTGTCTACTGTATTTGTAATGTCAAGAGGAAGGCCTAGGATGAAGAATTGCGACCAAAATCAGAGGGACGGAAAAAGTAGCAGCATTTTTGCGGGAATACGCACGCGTGTTCATTTTGGGCCTGTGCACTTTGGCGATGCGGTAACGCCACTATTCTTCTGGCATTGATGCTGGAATTTCTGTCTACTGTATTTGTAATGTCAAGAGGAAGGCCTAGGATGAAGAATTGCGACCAAAATAAGAGGGACGACAAAAGGTAGCAGCATTTTCTCGGGAATACGCACGCGTGTTCATTTTGGGCCTGTGCACTTTGGCGATGCGGTAACGCCACTATTCTTCTGGCATTGATGCTGGAATTTCTGTCTATTGTATTTGTAATGTCAAGAGGAAGGCCTAGGATGAAGAATTGCGACCAAAATCGAGGGAGGCAAAGGTAGCAGCATATTTTTGCGGGAATACGCACGCGTGTTCATTTTGGGCCTGTGCACTTTGGCGATGCGGTAACGCCACTATTCTTCTGGCATTGATGCTGGAATTTCTGTCTACTGTATTTTTAATGTCAAGAGGAAGGCCTAGGATGAAGAATTGCGACCAAAATCAGAGGGACGGCAAGGTAGCAGCATTTTTCGGGAATACGCACGCGTGTTCATTTTGGGCCTGTGCACTTTGGCGATGCGGTAACGCCACTATTCTTCTGGCATTGATGCTGGATTTTCTTTCTACTGTATTTGTAATGTCAAGAGGAAGGCCTAGGATGAAGAATTGCGACCAAAATAAGAGGGACGTAAAGGTAGCAGCATTTTCTGCGGGAATACGCACGCGTGTTCATTTTGGGCCTGTGCACATTGGCGATGCGGTAACGCCACTATTCTTCTGGCATTGATGCTGGAATTTCTGTCTATTGTATTTGTAATGTCAAGAGGAAGGCCTAGGATGAAGAATTGCGACCAAAATAAGAGGGACGGCAAAGTAGCAAGCATTTTCTCCGGGAATACGCACGCGTGTTCATTTTGGGCCTGTGCACTTTGGCGATGCGGTAACGCCACTATTCTTGTGGCATTGATGCTGGAATTTCTGTCTACTGTATTTGTAATGTCAAGAGGAAGGCCTAGGATGAAGAATTGCGACCAAAATCAGAGGGACGGCAAGGTAGCAGCATTTTCTGCTGGAATACGCACGCGTGTTCATTTTGGGCCTGTGCACTTTGGCGATGCGGTAACGCGACTATTCTTCTGGTATTGATGCTGGAATTTCTGTCTACTGTATTTGTAATGTCAAGAGGAAGGCCTAGGATGAAGAATTGCGACCAAAATCAGAGGGACGGTAAGGTTGCAGCTTTTTCTGCGAAAATACGCACACGTGTTCATTTTGGGCCTGGGCACTTTGGCGATGCGGTAACGCCACTATTCTTCTGGCATTGATGCTGGAATTTCTGTCTACTGTATTTGTAATGTCAAGAGGAAGGCCTAGGATGAAGAATTGCGACCAAAATCAGAGGGACGGAAAGGTAGCAGCATTTTTGCGGGAATACGCACGCGTGTTCATTTTGGGCCTATGCACTTTGGCGATGCGGTAACGCCACTATTCTTCTGGCATTGATGCTGGAATTTCTGTCTACTGTATTTGTAATGTCAAGAGGAAGGCCTAGGATGAAGAATTGCGACCAAAATCAGAGGGACGACAAAGTAGCAGCATTTTTGCGGGAATACGCACGCGTGTTCATTTTGGGCCTGTGCACTTTGGCGATGCGGTAACGCCACTATTCTTCTGGCATTGATGCTGGAATTTCTGTCTACTGTATTTGTAATGTCAAGAGGAAGGCCTAGGATGAAGAATTGCGACCAAAATCAGAGGGGGAAAGAAAGTAGTAGCAAGCATTTTTGCGGGAATACGCACGCGTGTTCATTTTGGGCCTGTGCACTTTGGCGATGCGGTAACGCCACTATTCTTCTGGCATTGATGCTGGAATTTCTGTCTACTGTATTTGTAATGTCAAGAGGAAGGCCTAGGATGAAGAATTGCGACCAAAATCAGAGGGACGGAAAGGTAGCAGCATTTTTTGAGGGAATACGCACGCGTGTTCATTTTGGGCCTGCGCACTTTGGCGATGCGGTAACGCCACCATTCTTCTATCATTGATGCTGGAATTTCTGTCTACTGTATTTGTAATGTCAAGAGGAAGGCCTAGGATGAAGAATTGCGACCAAAATCAGAGGGACGGAAAGGTAGCAGCATTTTCTGCGGGAATACGCACGCGTGTTCATTTTGGGCCTGTGCACTTTGGCGATGCGGTAACGCCACTATTCTTCTGGCATTGATGCTGGAATTTCTGTCTACTGTATTTGTAATGTCAAGAGGAAGGCCTAGGATGAAGAATTGCGACCAAAAAAGAGGGACGGAAAAGGTAGCAGCATTTTCTGCGGGAATACGCACGCGTGTTCATTTTGGGCCTGTGCACTTTGGCGATGCGGTAACGCCACTATTCTTCTGGCATTGATGCTGGAATTTCTGTCTACTGTATTTGTAATGTCAAGAGGAAGGCCTAGGATGAAGAATTGCGACCAAAATCAGAGGGACGGCAAGGTAGCAGCATTTTCTGCGGGAATACGCACGCGTGTTCATTTTGGGCCTGTGCACTTTGGCGATGCGGTAACGCCACTATTCTTTTGGCATTCATGCTGGAATTTCTGTCTACTCTATTTTTAATGTCAAGAGGAAGGCCTAGGATGAAGAATTGCGACCAAAATCAGAGGGACGGCAAGGTAGCAGCATTTTCTGAGGGAATACGCACGCGTGTTCATTTTGGGCCTGTGCACTTTGGCGATGCGGTAACGCCACTATTCTTCTGGCATTGATGCTGGAATTTCTGTCTACTGTATTTGTAATGTCAAGAGGAAGGCCTAGGATGAAGAATTGCGACCAAAATCGAGGGACGGAAAGGTAGCAGCATTTTCTGCGGGAATACGCACGCGTGTTCATTTTGGGCCTGTGCACTTTGGCGATGCGGTAACGCCACTATTCTTCTGGCATTGATGCTGGAATTTCTGTCTACTGTATTTGTAATGTCAAGAGGAAGGCCTAGGATGAAGAATTGCGACCAAAATAAGAGGGACGGCAAGGTAGCAACATTTTCTCCGGGAATACGCACGCGTGTTCATTTTGGGCCTGTGCACTTTGGCGATGCGGTAACGCCACTATTCTTCTATCATTGATGCTGGAATTTCTGTCTACTGTATTTGTAATGTCAAGAGGAAGGCCTAGGATGAAGAATTGCGACCAAAATCAGAGGGACGGAAAGTAGCAGCATTTTTGCGGGAATACGCACGCGTGTTCATTTTGGGCCTGTGCACTTTGGCGATGCGGTAACGCCACTATTCTTCTGGCATTGATGCTGGAATTTCTGTCTACTGTATTTGTTAATGTCAAGAGGAAGGCCTAGGATGAAGAATTGCGACCAAAATCGAGGGACGGAAAGGTAGCAGCATTTTCCGAGGGAATACGCACGCGTGTTCATTTTGGGCCTGTGCACTTTGGCGATGCGGTAACGCCACTATTCTTCTGGCATTGATGCTGGAATTTCTGTCTACTGTATTTGTAATGTCAAGAGGAAGGCCTAGGATGAAGAATTGCGACCAAAATCATAGGGACGGAAAGGTAGCAGCATTTTCTGCGGGAATACGCACGCGTGTTCATTTTGGGCCTATGCACTTTGGCGATGCGGTAACGCCACTATTCTTTTGGCATTGATGCTGGAATTTCTGTCTACTGTATTTGTAATGTCAAGAGGAAGGCCTACGATGAAGAATTACGACCAAAAAAGAGGGACGGCAAGGTAGCAGCATTTTCTGCGGGAATACGCACGCGTGTTCATTTTGGGCCTGTGCACTTTGGCGATGCGGTAACGCTACTATTCTTCTCGTATTGATGCTGGAATTTCTGTCTACTGTATTTGAAATGTCAAGAGGAATGCCTAGGATGAGGAATTACGACCAAAATTAGAGGGACGGAAAGGTAGCAGCATTTTCTGCGGGAATACGCACGCGTGTTCATTTTGGGCCTGTGCACTTTGGCGATGCGGTAACGCCACTATTCTTCTGGCATTGATGCTGGAATTTCTGTCTACTGTATTTGTAATGTCAAGAGGAAGGCCTAGGATGAAGAATTGCGACCAAAATAAGAGGGACGGACAAAAGGTAGCAGCATTTTCTGCGGGAATACGCACGCGTGTTCATTTTGGGCCTGTGCACTTTGGCGATGCGGTAACGCCACTATTCTTCTGGCATTGATGCTGGAATTTCTGTCTACTGTATTTGTAATGTCAAGAGGAAGGCCTAGGATGAAGAATTGCGACCAAAATCAGAGGGACGGAAAGGTAGCAGCATTTTTGCGGGAATACGCACGCGTGTTCATTTTGGGCCTGTGCACTTTGGCGATGCGGTAACGCCACTATTCTTCTGGCATTGATGCTGGAATTTCTGTCTACTGTATTTGTAATGTCAAGAGGAAGGCCTAGGATGAAGAATTGCGACCAAAATCAGAGGGACGGAAAGGTAGCAGCATTTTCTGCGGGAATACGCACGCGTGTTCATTTTGGGCCTGTGCACTTTGGCGATGCGGTAACGCCACTATTCTTCTGGCATTGATGCTGGAATTTCTGTCTACTGTATTTGTAATGTCAAGAGGAAGGCCTAGGATGAAGAATTGCGACCAAAATCGAGGGACGGAAAGGTAGCAGCATTTTCTGCGGGAATACGCACGCGTGTTCATTTTGGGCCTGTGCACTTTGGCGATGCGGTAACGCCACTATTCTTCTGGCATTGATGCTGGAATTTCTGTCTATTGTATTTGTAATGTCAAGAGGAAGGCCTAGGATGAAGAATTGCGACCAAAATCAGAGGGACGGAAAGGTAGCAGCATTTTCTCCGGGAATATGCACGCGTGTTCATTTTGGGCCTGTGCACTTTGGCGATGCGGTAACGCCACTATTCTTCTGGCATTGATGCTGGAATTTCTGTCTACTGTATTTGTAATGTCAAGAGGAAGGCCTAGGATGAAGAATTGCGACCAAAATCAGAGGGACGGCAAGGTAACAGCATTTTCCTTGGGAATACGCACGCGTGTTCATTTTGGGCCTGTGCACTTTGGCGATGCGGTAACGCCACTATTCTTCTGGCATTGATGCTGGAATTTCTGTCTACTGTATTTGTAATGTCAAGAGGAAGGCCTAGGATGAAGAATTGCGACCAAAATCAGAGGGACGGAAAGGTAGCAGCATTTTCTGCGGAATACGCACGCGTGTTCATTTTGGGCCTGTGCACTTTGGCGATGCGGTAACGCCACTATTCTTCTGGCATTGATGCTGGAATTTCTGTCTACTGTATTTGTAATGTCAAGAGGAAGGCCTAGGATGAAGAATTGCGACCAAAATCAGAGGGACGGCAAGGTAGCAGCATTTTCTGCGGGAATACGCACGCGTGTTCATTTTGGGCCTATGCACTTTGGCGATGCGGTAACGCCACTATTCTTCTGGCATTGATGCTGGAATTTCTGTCTACTGTATTTGTAATGTCAAGAGGAAGGCCTAGGATGAAGAATTGCGACCAAAATCAGAGGGACGGCAAGGTAGCAGCATTTTCCGAGGGAATACGCACGCGTGTTCATTTTGGGCCTGCGCACTTTGGCGATGCGGTAACGCCACTATTCTTCTGGCATTGATGCTGGAATTTCTGTCTACTGTATTTGTAATGTGAAGAGGAAGGCCTAGGATGTAGAATTGCGACCAAAATCAGAGGGACGGAAAGGTAGCAGCATTTTTTGCGGGAACACGCACGAGTGTTCATTTTGGGCCTGTGCACTTTGGCGATGCGGTAACGCCACTATTCTTCTGGCATTGATGCTGGAATTTCTGTCTACTGTATTTTTAATGTCAAGAGGAAGGCCTAGGATGAAGAATTGCGACCAAAATAAGAGGGACGGCAAGGTAGCAGCATTTTTCTGCGGGAATACGCACGCGTGTTCATTTTGGGCCTGTGCACTTTGGCGATGCGGTAACGCCACTATTCTTCTGGCATTGATGCTGGAATTTCTATCTACTGTATTTGTAATGTCAAGAGGAAGGCCTAGGATGAAGAATTGCGACCAAAATCAGAGGGACGGCAAGGTAGCAGCATTTTCCGCGGGAATACGCACGCTTGTTCATTTTGGGCCTGTGCACTTTGGCGATGCGGTAACGCCACTATTCTTTTGGCATTGATGCTGGAATTTCTATCTACTGTATTTGTAATGTCAAGAGGATGGACTAGAATGAACAATTGCGACGAAAATCAGAGGGACGGCAAGGTAGCAGCATTTTCTGCGGGAAAACGCATGCGTGCTCATTTTGGGCCTGTGCACTTTGGTCATGCGGTAACGCCACTATTCTTCTGGCATTGATGCTGGAATTTCTGTCTATTGTATTTGTAATGTCAAGAGGAAGGCCTAGGATGAAGAATTGCGACCAAAATCAGAGGGACGGAAAGGTAGCAGCATTTTTGCGGGAATACGCACGCGTGTTCATTTTGGGCCTGTGCACTTTGGCGATGCGGTAACGCCACTATTCTTCTGGCATTGATGCTGGAATTTCTGTCTACTGTATTTGTAATGTCAAGAGGAAGGCCTAGGATGAAGAATTGCGACCAAAATCAGAGGGACGGAAAGGTAGCAGCATTTTCTGCGGGAATACGCACGCGTGTTCATTTTGGGCCTGTGCACTTTGGCGATGCGGTAACGCCACTATTCTTCTGGCATTGATGCTGGAATTTCTGTCTACTGTATTTGTAATGTCAAGAGGAAGGCCTAGGATGAAGAATTGCGACCAAAATCAGAGGGACGGACAAAGGTAGCAGCATTTTTTCGGGAATACGCACGCGTGTTCATTTTGGGCCTGTGCGCTTTGGCGATGCGGTAACGCCACTATTCTATGATGCTGGAATTTCTGTCTACTGTATTTGTAATGTCAAGAGGAAGGCCTAGGATGAAGAATTGCGACCAAAATCAGAGGGACGGCAAAGGTAGCAGCATTTTCTGCGGGAATACGCACGCGTGTTCATTTTGGGCCTGTGCACTTTGGCGATGCGGTAACGCCACTATTCTTCTGGCATTGATGCTGGAATTTCTGTCTACTGTATTTGTAATGTCAAGAGGAAGGCCTAGGATGAAGAATTGCGACCAAAATCAGAGGGACGGCAAAGGTAGCAGCATTTTTGCGGGAATACGCACGCGTGTTCATTTTGGGCCTGTGCACTTTGGCGATGCGGTAACGCCACTATTCTTCTGGCATTGATGCTGGAATTTCTGTCTACTGTATTTGTAATGTCAAGAGGAAGGCCTAGGATGAAGAATTGCGACCAAAATCAGAGGGACGGAAAGGTAGCAGCATTTTCTGCGGGAATACGCACGCGTGTTCATTTTGGGCCTGTGCACTTTGGCGATGCGGTAACGCCACTATTCTTCTGGCATTGATGCTAGAATTTCTATCTACTGTATTTGTAATGTCAAGAGGAAGGCCTAGGATGAAGAATTGCGAGCAAAATCAGAGGGACGGCAAGGTAGTAGTATTTTCTGCAGGAATACGCACGAGTGTTCATTATGCGCCTGTGCACTTTGGGGATGCGGTAACGCCACTATTCTTCCGGCATTGATGTTGTAATTTCTGTATACTGTATTTGTAATGTGAAGAGGAGGCCTTGGATGAAGAATTGCGACCAAAATCAGAGGGACGGCAAGGTAGCAGCATGTTTTCCGGGAACACGCACGCGTGTTCATTTTGGGCCTGTGCACTTTGGCGATGCGGTAACGCCACTATTCTGCTGGCATTGATGCTGGAATTTCTGTCTACTGTATTTGTAATGTCAAGAGGAAGGCCTAGGATGAAGAATTGCGACCAAAATCAGAGGGACGGAAAGGTAGCAGCATTTTTCGGGAATACGCACGCGTGTTCATTTGGGCCTGTGCACTTTGGCGATGCGGTAACGCCACTATTCTTCTGGCATTGATGCTGGAATTTCTGTCTACTGTATTTGTAATGTCAAGAGGAAGGCCTAGGATGAAGAATTGCGACCAAAATCGAGGGACGGAAAGGTAGCAGCATTTTCTGCGGGAATACGCACGCGTGTTCATTTTGGGCCTGTGCACTTTGGCGATGCGGTAACGCCACTATTCTTCTGGCATTGATGCTGGAATTTCTGTCTACTGTATTTGTAATGTCAAGAGGAAGGCCTAGGATGAAGAATTGCGACCAAAATCAGAGGGACGGCAAAGGTAGCAGCATTTTTGCGGGAATACGCACGCGTGTTCATTTTGGGCCTGTGCACTTTGGCGATGCGGTAACGCCACTATTCTTCTGTTATTGATGCTGGAATTTCTGTGTACTCTATTTGTAATGTCAAGAGGAAGGCCTAGGATGAAGAATTGCGTCTAAAATCAGAGGGACGGCAAGGTAGCATCATTTTCTGCGGGGAAACGCACGCGTGTTAATTTTGGGCCTGTGCACTTTCGCGATGCGGTAACGCCACTATTTTATGATGCTGGAATTTCTGTCTACTATATTTGTAATGTCGAGAGGAAGGCCTAGGATGAAGAATTGCGACCAAAGTCAGAGGGACGGCAAGGTAGCAGCATTTTCTGCGGGAATACGCACGCGTGTTCATTTTGGGCCTGTGCACTTTGGCGATGCGGTAACGCTACTATTCTTCTGCTATTGATGCTGGAATTCCTGTCTACTCTATTTGTAATATCAAGATGAAGGCCTAGGATGATGAATTGCGACCAAAATCAGAGAGACGGCAAGGTAGCAGCATTTTCTCTGGGAATACGCACGCGTGTTCATTTTGGGCCTGTGCACTTTGGCGATGCGGTAACGCCACTATTCTTCTGGCATTGATGCTGGAATTTCTGTCTACTGTATTTGTAATGTCAAGAGGAAGGCCTAGGATGAAGAATTGCGACCAAAATCAGAGGGACGAAAAGGTAGCAGCATTTTCTGCGGGAATACGCACGCGTGTTCATTTTGGGCCTGTGCACTTTGGCGATGCGGTAACGCCACTATTCTTCTGGCATTGATGCTGGAATTTCTGTCTACTGTATTTGTAATGTCAAGAGGAAGGCCTAGGATGAAGAATTGCGACCAAAATAAGAGGGACGGCAAGGTAGCAGCATTTTCTGAGGGAATACGCACGCGTGTTCATTTTGGGCCTGTGCACTTTGGCGATGCGGTAACGCCACTATTCTTCTGGCATTGATGCTGGAATTTCTGTCTACTGTATTTGTAATGTCAAGAGGAAGGCCTAGGATGAAGAATTGCGACCAAAATCAGAGGGACGGCAAGGTAGCAGCATTTTTTTGCGGGAATACGCACGCGTGTTCATTTTGGGCCTGTGCACTTTGGCGATGCGGTAACGCCACTATTCTTCTGGCATTGATGCTGGAATTTCTGTCTACTGTATTTGTAATGTCAAGAGGAAGGCCTAGGATGAAGAATTGCGACCAAAATCGAGGGACGGAAAGGTAGCAGCATGTTTTCCGGGAATACGCACGCGTGTTCATTTTGGGCCTGTGCACTTTGGCGATGCGGTAACGCCACTATTCTTCTGGCATTGATGCTGGAATTTCTGTCTACTGTATTTGTAATGTCAAGAGGAAGGCCTAGGATGAAGAATTGCGACCAAAATCAGAGGGACGGAAAGGTAGCAGCAACATTTTCATGGAATACGCACGCGTGTTCATTTTGGGCCTATGCACTTTGGCGATGCGGTAACGCCACTATTCTTCTGGCATTGATGCTGGAATTTCTGTCTACTGTATTTGTAATGTCAAGAGGAAGGCCTAGGATGAAGAATTGCGACCAAAATCAGAGGGAAGGCAAGGTAGCAGCATTTTCTGAGGGAATACGCACGCGTGTTCATTTTGGGCCTGTGCACTTTGGCGATGCGGTAACGCCACTATTCTTCTGGCATTGATGCTGGAATTTCTGTCTACTGTATT